>JAHRHJ020001277.1:0-386551 GCA_019776745.2 Taxus chinensis
TGGGCCACCATTTTCACTTCCAACTTCATGTTTTCAGTTTGTGGTCCTTTTAGTTTGCTTATATTGGTAGCATAGTTTGTTGCAAGGTTTGTTTTTTAGCTTTGTGTGTCTATGGTATCCCCAGATCCACTTGTGCAAACAGTATTATTGTTTTGGAGTAGAATAGTCTAGGCAGCCATAAAGTTGTAGTTGCTCTTTCATCTACTATTCAGTTATGGACACTTTTGTTGCATGATTTTGCAGTAGCAACCCCCGCTAGGATTGCATCGCCTAGCTCTGTACTCTTGACACTATTCCCTCTCCTATCACGCATTCTATTCTGTCTGCATTCTAGCTGTCCGATTGATCCCAATATCTATTCCTGTTGATGGCAAGCATTCCCATGCTTTTCTAGATTTCACGTGATCACAAAGAACGAAAGATCATACTGAGGGAACAAGAACACACACATAAAAGCCGGTTTCGGATTCGCACTGTTCTGCGAAATCCAGGTTCCATCTTTCAAAGTTTTAGTTAGAACTTATCAAATTAAAGTAGTTATCAATTTATTTCAGTTTATTCCATTACTCGATATTGCCAGGGAGGTTGTGGGTTGATAGTTTTCTGAGAAACTAGATTCAGTCCTCAACTTCTGCGGTAGATCGAGAATCTGTGCAGAGAGATTATTTTTCGTTGTTTAGAATAGATATACGAATCGCACAGACAAATAGCTACACTACCACTCGGCTATTTTGTTTGTTTTATACTTTTTTAGTTTAGTTGTCAATTCTAATATTTTAAATAAGCTGCTTTTCTTATAAATTTGCTAGAAAATACAAAAAGAAAGTCTATATCTAGAAGTGCACTTACTTAGATTTTACTTATTATAGTTTGTTTTCATTTCCTTGCTTTTGCAGACAATTACGGGACCTAGGGAGCCCAGGGAATACATTTTCGAGGCAATTGTGCCCCCAGCCCAATACCGTAGTGTTAATAACTGACATTTTTTACCAAAACCTTCGGATACTATATCTGTCCCAAACAACAACAGACTATCCAAACAGATCAGGACACAGTTGAGAGGGCTAAACATCGTAAGACTACCAACATTCGTTGTTTTGGTCAAATCAGCCCAACTACAATTAACCCCAGAACATACCCACATGACTGTAGAAGGGCTCCGAAAGAGAAAAACATTCCAGGTGGTGATCCTTTAGTTCCACACCAGACGCTGGGACACCCTATATATATAGATACCAGCTTAAGAATCCAAGTTGCGATAACACCCTGTAAGGTATTCCTGAGAAGATCGCACAACTGTTGGTTCTAACATAGAAGCTGAAAAAGCTTACGACTACTGGATACTAGATCATAACTTGATCTCCCGTATGGAGCCATACGGGACCACCGCACAACAAAAGTCTATGTTTGATCCACAATCCCACAGCCCAACGAATTTCATAAGACTATTAACATTAGACACTGGCCTACGTTAAATAAAGAATTTCAAGTCTACTCCGATTTCCCGCCTCTCATCATTCAACAGTTTCTCCCTACTAGACACATATCCAACGAAGCTGAGAATGTTGGACTAGGCCAGAGAATCTTCCTAGAGTTTGACTATTATTCTACCATATGACCCTATCACAGGAGAAATCACGAAACATCCCGTGTCATTTTCCACGCATCCTCCCAAAACCATAGATGGAATCATCCAGAGCTCGATATTGATTGGAGCCTTCGAGCAGTCATCCTTCCTCGCTGATCGATCTAATCACACCTAGTCCAGTTAGAAGGGCCTCATTTGCCTTAGATTTCACAAAACCATTAGTGTCGTGTCGAATACTTAGACTGCCAAGAACTAGTTTGCCCCTGCACATTTACCCACACCCGGCTTTCTCAGCACGACCTTGGGAGAGTCGGGTACGCATAAGATTACTTGTTGTTCTCAAGCTCACCTGTCCCTTTTCCAACGTACAGTGACTACTCTATACTCAGACTCCGTGGCACCTAGAGAGGCCTCGTGATCCGACACCTTGGCATCGAACCCTCACAATAGCCGCTCTCCTCACTCTCATTTTTTTTTTTTCCTTCTCATTTCGGGCTCCTCGCGTCCTAATGTTTGCAACGCGCAGAAAATAAGTGCAGTTGGAACCAGTGTGAGGTTGTCAAACACTGTATTTTACAAACGTGGTCCATGCACCGCACCCCGCCTACGCTGCACGTCTGGTGGCCAGGTGATGCTAGACGGGGTGGTGTTTCGTTCCCGAAAGGGTCGTCTTTCCCGGGCTAGCTTTGTTCGGGCTTAGTCTGCCTTAAGAGCCCTGAGACCCAAATAATCGTTCCATTCAGGGGTGACTACTTAGACCCGTGGCAAAACCCCCTAAGATCCTCGCTAATAAATCCGACACCTTGGCAATATGGACCTCACAAAGCCTCTCTCATTTTTTTTTCCTTCTAATTTCGTGCTCTCGCTGTCCTAATGTTTGCAAACTTGTCGCAATGGCATTTGAGCCAGTGTAAGGTGTCAAACGTTTCTTTGCAACGGTGGGCCGTGGCATCGAACCGCCTATGCGGGACATTTTGGTGGGCAGTGGAAGGCTAGAGGGGTGGTGTTTTGGTGCGCGAAAGGGGCGTTGCTTCGTGCTTACTTCGTTCGAGCGTAGTCCCCGTAAGAGCCCTGAGACCAAAAGATCGTTCAATTCGACTGGTGACTACCAGACCCAGGCACCTAGAGAGGCCTCGTCCATATCCTGCACCTCGGCCTACTGACCCTCTACAATAGCCCTCCCTTTTTTTCCTTCTCATTTCTGTCTCTCGCTGTCCTAATGTGTGCAAACGCGCTAAATATGCATTGGAGCGAGTGTAAGGTTGTCAAACGCTGTATTTTGCAAACGGTGGGTCCCATGGCATCGAACCGCCTACACCGTCCGTCTAGGTGGGCTAGGTAACGCTAAGAGGAGGCGGTGGTTTCAGTGCGTGAAAGGGTCGTTGCTTTAAGGGCTCCTTTCTTGCGGTCTTAGTTCCTTAATAGCCTTGAGACCAAAATATTCGTTCAAATTCGCAGTGACTACTCGGACTCCGTGGCACCTAGAGAGTCGTTTTCAAATTTCAACATTTTCAAAATTTACAACGTTTTTCAAAATTTACAACATTTTCAAAATTTACAACCTTTTCAAAATTACAAAACTTGACTTTTTCAAAGTTACCAATTTTTCAACAATGTTCAAGCTTCTCTTAGCTTCGAGAATTAAAATTCTCTACTACCGATACAACCCACGTTAAGGTGGAAAGCTTTCTGGCACACTAACCTAAACATGAAAATTGTGTTAGTCAAGAAATTTAAGTTTCCAAATCAAAACCATATACTAGACCTATTACATGACAATACAAAATACCACAAATTTAAAATAAAATATCGTTCAACTTAAATCTAGATCTTTAAACTAAACAAATTATATATATAATATATAATATATATATATATATATATATAATATATAGAATATTTATATCTATATATATATATACGCTCTATACTTGAAACTGAAATTTAATATATACGCAGCATGAGCAATTGTAAATGCATTCAATGAACCATCAGATCGGATCTACTCTTAATAGCAGACAAGATTGCTTCATGATCCTGACTCGCGAACCTTCCAAGAGCTTGTTATTGGTCTTTCTCGCTATCTATACAACTGAATCTTGTCGTTAAACATAGATGTGAATATAGAGTATTTTTCCTGTGTGTCTGCAAAGTCTTCAAACACCCACACAGAGGATTTTTTATTTATGGATACCGTCGAAAGCAAGTTCCAGTAGCTACCACTGACCCTGTAGGATACTCAATCTCTTCACCATCTATAATAGAGAAGTCACCTTCTTGGCTTTCCTCGATGGCACGACATAGAAATATCTTCTGTTCCTTCTTTCATTCTCTTCTGTCCGCAATTACTACTGCAAACACCTGTCTCAAAAAATAACCAAGGTTGAAAAAACTTCAAATTTAAATTACTATTAAATTTCAATGGACATAATCAAACCAAATTAAATAAATAATTTGGATAATACCCTGTCGCACCAAAATTGAAATTTCGTAAGTCCTTGGATGTTGTAACTTCATCTGTAGAAACCAGTTGTAATGCTTGTGGAGGTTTATACTAGGAAGCGAGTTAGAGCCTACAATCCATCCTTCCACCCATTCCTTGTGAATCACACTCAGCAGTGACAAATGTCTACAAGATCCAAAAACACTGTCAACTTTCTTGCCATCGTCCCACGAAGCGTCGTGCTACAAAGATTGCATATCACTGGACCCGTAGTGTCTATCATCCTCGTAGTTCAATATTTTTTCCGCTACAACCAAAAAATCTGCAAAATGTTGACTATTGCTTGAGAACCTCGGGCTATTTGTTAGTACACATTCCAAACTTCCACTGATGCTCTTTAACATCTGTTAATTTCCGCCCCCGCGTTTACTTCAACCTTCTCTGCAAGAGCTCTTTTCACCAGCCGTCCTGCACCGTCAGGCTCCTTCCTTTTCCATGTCCCAGCCTCAGTGAAACTCCAAATATGTGTCAACAATCCCATCTGACATGCATCTGCTCATCAATAAAACATTCGGTGCAGTCTTCAACTGAGACGTGCAATTATCTGACCCATATATATGTTGTTTAGTGGATGTCACCTTCCACACAAGTTTCCATAAAATACTGGAACCCCTTGCAACAAATTCATTAGAATGTTACGATCATCCCTATTAAAAGTGGTTTCTCTCGTAAAACAATTCAGTCATTCTCTGTACTGTTAGGAGAATGCTAGAAATTGCTATATGCACAAAAATGGCACCGTGTCCTGAGTTGTAATATGCGATTGAACCTCCATTTGTGGTTTGCCATGTGTAATTCTCTACAAAATCGACCACTAAAACAATAGTACCACAATAGGAAATGTGTCTTTGCATAGCTTGAATTGTTCATCCAACGCATCGAGCGCTATGTGTAGCCTCGCATACTCATCAGCAATTTTCATCCTTAATTTTTGTCATAAATTGAAAATTGGGCATTTGTTCTGTAAGTAGCTCACACCACCGTTTCGACTCTTTTCATCTTTCAACGGGTATGCAACTGATTTATATTATCAATTCAACTAAATTATGTCCTATTGTACCCTCAATAATTTGTTCATGGATGTAACTTTCCAATTTAGGTAATCTGGCCGCATGTACTACAACTTACAACTCCATCTAAACAATCCCTAACTATAAAAAAATGTTCCAACTTCTTTTTTCCCACACAAAATATAGTAGGAATGAAATCCCTAAAGATATTGGTGAACTTGACACCACATTCAGATAAGCATAGTTTCAGAATGAAAAATAGAACGAATACGTAAAACCATTTAGCATAATGCACGCAATCTCAACATGTTGCTACAAGCAACAGTGGTGGCGAGCATGGTTGGATTTTTCACATGAATGGTTTTTCATTCAAAACATTTCCAAAAAAATGTTGACTATTTTATTTCAGAGTTCCTCTTGTTCAAACTTAACGAAAAAATTGAGTTTGAGTCGATAGCTCGTAAGAAAATGCTTTGGATGTGGTTCAACGATTATTGAACCAACTCTCCGTTTTTAACATCTCTGTATTAGGTAACTCTAGTGTTTATCATTCAAAATTTAAATAACAACTTCTCTTATAGCATTCAGAATTATTTTGTCCTTACGCGGTGCTCTAATAGCAGAAAATGCCAAAATCACAATTATTGAGTGAGTGAAGGCATTTACGTCTTTCAATTGCGTTCATTAAGTTTTTTTTTTCCGATAAACTTGCAACACTTCGATTGTTTGCGTAATCAAACATTGTTTTTTATGATTCACTTACAAACCTAGTAGCAAGTACACGAAGCACCATATTACTGATCCCTAGTGTTCTCTGACACAATAGTGTGATTGCATCTAAGGTTTTCAACAATTTGTAGAGGTTTGACCACGATATGTTAGATGTTGTCAATCCGAAGGTTTAATGTTAGGTCTCATTTAATCATTCATCAAACTAAACTACCAACAACTGACATCTTTTGGGAATCCATTTAACAATTTCAAAATGATTATCCCAAATTTCATTGGCTTTTCTTTTGATTTGTCCGTTCAGAAAGTTTGTCAACTTGTTTCAAAATGTTTCATCATTTCAATTCAAAATCAAAAAATTAGGTTTCCTTTGTAAACATCCTAGGAGGTGTTTTTGTCAAATTTTGCTTGTCTATAGTTTCACCATGAATTTCCCTATCAAATTTTTCATTGTCTCCTTCAATTTCACTCTTGCTACTCATGAGTATTTAATTCTTCTTCAACATTGCCAGTAAAAACTTCTTCTCACGAGTATTAATTCACTTCAACATTGACGTATAAACATTACCTAGTTCTTCATTGATTCCAGTAGTTTGGATTGAAGTGAACTCTTCAGATTCCACGAAGTTTTCCGCATCTCGCTCAGCTTTTCATTTTTGTTGGCCTCTAATTCGTTTGTTTTTTTCTTATGACTCCTTTTTTGACTTCGTTTTTTGTCTCCCATGATGTTTTTTGCGTTCGGTGATAAAAAACGTGCCTGGAAAAGAAGAATTTTGTAGTAATTCGTCACGGTAAGGTCATAGAAGTAAAAATCACCATGGTAATTCAGACATTGGGATGTGTGTAAATATATTTTAATAAAGCGCGAGCGCGCTTTATAACGCATTCGCGGTATTTTTACAAAAAACCACGATCCGTCGGAGGCTATTTACCGAACCTTAGTCCTCGGAAATCTTTGTTTTTCCCCACCCAAAGCTTGGAAGGGTCATTATGAAGTGCAAAAGGTCAAAAAAAAATTTTCGGGGTTAATTACAAAATTAAAGCAAGAGAACCCTATAAATATAAAGTTATGAGAACATAATCAGGGACCTAGCATCATCTACTACTATCACTTCATCTAGAGTTACATTAATCTATTGTATTGTGATCCACATAGCTCCATCATCAAGGCACAAGCTAGGACATCTACATCACACTTCATAGAGGGGGATTCTATTCTATTTCATGCACACATACTATTACATTTTCTACATTTAGTTATTGCTCACTATTTCACAAAGTTTGACTGGCACAAGAGCACCTAAGGCACGACATACACACACTCACAAGAACTACATTTGGGTCTGAAATGTAGTGCAGTGCCCGAAGCGTAAGTTCACTCAGTCGAGTGACTTTCGGGGTCAGTCCGAATCCTCATTTGCATCTTTTTCTTTTTAGGATTTGATGTGTTTAGGGTTTTTGTAGGTGCTCTTTCTCTTTGCAAGTGTCAGTTGAATTCAGTGATCAACCAGTGATATACAAACAACTAAAGGTGACATTCATCAAACACCTTATGACATAGAAGAAATCACTTTCTGATAGTTTTCATAGTTATAGGCACCCAGAGAAGGTCTCTAGTGCCTAAGCACCCCTGATCCAATCCAGGCACACCAGTCTAGGTAGATCTGATAGTCGCATAATTTTCTAGGCACAGTAACAACAATTTCCTCCTCTTGTTTATCAGTTTTCCAGTTCGATAGAGTCCAGGATCAATTGCAAAATCAGCTAAGTACTTTATCCCTTCTCTTGTACCTAAGGTTTCATGTTTTTATAGCTTATTACTCAGGCTAGATCTGTACTTTATTACTTTATCATTTTTTTGTGACTCTACGGTTAGGGTTTTACAAATTTTCAATATTTGTTAAATCATTTGGTGAACCCATCACTTGAACCCACCTTACTTTTAAGTTTTTCATCATCTTCTTATTATGGCTCAATCTTATGGCCCATTTTCTGAATCCCACCTTTAAGAGCTCAATGATCATCTTGTTGAACATCCTCAGCATCTAGATATGCTTTTATTTTTTACTCACGAGGAGGCCACCAATCTTGTGGAGCTTAATGTTCCTGCATCCATCCCCGCTTCCACGCTTATTGCTACTCAACCACTCATTTCCACTCTTTTTCCTACTTCTATTGTTCTCGTTTTTGTTCATATTCCCACTAACCACTTCACTCCATATCTTGTTTCTCACATGCGGAAAGTCTCTTTCACTAGCACTCAAGACTTAGCCTCTCTTTATCAGGATCTTCAAGTTCAAATATGTCAATTGCAAGAGGTTACTTCTCGTGCATCTCCATCTTTGGATTCCACATTACTACTTCGTATTCCTTTTACAGCTGCCATTTACTCTTATGCACTTCTACCTAATTTTTTCACTCCCAAGTTTCCCATTTTCAATGGCCATGAGGACCCCCAAGAGCATCTCTGAGCATTTCATGTAGCATATCTAGATTATGCAGATGATCACATTTACTCGCAAAGCTCTTTCCTAGAAGTCTTCAAAATTATACAATGTGTTGGTTCTACGATCTACCTGTCCACTCGGGTAATGTATTTTACGCATTTATTCGATGTTTCTCTCACCCATTTCTCCATCAATATCGGCTCTAAGATATCTTATGCTTGGCTAGTCCAAATTAAACAAGGATCTAACGAACATCTAGCGGATTATGTCTTGCGATATAAGAACAACTTAACTAAGATGTCTAATGTACTTGCAGAATCTAAACTTCAAGATCTATTTGTCCAAATTCTATTACCGCCTCTCCAGGATAGTGTTATCTTTGAGACATCTCCCTCATTCGCATCAATTTATGTCATAGTCTTAAGCTAGGAGAAAGTAAACTATTATATATGGGAAAGCTTAAGTATCATGAGTAGGCTTCATTCCATTCTATCGCTACTTTCAACTTAAATTCACTTTCAATGCCATCTACTAAACCCAATGAAGCTATTAATTCTACCGTCAATGTTGATGCTCTGGGATCCTGGATAGAAGCTTGCTATGGTGATGCAACCACCTAAGCATACGTTTACTAAATTGCCTTGTGCTCTACATATTCTATTGCCACAACACTATCAAGAGAAATCTTATTACTGCTTACCTCGATCCACTCAATCTGGATCCATCTCATCCTAAAGGTTACAATTACAATGGATTATTTCATGGATGTAACTATCACTCAATGTGCCTAGTGGAAATGTGCTACTGATCAAAAATTGTTTCAGGGAAATCTGACATCTGTACATGGTCAAGTATCTCATCGACAATAATGCATAGGGGCAGTTTCCTAAGCATGATGTCATCTACGTTTTATTTTTGGTAAATGAAAATAAAAAACTCAAAAGATCTTCAACAATCCTGGGAAAGTAAAAATTAGGGAGAGCAAGGTGGAATGACTCTTCAACTAATCATACATATCGCATTATAGCCTCCTCCTACATCGGGGAATACTTGATTTTCTAGTATGCTTTAGACATGAGGCATCTCCACCAATTTATTACATTATCCTGGTCGCGACTACCATGCCACATTCTCTGGTCATGACAACATTGCCATATACAAGGGCTTTTGGATAAAAATGGGAGAACACTGTCTATCTGGGAAATAATCATACAATGAGAGTCGAAATCCATCGATTCAATATGTGTGTATGCTCTATTAGCATATGTCTTGTATAGCACAAAGTCGACGTACTTTGATAATCATTACATAGTTTCATATACTTGGGCATTATTGGGCTATCAGAATATAACTTAAGTATGAAAGGTGCAAAAGGATTGGTCGCACATGCTCTTGTATTTATCATGTAAGGGTGCATGACTATTATTAACATGTAGCCTATTTTGAAAGGTGCATGGGTGGTGAAGGGAAAGTCCCCACCCCTATAAATATGTATTGATTTGCATGGTTTAGGAGCTCATCCATCACTTTGTAGAGTTATGTTGTGGAGTTTCTTGAGCACGCATGACTTATGATGACATTATTATGTATGTGTGAAGCTTCTGCATTTTACAACAATTATTATAATGGATCTTTGTAACTAGATATTGGTTGTAAGCATGTCTCTTACTGGTTATTGCATGGTGGATTTAATCTTGATTCTTGTTTAAGTTATTCTTGCACATGTTATGATCTAGATCTAGTTATATTCTACAATATATTTGATTATCTATTATGAGATATTTGTATAATCATGCTAAATTCTGGAACAAGCTGACATAAAAGAGGAACCTGGTACCCTTGCGCACTTCAGGTGAGTTTTCAGTTTAGGATGAGTGATGTGTCAGCGCGCCTTGGGTTGTTGGTGATAAAAGCTAGGCTACATTTTGGTTTTGTTTCTTGGACCTCTTTTTCAATTTTTTTCCAGGATGTTGTGTGATGAAGATGTACTAGTTGACCTTGGCCAGTATTAAAGAGTGGTTAGATGATTTGGAGGAAGAGTATGCTCACAGATTTAACACTAGACCTGATTTTAATGCACACATGTGGGTTGAATAGAATCTATATCACGAGGTCTATGAGACATTCTTCGTCATTTTCCCTATATATCTTTATGAGTGGTTGGTGACTTACACATCAAAGATAAATTGGAGGTTTGTACACTTGTTTGGACACAGGAAGAATTCTAGGCTTTGTATGATGCAAATCTGACTTGGACGCGCGTTATAGATCATTGGTGGAGTGGTGTTCTGAATAGCTATATTTTGGAGTATGTAGTTTCTACTTATTCTTGTCTAGAGGTTGTTGAGTTCCAGTTCTTGTGCGAACCTAGAGGATCATATTTGCATGACATTCCTTTAGTGATTAAGATCTTGATTGTGACCCTGGATTTGAAAGAGAAACCTATGGATAGATAAACCCCACCATGTGCAGGGGAAGGAGTAGGTGTTGTGAAAGATGGCAGATCTAGCGGCAGAAAGATAGAGAGAAGAAAGGTGGCTTAAGTTTAATGAGGCACATGAGAGGGATTTAGAAAAGTAGAAGAGAAGTTACAGAATGAATGGTGTTGTGGAGAGATGGCTCGTGAAGGATTTGGAGCTCACGTAGAGATGTGGAGATAGAGCATTTAGAACTCCCCCATTTGGGAAAGCATGGTAGAGAACCCTCTTCACCTCAGATGAGAGCACACTGAAGTGGAAAATGATGGACCATAGGCACACATTTGATCCCTCCTGGTGACCTAGCCCTTGCACTTGGTTTTCCAGTTTCTACGACAGTTATCAGTAAACAAGCTAGTGTGGGTAGTAGAGTAGTGATAGATAGAGTTAATTTCATCAAGTTCAAGAGTTAATCAGGTAGCTTATTCATCTATGGTGGTGCAATCATCATCTATGTTATTTGGAGGTATATATTTTTCAGGTGTGTCATCAACACAGAATGTGGGCACACAAAATGTTGGATTCACGTATGGAAGTAACACAACTTCACAGACTGTGGGAGTTCAGTTTAGCACAACTATTGGAACACAAGGTAGTGCATCCTCTGGACCTTTTCCTTACTATAGGAGGAGGATCAGAGGATCAGGTGGCTCAGGATCTAGTGGATCTGGTGGTTTTGGGGGTGGAGGAAATACAGGTTCTGGATCTGGTGGGCACGGTCCGCACCAGCCCCAAAAATTTGTATGGAAATGTCTCTTCATCTTCCATAATACAAAGGGATAGAAGATGCAACTGAGCATGTGCATATGTGTGAGATACTATGGCATGTGAAGGGGATTACAGCTCCAGAGCACAAGGCAAGTCAATTTGTAACTACATTGCAAGGGTGCATGTATAGTTGGTATAGGAAATATGATCCAAACTAGACTTGTGTAGACTATACCACGTTGTGTGATGCTTTCTTAGTAGAGTTTCACATACCTGAGTTTGAGCAGAAGAGCATCAGTGCGCTGAAGGACATCAAGTAGGGTATGACTGAGAGTGTTTGGGAGTATGATGCATGGTTCAAGACCCTTTTATCAAAGTTATCTTATGACATTCACCCAAGTCAACATGCTCAATGGTTTGTTGGAGGTTTGATCACACCTTTTAGAAGATCACTCTCACACAAGACTTATACAGATCTATGTGAGGCACTTGAAGCATTTATGCGTGCCGAGGATGTTGGGAGTGTAGACACAGGAATTATCCCATTTTTGGAGGCTCAGATTATAGTAATGGTGAAACAGTTAGAAAAATTGTCAGCTAATTCAACACATGAGATGTGTAGTGGAATTTGGTGCACATATTGTGAAGTAGAGGGGCATACTAAGGATAGTTTTCCTCGTAAATCGGTGCATGCCATGTTGTTGGATTGTGAGATATTTGTCACTTGGATCATGATTCAAGTAGGTGCCCATTGTTACAATGTGTGATAAGGAAGAATGTGTCTTGTTACTACAAGATTTGTAGGTCTACCACTCATGATACTAAGAATTGTAGGTTGATTGATCAGATTCATGATGTCATTGATACTGGTGTGTGACAGACCAGTGTTGCAAATAATTCTAAGGAACAAGGTGAGCATCATGAGCATAATCACAATGAAGGGCGCTTGATAGAGGCTGAAGTAGAGGTCGAGGTTACCATGGAAGATTCAGAGGATGAGGTCACGGTGGTGGAAGAAGTGAATTTCCATGAGGAACATGTTATACATGCAGATATCTTGATCATTACAGGAATGAATGCCCTCAGAGTATTATAGGTTCTTTTTGTGGAAAGAACCATAATTATGAAGAATGCCCAGACTTGTATGAACACCTAAGTAAGAAGCACAAGTAGGACAAGGGCGCAGGAATGGTTAGAGTACAAGTGTGTTGTGGAAGATCAGTGGATGTGAAGTTAGCACCTGATCCTGAGTTGGTACCTGTGAAGTCACTACACGCGCTGAGGTTGCACGTCAGGGAAGTCCCAAAGCTAAAGCCTATTATTACAAAGGAGGAAGTATTACATGCAAAGTATTCAGACCCTATTCATCAAAATGAATTTTACCAAGAAACCATAGAGGTGATTAGAAATTTACAAGGTGAGATACAATGTTCGAAAGAATAGTCATGGGAGTTAGAGAAGAAGAAAACAACTAAGCTTCCTCAAAGGATGTTGATGATCTAAGGGAGGTTTGCAAGATGTTGTGACAAGAGAACATCATTCCTTTATTGGGGGAATGGTTAAGGGGAAATACGCAGCGTGCTGGAGTTGAGCACAAAAGACAAATTTTGCATGCTAACCTACCTCCTCATAGTCTGGATTATGACAAGGAGATCACTCTGAATGTTGTTGTTGATGGATGGATCTTAAGTAACATTTTGATTGATACAGGTGCAGAAGTGAATGTACTCACTTTGGACATGTGGATTCAGATGGGGAGACCACCATTACAACCATCTTTGAATGTGTTGTTTATGGAAAACAGGACTAAAGCCACACCCATTGGAGTTTTGAAGGATGCTAATATTACTATTCAAGGGGCCAAGTTTACTGGGGACTTTGAGGTCTTGGCACTTGCAGAGGTAGATATTTTCCCAGCTTTACTTGGGCACCCTTGGTGTTATGCAAACAATGTTGACCTGCACTTCAATAAAGGATACATAAGTTTTGAGAACAAGGAAGAACACGTCATCATTCCTTTGGCAGATGGAAAATTTACACCTTATGTAGAACCTTTGAGTGAAGAGGATTTGAACAAAATTTATGTGCGCACCATTAGAGATCCTGAAGTGCTTGAGCCATCAAAGGAAGGAGTTCTCCAATGGGATGATGCACAGTCCATGAGTGATACTACAAGTGTTGCATGTGACAACTGGGCACATGGCACTTATGAAATGGTTGGGCGTGAGGTGAGAAGTGCAGTTACGCATGTAAGCAGGGGGTGTTGTGTTAGGCATTTGGGCAGTAACCAGGTACCAAGGTACACTGGTGAAGGAAATCTTGAAGTATTCCTGCGCGCTATGGAAGTTCAATGGATAGATCAAGTGGAAAGAAGGAATATGCTAGTTTATACTCTACACAGGACAACAATGTGTTGGTGGATGGTTCACAGGGATAATCTTTTGGAGTGGTGAGAAGTGAGAATCACCTTCTCTGCAAGATTTATTCATAGCAATGCACCTACAAAAATATGTGAATTTCATGGGAAGGATGCTCAACACCATGTTAAGCAGTGTGAGATACTCTAGACAAATGGGCAGGAGGCCTTACCACCTTCATTACGGGTGCATCAGTTCTACTACACCTTGCGAGGTTGTGTGTGTGCATGGTATGTCTATGTTGAGTTGAATAGAGAAATAGGGAACTGGCAAGAACTGATTGCAGGTATGATTCATACCTTTGACTATTTTTCCACTAAACCTCCAGTGAATGAAGTGTTACAGGTTATGAAGTGCTTGACTATGGGAGATAGTGCAAAGGCTGAGGAACTTATTCAAGGAGTTACTAGGTGAGTCAGACCTGGAGAGGCATGCTTTGAAGAAGAAGAGACAGATGCAGAACAACTTGGGTGCACCTACCTAGAAAAAGAAAAGGGTAAGATGGTCTACATAATTGATGATGAAGAAGTGGAGAATCTAGATGTTGAGCATACAAAGGGTACACACGAGGTCTTAGAAAGTGCAGATGAGAAGGCGCACACCTACCATGAGCCTATGAAAACTAAGAAGGTCAACATTGGGACAGATGTTGAACCTAAGGAGGCCATCATCAGAAGATTATTGGTCTGAATCTGAGGTTTCTAAGATAATTGATTTGTTACGTGACTTCCATGACTTGTTCCCTAGAGGCTATCATGAATTGAAAGGAGTACATGAATCTTTAGGTGAGATGAGAATCAAGTTAAAGGAAGGTGTGCCCAAGTTAGGAAGAGGCCTTACAGGATGAATCCTAACCTGTGTGTCAAGGTAAAAGAAGAAATTGACAAGATGCTGAAATCTGGAATCATTGAGCCCATAGAGGAATCAGAATGGGTTAGCCCTATGGTGATCAGTATAAAGAAAGATGGAAGAATAAGAATTTGTGTGGATTACAGGGAGTTGAATGTTGCATGTGTAATAGATCCTTTTCCCACACCTTTTACTGAGGATATCTTGGAAGGCATTGCAGGGCGCAAGATTTACTCTTTTACTGATGGGTTTTCTAGATATCATCAGGTGAGGATTGCTAAAGAGGATCAACCAAAGACAACTTTCACCACTGAATGGGGAAGTTTTGCATACATAGTTATGCCTTTTGGATTGAAGAATGCACCTGCAGTATTTTTGTGCATTGTTGTTCAAGCATTCCAGGATTTCATTCATAAGTTCTTGCAGGTTTACTTGGATGATTGGACAGTGTATGGGCTAGTGAAAGATCATTGTGATAATTTAAGGCTTATGTTTGAGAGGTACCAGATAGTTGAGCATCTCCTTGAACATTAAGAAGTGTGTTTTTGCTACACCTTTTGGGACTTTTCTGGGACACATCATTTGTATGGAAGGCTTGTTAGTGGATCCTGCTAAGGTTGTTGTTATTTTGGGCTTGGAGGAACCTACTAACTAGAGCGAGGTGTGTGGATTCTTGGGACACACAGATATTACAAGAAGTTTATCAAAGGATATGCTAAGATTTGTGCCCTTAGAAGAATTATTGAAGGGTAAAGGCAAGTTCCATTGGGGTGAAGTGCAACAACGCGCATTTGAGACATTTAAGGAAAGGCTTACTACAACACCTATTTTGTGCTTTCCTTCATGGACCAAACCTTTTCATGTGCATGTGGATGCCTCTGGCATGGCCATTGGTGCATGGTATTAGCCCAACCTGGAGAAGGTATTGTTGATCATCCTATTTGCTTTGCAAGTAGGAAGTTGACACAAGCTGAAAATAATAACTATACAACTACAGAGTGTGAGGCTTTGTCCATGATCTATGTGTTGCATAAATTTTGATAGTACTAGATGGGAACAACTTTTATTTTCTATATAGATCACATGACATTAAATTACTTGGTGAACAAGCCCATTTGCAGGGGCACATATGCCATTGGATTCTGTTATTTCAAGAATTTGACTTCACAGTGGTGGTTAAGCCAGGAAAGAGTAATTTTGGACCATACCATTTATCAAGGATTAATACATGAGAGGATGCACAGAGCATTAAGTATACAATGCAAGATGCATAGTTTTTTAGATTGAACCACACACCCTCTGACTTAGAAGATATTGTTGTCTTTTTGCGAACAAGTGTGGTGCCTGAAGGAATGAAGAGTTTAGAAAAGAAACAACTTATCTATACATGTGCCTTATATGTTTATTAGTAGAGACTTATATAAACTAGGTCGGGATGAATTTTTTGCGTCAGTGTGTACTTGAGCATGAAAATGAAGCTATTATGAAGGAGGCTCATGGTGGTATTGCAGGTGGACATTATACAGGAGATGCCACCATGTGCAAGATTTTACTGGTTGGTCTATGGTGGGAAACATTGTATAAGGATTGTAAAGAATATTGTAAGGCATGTGATCATTGTCAGTGCCTTGGAAAGCCTAGGCATAGAGATGAAATGCCTTTGAGGCCTATTGCTAGTGCAGAACCTTTTGAAAAGTGGGAAATTGACTTTGTGGGTCCTATTTCCCCACCCACGTGTAGGACTGGATCATGCTATATTATAACTTGTACATATTATCTTACAAGGTGGGTAGAAGCGATGCCTACAAAGGATTGCATGACAGCTACAACAACAAGGTTTATGTGGGAAAATATTATCAGCAGGTATGGATGCCCATTGAGTTTGACAAGTGATAGGGGTACTCATTTCCTTAATGAGACCATCAGGATACTATTGGCAGAATTTATGGTTGCACACCATAAAACAACACCCTATCACCCTCAGGCTAATGGAACTGTTGAGGCTTTCAACAAGATATTGAGCCACACATTGACTAAAATTTGTGATGTTGGAAGGAAAGACTGGGATGATAAAGTCTTTGTTGTACTTTGGGCATACAAGACAACCTACAAGAGGTTGAATAAGGCCACACCCTTTCAGTTGGTGTTTGGCACGGAGGTTGTTCTACCCATGGAATTCATGTTACCTTCTCTATGTATTGTGTGTGCAATAGGTTTGGCTGATGAGCAAGCACTTGAAGAATTTATTGATAAACTAATGCAGTTGGATGAAAGGTGCATACACGATGGAGTCAGAAGACAGAAAAGGTTAGGTAGAAGGCATGCCATGATAGACATATTAAGGATAAGAAGCTTGAAGTTGGACAGATGGTTCTTTTGTATGATTCAAAGTTTTTGTGCCACCTTGGAAAGCTTAAAGTGCATTGGTTGGGACCGTATATTGTGACTTACATACTTGATTCAGGTGCTTTCTAGTTAGAAGCGCTAGATGGGACACGGTTTCCTGGTTACTTCAATGGGAGTAGGCTGAAGCCCTACTATAAATAAGTCTTCT
This sequence comes from Taxus chinensis, assembly GCA_019776745.2. Lineage (NCBI taxonomy): Eukaryota > Viridiplantae > Streptophyta > Pinopsida > Cupressales > Taxaceae > Taxus > Taxus chinensis. Next base: position 17,283 of record JAHRHJ020001277.1, read on the forward strand.
TGGTGTTTGTAATAAGGCAGTATTTCCATTTAGATTAGGTTTCCCTTAATGCATTTCCTTTATATGTGTTTCCTTTCATCGTTGTTATGCTTTGTCAATTTAGTTTAGTGTTTTGTGTAATAAGTGTGCACTTTGCGCGCCAGAAGCTGATTACTATCTATTGAATTCATGCACAGAGGACTGCACATACCCTTAGTGTGGGGTGGAGTATATGCAAGATACTTGGATTGGATTTGAATGTTCTCTGGAAGATGGGTATGCATAAAGAAATATTGTATAAGGTGCTTGAAGTAAAGGTGCAGATAGAGAAAATATTTCTCATGAATGAAGACCACTTGTGAATGGATATGGATGCACAGTGTAACGCGAGGTAGGTTGCAGTAGTGGAAACTACTTAGTGAAAGGCAACAGTGGATAGGTACTTTGGTGCATGAAGGCGTGCGAAAGGAGGTCTATGGCTTGAGGAGTAGTAGGTGCTGCAGAAGGTTATGACTGTGGTGTGGAAAAATAGAAAAATAGCGTGGAAAAAGGAAAGAAACACTGAGTTAATGTGAAGTATGGTGGTAGGTGGAGAGTAATAAATGTGTAATTTTTTTGAAAATATATAAGGTGATGTTATGGAATTATTTTCACCTTTGCGATCAAGACCATTCGAGTGAGTTGTTGAATGAGTGAGCTAGTGAATGAGTTGTGAAGTGCGAAGAGCTATGAACCAGTTGAATTTGTCAGATTTATGCACCAGGGATTGTTGCGCTCCATTTGGAGAAGTGTTTGAGTGAAGCAAAGGCATGTGAAAGAAAAATTGATAGTTAGGGTTTGTATTTGAGCTAGGATTTGAGCTAGGGCATGTGGGTTGAGTTTACAGAGCTCGAATAAGTTAAAAGAACACACCTTTATAGTTGATATGGAACCTAAGAAAGCACCTGGAGTGACAAGGGGAAAGAAGTAAAAGGAGGTTCAAAGTTGAAGTGGAAGACACTCCCGAGAGAAGATTTTCAGAAATGCAATACCCAGAAGGGGTTTTCATGGGTCACGATTGGGATTCACACATTCACTTATAAATGTTAGTGATTACAACCACATGGAATAGAACAAGGATAATAAGGATGAATTGGATAAGTTTGTGGTGAAGACATTTAAGAGAACAATGGATGACATGGTTATATGATGATGTGGGTGAGAAATTGTTGGCAAAGGTGGGAGTTTTACAGTTGTATGAACTCCCCTATTTTGGAAAACCAGAAAAATTATACCAGTGGTTAATGAGAAGAGTCCATGAGGACTTCTTCTATTTTTTCAGGAGAAGAATGAGGATCACTGCACCCTTGATTGGGAGTTTGACAGGGCTAAGGAGTTCAGGTACAGAGTTGAGCAATGACCTCACTGATAAAGAGGCCATAGAAGAAACTAAGAAAGGCATTAGGATACATAAAGGAGGGCACGGGATGGACATCCTAAGTTACAGAAGTATCTAGTCATTCAAGGAAGCAACACACCTCCTGACAAAGATAATAATCAAGAGCATTGGTCGCAGGTAATACAAGCACTAGCTACACATAGTGAAGAAAATGATGAAAGTGTATATACAACTTGTCCATGTTTCATTGTTGAAACCATTATTGAGGAAGCACATGAAGGTGAGAAAATAATTTTTGGCACAATACTTTTGTCATTATGTTTTTGTTGAAATTGGAGTGCCTGATGGGCCAAGGATAATATGTGGTAGTACCTAGAAGAGAAGAAATATCTTGCAAAGATATTTTCCAAATATACATGTGATGGATCCATGAGTGGACCCTTTAAAAAAGGGAAGAGATGTGGTATGAGATCTTGTGCACTACATTTGAGGAGGAATGGAGAATACACAAGGAGTTATCTTTGGTATTGGATAAGCATGTATAGTTTACAGTGTATCAACACTTTTGTATTGGGCACTTTAGGGTGAAGGATGGAAAATGGATCCCTTGCTATAAGCTGCCATATGCCTTCACCGTGTGCTACTTCCAAGCATTTGTACATAGGTTTTAGATGTGCGTTAGCTGTTCTTCAATGTTGATAAGGTAGACTGTGACTACCACACACTAAAGAAGACTTACGTTTATCTAGGTAAGTCTGCATATATTGAAAGATTAATTTCAGATGATATTAACATGAAGGAAATGAGCTTGGCCATTGGGAAAGTTGGGCGCTAGCTCTGGTATACATATACCTAAAGCCCAAGTTACAAAATGGGAAGTATGTGGAAAATGAATTCAAACTCCTTAGACCACCCAAGGGAAAACATACTGTGGGCACATAGAAGATGAAGAATATTTTCCCCATTGAAGAAGAAGAAGGAAGGAAGAAGAACTTAGGAAGATAGTGGTGGCCTAGTGCAGAATAGTCAAAGGAAACAACCAGTTTAGGTGGAGAAAAGAGAGCACGAGGTGACCCCTCTCCATAAAAGATGATGAAGTATTGGAGACAGGGTGACTCAATGGAGATGGATATAGACCATTAAGGAAACTCAATTTAAAAGAGTGCTAAGATGAACAAGGAATTAGAGCACGGGACAGTCTTCACAACCCCTTAGGAGGTCACCTAGGACTTCCCTATGAAAGTAGAACCAGAAAAGAAGAAAAGGTGCAAGTATAACCTAGGAAGGATGATGAGGAAGATGAATCTGAGGGACAACGTGCCAAATACTCCAATACAAACTGAGATAAGAGGATCCTCAGGAAGAAGAGATGAAGAAATGATGAAGAGGAGTTGAAGGATAAAACAAGATGAGAAATAGATAAGGAAGTGAGCCTTGATCCAGGGCGCCTCATACCACACAAGAAGGTGAAGGACCAGTATTGGATTCAGGAGCCTGGATTCCAAAAGGTAAGTGATCAGGAAAGGGGAAGGAGGAAGAGATATATGAGACTCCATCTATTGGGTATGTTGATGACCCAAGAAAAATCATATGCATGTGGTTCCAAAGCAACTTTGGAGCCCAAGGACTTATATGGATGGGAGCTTATGGATGCAAGACATGGTGAATTCACATGCACACACAACAATTATCTTGGACTATGTAGACTCATATGGATGAGCCTGATTTGAACATGTGATGAGGAATCATGTGTTTCACACAGAATGAAGAAGGCACCCCATTTCAAGCCATGTGAATATCAATCCCACTATCATGTCAGATGAGTAGGTAAGCAATGCTTTAACAAAGATATCTACAGAAAGTTGCGTGCAGGAATATTGATAAAGCAGAAACTATTAGAGCATTGTTAGATGATAAAAGGAAAAGGAACTAAAATAAAGCACTTAATAGAAGAAAAAGAGATAGTTGAGGCTGAGGTGAAGTTCACAAAATACTTAGTATGGCCAAAGAAATTGGTGATGAAATTGTGGCAAAAGAGGCTCCAAAGATTTGGGGAATAAGGTTGCAAAGAGTTTCCATTTGCTTTACATTATTTATGTGCACATTAGTTCACATATTGGTTACTAGATGAGGGCCCATCAGAATGCCAAAACCCAAGGATGTTGCAGAAACAAGCAAAAGGTCAAGCAACTATAGTGTGATGAAGATTATAAGTTATGAGGCAATTACTGCAGACCTTGAAGGATGAGTTAAAGAAAGTAGATTTGGCATTGAATATGTGTGTGGCCCCCAGATGTGATTATAAAGACAAGGACTATGGCAAAAGAAGATGAGGTCCTTCAGGAAAAAGAATGAAGAATGAAACACTTGGGCATGTGGAGAGGCTTACATTGGTAGAAGAAAAGCATGATGCACTTGTAAGCCGCCCAAGCCCCTCACACAAGGAGAAAATAAAAGAGATTGGGAAACTCATTGCATAGAAAATGGATGTCATGGATGGAATGATCTCAAGCATGGCCAATGTTCTCAGGGTACTATAGAATGAAGGTGAGAACATGACACTTGATGAAATGGAAGCAATCCTTGTAGACATTCCGGATTAAAAAAATAAGGATCTCAGTGATTGGAATGACTTGGAGGAAGAAATCAAAGAGTGAATATCCAGAGTTGATCCTTACCTGTAGAAGTATAGAGGGCCAAGTATTTTCATTCTTTGTACAATATTCTTTCATTCTTTATTATTTTTCATGGAGAGATAAGTTATGATTACCCATTGTCGAGGGACGAGAAATGAAATTAGTGTGGGGTAATGTTGGGTTGTCAGAATACAACCTAAGTATAAAAGGCATGGAAGGATTGGGCGTGCAGGCATAGGGTGCATAGGATACGCACATGGAAAATATAGTAGAAACAGGGTGCATGCACCCAAGAAAGTTGAGTCAGGACTTAGTTCATTTTGCAGTGAAAGGCTAATTTTGGACATGGAGTGCAGAGAATGTTTTGTAGAAGACTTGGAAAGCATGTGAAGACTATTTTGGACAACTAGAAGATCAAAGCGCCATGCATAGTTTTGAGGCTATTAATAGGATTAGACTGCAGTTGTATTATTAGATAATCTATTATTAGAGAGCTTGCATGCTTTTGTATTTATCATGTAAGGGTGCATGGCTATTATTAACATGTAGCCTATTTTTGAAAGGTGCATGGGCGGTGAAGGGAAAGTCTCCACCCCTATAAATATGTATTGATTTGCACGGTTTAGAGGGTATCATGTTTTTGTAGAGTTATGTTATTGGTTTTATGTGGCGCATGACTTATGGTGACATTATCATGAAGCTTTTTTGTTTTACAAAAATTAATACAATGGATCTTTGTCTAGATATTGGTTGTGACACATGTCTCTTACTGGTTATTACATGGATGGATTTAATATTGAGTCTTGTTTAAAGTTATTCTTGCACATGTTATGATCTAGATCTAGTTTATATTATGCAATATACTTAATTATCTGTTATGGATCTGAATATTTGTATAATCATGCTAACTTCTAGAACAAGCTGACATAAAAGAGGAATTTTGTACCCTTGCATGCTTCATGTGAGTGCTCAGTTTAGGATGAGTGATGTGTCAATGCGCCTTGGATTGTTGGTGGTAAAAATCTAGGCTACAAGCATCAATCATTTTATGAAGGACTATCACATAAATAATAATGCCTAAAGAGATCGAGAAGAAAGATTAGAGAGATTTTGCAATTGAGACCATTAACACAGTAGCATAAAAGGCATTGTATTCTTGAGGGAAAAATCTGTGCACACAAAGTTACAGCAGCTTGAACCAACAACATCCAATAGGATAAAAGAACTCCCCAAAAGAGTTTTGGAATGAGAAAGATGAGAGAGGAAGCCCTTTAACAATTATAATGAAGCCTTTTATAGGCAATATGCTCCCAAAAGTCGACTCAACTTGGGTTGTACATTACATTGCAATTATGGTATTTAATTAATTTGACGGGCAAATTAATTAAATACATTTTACATTATAGCTTATACATTTAATTAATTCAAATTTGAATTAATTAATTACATTCTCAAGTATCATTCACATTCAGACTAATCCCCATCTTCTGCAATTACGGAAAACACAATAGTCTCAATGGCAGCAACTTCTCTCAATTCACCCTTAATCCCATTTTGTGCATAAAAATAAAGTGTATAATGCATCAGCATTCATGCGGGTAATAACCTGATACAATCGAGTTCCCTGCAAATTCACACTATCCTTATCTCCATGCTTATGAAAGACCTGGAATATTTCTTGAATGAAATTCCTACCCACAGAACCTATGGAATATTTATGCACTATTTTGTTATATTCATTCTATTCTTGCCTAACACGTTGCTCACATCTAATGAAGCAAACTCGCATGACAAAGCTAAAAGGCTTACATTGAAGTCAGTGCTTCAATGCTCTCCGTCCAGGTTTCTACCAACAAATAGCATTTTTCATTCTAAACAGAGAGATCACTGCAATTATGATAACAAACCCCGGTGGTATGCCCCTTTTTGACAGGCTCTTTAAGCCATTCTCTGCATCCTCCATAGAGACAGCATCTTTGACAATCTCAAATGGAACTGTTTCAGTCTTGATACATAATGAATGTAAAATTCAGGATCCAATAATTGTTCTCCATGTTTAGTCGGTCCTTGACGGCATTCCAAGAAGTTCAAACTCAGCCGCTTCTCTGCCTCTTACACTCAAGCCATTCTTATGTCCATGGAATTATAGTTCATTTAGACATTTTGTCAAATATTTCGCACACAGTCGTGAATTTTCAATTATACCAGCGTCAGACATGGTTTTATTTATTTCTTCAATATGTCTCGCCGCTAATAGTTCAAATACTTGAGGAGAGGACTGGTAGTTCAAATGACAATATCACCAAGAAGAATACTTGCATCAACAAGACGGCAGATTACAATATGCTAACTGGGCATTCCATATTCATCCCAACCACACTTTGATTCTTCATCTTGTCCACATGTTCTCATCTTAAGCTTAGACATTTTGTCAATCAATTGGCGAGCCTGATTTACATGTTTATTTACATCTTCAACACCACGATCTTGCTCACAACCAACCTATCTTGGAGAAGCACCAATAAGCCCATAAATGAAATGTTGTGCCATATCTTATATCAATAACTCTTGCAAGTTCCATCCTATGTTCTGCCTTGAAGATTCTTCATGCTTTTGTTTAATTGCCAGATTTCATCCACTTTTTCTCGCTATGTACCCTGCTTAGCCGCTTGGAGCATTTTATCAAACAATTCGCATGCAATAAGATTCGCATCCAATTCATCATCGTGTCCTTCGCATCCATATTGGGGCTCGTAACTATTCATATGTTATGCCTTTATTGAAATCCTAGGAATATTATTATCTATTTGAATCAACTCGATCACCGCCATTTGGGGCTCGAACTATTTTATATGGGATTGTTTTCAAACATTGCCTGACATGAATTTTCATATCCTGATATTGACAGGTGTCTAAAATTATTTCCTTACATGGCTCATGTTTGTTGACACCTACAATACATGTCAGCACTACTTCTCAAGTTATAAAATTATGAATCCAAAATCTTTACGCCTGGCAGAAGGCATGTTACGTGCAAGTTGGGTGTTTTCAATATCACTTTATTTCTTGAATTTTTCCTAAAAATGTTCCTCATCCCAAATTGCTGGCAAACCATCAACAAAAACAGATTTCACCTGAGCCGTAATTTCCTCATCCGGCTGAATACTAGACTTGGCAAATGCAACCTTGGCAAAAACATCAAGAAAACATCTCATCTCTGCAATTATCAAAATCTTCTATCTATTCCGTCAAAATTAATTCCTCAACATTTTTTTATTCCGTACTCCTTCAATTTGTCTCTCAGAGCATCCACTGCATCCAATTTATATTTCCTGTTTTCTATTTTTGATACAGTCAATTTATATTTCCTTTCTTGCTTTTATCTGTATTTGCAGTTTCTTTTGTGAATGTTCTACAAGATCAATTTTCACTCAATGCTGGCAGAGCCTCTTCATTTTATTAGCAAAAAAGTATGTTGCTTCAGAGACCAGCTGAGACTTTCACATATAGCACTGGATGTACAAAAGATTTGAATGCAACTGAGAAGGATTTGCCCTGATGATAACATAGATTAGTACAGGAAGAAAATGTGTTAATATTCTGCAACTCCTCCTGTGCAAGCTTCTGATATATTTTTAACTCCATCAAATTACTTTGATGCAATGGAATTCACTCCTGTTTCTGAGGATACGGCCTTTGTGAGCATCATTTTATCAATAGGAGCGATCATTTCTCATGGTGTTATACAAACAGTCTTCATCAGCCGAGTCGGGTAATCGGGGAACCGGAGGCCCGAGGACACAAAGTGCTTCATGTTCCAAAAATCTCCGAGATCGCACTTCATAGGTATTAATGAATTGCAGGAGACGGAGTGTTGCGGAGAACAAGATATGGGGCAGCACAAATTCCTTAAGTTCCAAAAAGACCCGCACTACCCGCATTACAAAGAAGGAGACCCCGAGACCACATGGAACATGGGAAAATAATTAAATTTGGGTCATAAACTTCCCTATCATTTTGTAATTTGGATTACCCAAACAATATTTTCATTAAAACAACCCACATGAATGGATTAAAAGATTTATAGAAATAATAAACCTTTTTATTTATAATAAAATCACCTGCCTTCAAACTTTCAACCTTAGCAAATGGGGACTTTGTTTATCCAGGGCCTGTGTTATGCGAATATGACGGTGCTGAAAGAAATATTTCAATCAATTTATTTGTAATACGGATATGAAAGAGGCTGAGAGAATTTGAGGAACCTCATCTTCCTTGGTATTGCGGAAGCGAAGGAGTTGCGGGGAACTGGGTATTGAACCGAACACGGTTCACGAGTACCGGGTACACCTGAAATACCCGCAACACAAATATTTAACCCAAAAAAAATTTAAAATTTCGAAAATTGCACCACAAAATCCAACCACTTCAAAGTAAGAAGCGGGGGTCTCTTATAGCCACTTGGGACAGTTACAAACCAAGTCTTTTCAGTTTCCCTTCTTTTAATGACTCATTAATGCTTAATCAAAAAGTATCACAAGTTGGCCTTAATTACAAAATACATCATTAACACATTGCCAACTTTTAAGAACATAAAAGAGATTTTTTTTATAAGAAGGACTCAAGCACTAGATGAAGGGACATTCGAAGAGGAAGCAACCACTATCTTTTTCTTCAATATCTGATTTCTGAATTTGACCAATACTCCAGCTATTTCCATGCCTCTTGGGATGGTGGTATTGGCAATGGCATTTTTCCAGAAGTTTAAGCAACCTTCCATTTCTTCCCAAAAATATCCATTCTGTGAAAAACCTTTGATTGCCTCAATGATTATAGTCCGTAGTGCACAAATTTCTTTCACCTTTTCTTTGGTTATATCCTCGGACTTGAACAATTTTTCTTTGATGAGGTTCTTGAACTCAACTTTGATATCTTGCATTGTGTTTCTACTGACAGAGTCTTCTTTGAAAAACTGGCAGTGAAGGTCTCTGAATTCATCTTGCACACAGGTCTTGAAAGCCTCACCCCTTTGAAACATATTCTTCAACTCATCAATTGCCTCTTCAAGAATCTTTATCTTCCAGTCCACACTATGCACCCACTTCTTGGACAGATTGTTCTTTGGATCATCAAAGACTTTATTTGCAATGAGAGTTTGCTCATCAGTTGTACTTATCTGTTTGAGATCTTGTATACAATCTACCCATAGTTTGAGCTCCTTTTCAAAACCAGTGATGACTGTGGTGAATCTTTGCTGAATTGAGCAAATATTATCATATACTTTATATGCTTCATCCATAAAATTCAGACCTGAAACTAGCATATCATCTACCATTGCTTCCATTGCCTTCCCATAGGTAGCATGTTTATGAATGTCCTTGATAACTTGGACCTCCTCATTGGTTAGAACAACAGGAGGGGGCATTGCATTCAGAGGAGTAGGATCAATTACCTTATCACTGGCTAGGAGGGATCTGATGAAGTCTGAGAGAACTTGTATATGCTCTTCAAGCTGCTCTTGAGATTGCTTTCCTTTTTCTACTCTCTCAATCACCCTAGACATTGTTTCTTTCAAATTGTGTACTTCACTTTCAGGGGTAGACTCTCCCAAAGGGATCCTTGTCAATTCCAAATCACTCATCATCAAATCTTTCTCATTCTTATCCACTTTAGGCTTAGCAATCTCCAAAAATTGTTGACCTTGAGAATCAGACACCAATATGGAAGTGGTTTTTTCTTTCTTGGCAGGAGGAATTGGAGTTGTTCCTAGGAGAGCAGCCACTGCATCAAATTTGGGGGCAACAATTTTGGATGGAGTCTTCCTTTTCTTACTGTCTACAAATGGTTGAACCCAAGTAAATGAAGAAATAGAAGAAGAAGGAACAACATAGGCCCCAATGCTAGAGTGCTCATTGACCCTAAGGTCTGTGCAGCTGATACTTCCAAAAAAAATGTCCCAATATTAGAAACAGGCACCTCCTTGACTAGAGCCTCTTTGATAGATGATTTTGGAATGACCATGGTCTCAGCTTCCAAAGTATGATTCTTTTTCTTATCATCTTCTTCTTCCTCTTTTTCTATGCTGCCTCCTTCAAGGTTGCTTTCCTCATGGTCTCCAGTTCCTTCTTCTTCATCACCACAGAGATCAACAATTTGTTCAATATCCGGTACTGTTTCAGATTGCTTTGGAGGAGATAAAGGTTTACCTTCCTCTTCAGCTTCCTCTTGCACCATTTCCATCTTCTCAATCTTCCCCTTTTTGGTATATACCAAGGTTGGAACTTCAGGAGGGGAAGAGGCAGTCTGAGTTGATATCCCAGGTGTAGGAGTAGGGGCCTCTTTCTGAGATGAGGAAGCTTCCTGAGAAGGGGATGTAACTTTGTTACTTCTGTAAGCTCTCATTCTCTTATCAAACCAGACCTTAGTTCTGACAATGACTGGCTTTATGATTTCTTGCAAGTTGTCCTTTTCCTTCTCAACCAATCAATAGTTTCTAGAGGAGTATGCCTGATGGTTCTATCAAACTCAAGAGATTGTAGCTCCTCATTGTCATCCTGTAGCTCATCAGGTACCTTGTAGATGCCAAAATCTTTGATTTGCTGCAAAGAAAGATGACCATAGAATCTTCTCCTTGCTTCATAATTGTCTGAGCAATCTGCCCAGTAGTCTTCCACATCAGAAGGTGATGGAAATCCATTCTTACATTGTTGTCAATGAAACCTTTGATATCAAAACAAGACCTTTTCTGAAAGAAATGGAAATTGAAAGAAGCCATTGTTCTCTCGATATTCTGAGCATCTAAAGCAGTCTTACAAGTATAATTGCCAAGAGTGATTGGGAATTGTATACCTCCTATCTTCTTATCCTTACAAGTTCTGTGCAGCTTATCTAGCTGCCTGCAAATCTCTACCAAGGCAATCTTGTCACTGCAGTACATAGGAAGCTTGTATGGAGAGTCCTCAAAACATGCCAACCTGATATAGGAGAATTTTCTGAATTGGATATAATAACTGCCATAAATGGATATTAACTGCATGGCCTCATCAGAGAATCTTCTAGTTGTATCACCTTCCAAAAGCCGAACTATGTACATTGTGAAAGCATCATTGACTCTCCTAAAATGATGATTGTTGTTCTTCAGGGTCAACTTTGTGTAGTAGTCATACACTGGAGCATTCTTTTTATCTTCATCTGGAGAGAGACCCAACCATTCCCTGTATGCTCCAATAGTGTACATTAGATAAGAAGTCATGTAGAAAGCATGAGTCCTATGTACATTAGCCAACTGTTCAGTCAGGTTAGCACAAATGATTTCTCCCCAGTCCAAATTTTGTTTTCCCTCACATATGATGTTGATGAAGGGACACATCCAATAATGAAATTCATTGCTTACAGGGAGCCCCATTATCCTGGATAAGAGAATGATGATGTCAGAGAGCTCTTCTTTAAAATCACTTCTGATACATGGCTTTGGGAAATCTAGAAGCTCCTTTCTTCGGGACCTTAAACTAGGATTTGGCTACCTATGTTCTTATATGTTATCAGATTCTTGATCAAACAAGTTCTGAGCTTCCGCCAAGGAAAGGACATTGGAGTCTTCAAATAATGGAATTCTCAAAGGACAACCCTTATACACCGCAACATCCAATTTGGCAATAACCTGTCCAATGGAGTCGGTGATTTCACTTGTATCAGGATTGAAGTGAGAAGCACACGCTAAAATTGTGTCTGTGCATTGAAATGATACTGGGAAATCTCCTACATGTGTTATTCCACAATATTTTATGTGTTGTGCCACAAGCTGTGAGGTTTGCATCATTGATTCGTGCCCAAAAATCATTGAAATCCAAGGTGTTGCACATCGTGTCTCCTATATTAGGTATTGAAAGGTTTCAAGGTGTACGAAAAATGTTCGTGGCCCTTATAATGAACCTTCATAATGATGACGGAGGGTAAGGAATAGGAGATGAGAAGGTATTTGCTTCAAGAAAAACGGTGATAGGGCACAGGGGAGATTAGACATCCTTGAAAAACACACAGGGCTACGGAAACCCGACCAAGTTATTGAAAGAATGACAACCTTCGCTGGATCAGAAACACTCCCAAAATTTTGAAAATGGCAAAGGGTGCTCATGCAATGACTAACCAACTGAGGACGAAAAATACAACACTTGGAATGTGAAACAAATGATTAACTCCCTTCCTGTTTTATAAAACTTAGGTTTGGAAAAGGTCGGCGAGGTGCATTTTAAACGAGGGGCATTGGAAACAATGTAGGCAAGGATTTAATTAGCATATGGATTTGCACGCATGCAAATGACATGCAACAGTGTGGGAACGAAGTCCCTCCTCAATGAAGGTGAGGCTGCCTTTATTGAAAACCAAAACTGTATTTACATCTGTACATTCAAAATTGTATGTGGGGGGTGTTTTGGAACATCAATGAAAAGAAAAGTGAATGAGGGAGATGGAATGGAATGAAGGAAAGGAATGGAAAGGAATGAATGGAAGGAACATGCAAGAGTTAGGTAAAATAAGAGCCTAATATTGCATGAAGAAGAAAGATGAATAACTAACACAAATAAAATGGAGTTTGAGTTAGCTAAACAAGAATGAGTAAAAGGGAACACACATGAGCAAGTAAATAATCAGAGCTTGATCACTGTGAACAAGAACAACAGATTAATAACGTTGACAATAAGATCAAAGACAATATTTGCATGCAAGATTCAAACATCTAACATCTAATGAACATAAGAACATCAAATGTTACAAGAGACAATGAATGAGACACAAAGTTCATATTTCATTAAGTCCAAAATGTTTTCACAAAAGAACACAAAGTTTCTTCCTGAAACAAAGCTTGCACACAAAAGTATTTTCTTCTCCTCTCTCAAAGTCACCCTTACAAATGAGCCCCTGACTTCCTTTTATAACCCAAAAGTTGGTTACAAAGTAGTTAGGGTTTTAAATGCACATTAAATAGGGCACTTAAGTGACTTTGACTTTTTCAACCAACTTTATTAAAAGCAACTAAAAATAGAAACCACTTAAGTTTCTTCAAACGTGAATTCAACAATAACATCATTTAAAATACCACTTTCAAAACATTCACCAAAAACCAGTGCCTTATCCATTGGGGGTGGGGTCCGCCTATCTCAATCGTATGAGAAATGGACTCTCCCACCCATGAGAAAATATAGGAAATCATCCTACTATGTTGTTGGCAAAACAAGGATCCTGATTCTTTGCCATTTCATAAGACTTGAGCTTTTGCAGTGTCTGATGCATCTTCTCTTCTTCTGGAAAACAACTCGGGAGAAGACCAGCCTCACAGAGTACCTGCATTTCAAGAATCTTACCTGGTATGGTATGCAGGTCTGCAACTTTAGATTGGATTTCTTCGCAAAGATGTTTGATTCTGAAACATTGATCCATAGAAGAAGTGGAAAAAACATCAACAGGAGTATACATTTCATGTATCAATTTTGTAAACTGCTCCACCAGGTGTTGTACTGAATTCCTTTGGTTGTGTTCATTGATGAAGGTGCATGGAATCTCTTCGATGAAGACCTGAATGGAAGAGAGCGCGGTATAGGCTTCATTGTACAAACCGTCAAACTGAATTACCAAATCTTCTAGGATCATTTTCCTGGACTTAGCATGATTTAACCATAGAATTTGTGTCATGCGATGATCAAACTCAAGTATTCCCTCTGAAGCTAAGAAAGTAGATTCCATGCGGGTGAGATCCTGAAGAGTTGGAAAAATCTGATCCAGTGTGATTAATTCTGTAATGAGGCACTCCTTGAATGGAAACACTGGATCGAGGTAGGCATAAATATTCTCAGATATTTTTATCACTTCAGCAATTGTTTTCAACCCACCACTTTCTATCTCAGAAACCCATGACCTTAGAGTGTGTCCTAGAGTGATCACATCTTTTGATTGATTGAGAATTTCTTGATCCGGGATAGCCATCATTTCTGGAACAGGAAAAGAAGACTCAATTGGGCTGATCAAATGTTGAACATATGAAATCAACTGATTCTTTTCTTCCTTGAGTTGGGAAATTTGAGATTTGTATCTCTCCAACCTTTTAAGCACACTATTCATTGAATCTTTTGCCATAGCAACATCACTTTCAAAAGTGGTCTTACCAAGGGCTATCTTGGATACTTCATAATCGGTGATTGTCATGTCCCCACGATCCTTCTCAGTAGTAGGAACTGCAATTTCTGCAAACTTATCTCCGCTATCATCAATCACTACTCTGGAGAAAACCTTAGGATTTTTGGGCACAACTTTATTGGAGAGGGTAGAAAGAGATTCCAAATCAATGTTGGCCACTTTGACCAATCTCTTTCTCTTTTTTATTTCAGAGTCAACCCAGGTCGGTGTTTCATTCATTAATTCGACACAAAAATGTCGAGAACTGGAAGAAAAATCCTCTTTGCCTTTTTCATGACTAAAACCAGTAGGCAGTGGTTCTGTGGCCTCAATCCTTGGTGAAGTAGCATCTGCAACACATTCTTGATTATCCTCATGTTCTTGTGGAATATCCTTAACACCTGGATGTTCGGAAGAATTAGATATCTGCACTACTGGGATTTGCTTGGATTCTGGTGTATGACATTGATGATTTAGATCTTTGGTAGGTCTATTGGAACTCTCAGTGATGTGAATAGATGAGTTTGGGGTAGAAATACCAGAAACACGTTCTTTTCCTTCCCGAAGATGCACACTCTTTACCGATCCTTGAGACACTGCTTCTTTATTAGGGATAGGTTTGGGTAACCACCGGCTTTGCCTCTGAGATGCATGTGATGATGTTGGTGGGGACTGGTGTGAAGAAGTTTGCACCACCTTTTTCTGTGTCACTCCTCCTTTCGCTGGCAACCTCTGTATTTCTGACATATGTGCCTGAAATGGGAGAGGATTGGCTATCTGATTCTCATACCACTTCATAGTCCTTTTTAACACAGGTTGGTTTATAACATCTAGAGAAGTTTCATCTCCTCTACTCCAATCAATACCAGGGAGTGGAGTGAAAACTATCTGATCATAGGCAGGATCCATAAGATCAATTCCACTATCGGCAAGGGTTAAGGGAGGATCCCTCAATCCGTAATTCTCTATCTGAGCCAGTGTGAGACGAGAAAATTGTCGTCGTCTTACCTCCCTATCATCCGCACATTCCACCCAATAGTCTTCTATGTTTTCCTTGTGCTTATATCTTGCCCCTAGGGCTTTTTCCATGGATCCTTTAATATCGAATTGAGCCCTGCTTGTGAAAGGATGTATAGTTATGAGAGAAAATTCTTTTTCCATAAGTTCTGCACTATGAGAATTTGGACATTTGTATTCCCCAATCTGAATTGGGAAATGAATGCCTTCTTTGCGTTTGTCCACCAATAGACAATGGATTTTGAAAAGCTGACGTGAGAGTTCCATCAATGCTATTTTGTCACTGACATATTTAGGAAGTCTGTAAGGAGCTCCCACAAATCCATCAACTCGTATATAGGAAGTAAGAGGGAAACTGGATAAACCAAGTTCCCCATTGTTTTATCACCGCCTTGGCATCTTCTGAAAATATTTCCTCTGGGTTTCTTCTTAGTGACCGGATTATATAGAATAAGAAAGCATCGTTTACCCTCCGGAAATGGTGAGAACCATTCTTGAACTCCAGCTGTGGGTAAAAATGAAAAACACTATTCTTGCCAGGACCCATTGTACCTCTAGTTGTTAACCCTGAAAATATCCTCCTTCTCGCTACAACATAAATCAAATATGAAGTCATGTAAAAATGACCTGTCATCCTTACCTCAATCAATTGCTTATGGAGAGTATTGCTAACGATACTTGCCCAATCAATGAACATCTTTGCATCAAGAATGATACAAATGAACTTGTACATCCAAGGATGAAATTTTTTGGCAGAAGGAAGACCAAAAACCCTGCTGAGGAGAGTAATCATATCCCCTATTTCTTCATGAAACTCTACCCGAAACAACTCTTTGGGAATTCTTGAAGTGTGAGTCTTTGGTTTGACCAACCAATTTTTATCAACCATCTTCGACCATCTCAAAGGATTTTCATCCCAAAACTGTTGTGTCGATTCTTGTGTGATGTCAGCATTTTCTTCATGGAGTGGCACTCTTAACAAATCTTCCATATGATCTGGAGAATTGAGCAGAAAAGGTTCATTTCTGTCATTAAAAATTCCCCGACGCTCAGGATCATAATGTTCAGCACAAGCTAGGACAAATTCAGGGCATTGTATGGAAACGGGAAATGTTGCCGCTTGAGGTAAACCGCAACGATAAAGCCTTTTTGAGAAAATAGTTCCCCCTTCCCGTCTTACCCTGTCACAGAACTGAACCATATCTACGTGACCCATATCGGTATCCAAAATGTTGTCATATGCTGAATTTAAAGACGATGCTGGAACTAATCCTTGGTATGCATATTTTAGTGCCGACTTATTAGAACGTTCACCCATTATGAATTCTTTTATTTTCTTTTAAAAAACACGGAGAGCAAAAAGAAAACCAAGACACTGGGAAGGTGTCGGGTCTAAGTCTCCGGACCACCGTTGTCGCAAGAATAATACGACTCTTTATTTTGTTTTTTTAAATAAAAAGAGATTTAGCGGATGCCGAATTCAAAATGACCATACAACAATATTGAGGCAAAGCTCAAATCACCATCGAAAAATAATACAATTTTAGATCATTGTTACACTTTCAGCAATGTGTTGAATCTTCGAAGCTCCTTATTATTATTATTATTTTTAAATATTCACTGTGTGCGTGAATATCTCGATTCACCCTTGACGTGAGAAAGCTATCGTCTCCTCAGCATGCGTACCACCATGAATATTTTTTTAAAAAATAAATAATAAAAAGAAACCTGCGTTGAACTCCAGTCAATTGTGCATGCGTGAAATCTGAATTTAAGCTTGTGGCTCTCTATTCAGATCTCAAAAGAAATGGATCAAAAATTGTGCATTTGTTAAAAACTTCAGATGGTTTTTCTTCCTTCCCACGTGGTGAGATTCCTTGGGCTGCTTGTTTTCCTTTTTCTCATGGATGTTATCTCCTTTTTGCTGCACTCCTGCGTGGTGATTGACTCATGTGCAAAAACAAACAAAATGTTTTTTTGGACTGTTCTCCTTTCTGCGTGGGCTTTGGACTCTTTGGATATTGCTTGCACAAAGCATGCGTGGAATATTAATTCCTTGGCTGACTTGTGCGATTTCTTTTGCTTGGTTGTTTTTTTCATCAAAAACAAAAAAAAAATCCAAACAAATGCATAGGCTCACCTTTTTTATTTGTTTTCTTTCCCAGGCATGTGTGGATCTAAAACTCTTCTTCCTCCCCTTCTGGCATGTGTGGGAACTCCTGCTTTTATTCTTCTTGCTGTGGAACTTCTTTCCTTTTCCTGGTGGGAAATGCATGTAATTTGCGTGGACTCTTTTGTTTCTCTTGGCACATGGAATTGTTATTCTTTTCCCTGTGGACAATTCTGATGGGCCTTCAGTCTTATCCCTTCTGAATGAGATTGGCTAAGTTAAATGCTATGGTGGATGTCCTTTGTCCTGATCTAGCCTATTCTCCTTTCTGGGTGGCACAAATCAAAACAACAAACAAAAACAAATATGCATGGAATTTCATTCTATTGCATAGGGATTCCTTGGGATTCCAGATCAATCCTTGCACGTGCCTGGATTTCCTTCACCTTTGCAAATGTGGATCTCATAAAACTCCTGACTATTGCTTCCCTCCAATGGAGAAAACTACCTAAAACTCTCAAGGTTTCCTGGCTCTAGCTAATGCCCGTGCCAGGTTTCCGTGTGAAAGCCGGGTAGTGTCTGTAGAATAAGCTTTTCCTTCTCCAGGCTCTGGATATCTGCAATATCTCCTTGTTTCTCCTTCTTCCCAATCTCCTCTGCTTCTGCAACCTCTTGTAACCATCTCCTCATCAATTCCCAGATGATAGAAGAAAAATCAAAATTGTCTACGGCAATTGGAAGCGGAAGAAAAATTGCCCCCGACACTTGCTCACGACAGTTACGACAATTAATAAAAAGAAGAAAAGTTCTCCCAAGTTTGTCGAACAACTTCCATCCAATATTAAAATTAATATTTATTAATTAAAAACCCTAAAATTTAATAAATATTAATTTTATTAAATAACAGGGTAAATATTAATTAAATAATTAAAATATGGTTTGTGGTGTAGCGGGAGAAGGGCTTATTCAAAATGGATGAAACGAAAGCCAAAATGACCGTGAGAATAAGACGATTGCGATGGAGGAGAACAATCATGCAAGATAACACTTTTCCGCAACACAAAGAAAAGCTAGATCAATGCGGGGAAGACAGGGAATCGGCAAACCAGGGGCCAGATGGAACATGGGACATGAGAAACAACACCAAAACCCGAAACACTCACAAAACAAAGAAAGTCTCCAAACTTAAAATTTCAGAACATAACTAACTGTTAGAAACCATTCCTTTTCTCTTAGACTTCATAAAGTAAAACAAAGACCTTGTAAAAGACAACTTTACCAAGAATTTTGAAAAGCAAGGCAAGAAAGCACACATTTTTGGTAGGATGTCAACAAATATCATAAATCAAGCCATTTTTTAACCCACAAAAATTGGGCCATATAACTACTACATGTTGAATGCAACTGTCCCAATTTATAAAGAACATCACCACCCATCCAACCTCCCCTTTACATGACAGGGACATCTACTCAATAAGGTTTGCTTTCTTTGTTATCTCACTTAAGTTGGACCTTCAACTTCTTTCCACTCAATTGGAATCCATTCATCACGTTTGATGGTAGATTGTGCAGTTATAGAGGGGTCATAACTCACAAAACTCGCAATTTTTTTTTATAAAATGTGTTTTTGTGTTGGGGCGTAGGGGACTTCTAGCCATCCTTGGTTTGGCCAGGGGACTTCTAGACATGCCCTGGCCATACCAAAGAATGGTTAGTTGTCCCCTGTTGAAAAAATGGAGCCCCTGAAATATTTTTTTAAAATGGGGACGTCTAGGAGGTGGTTTCCTACCCGTCCCTGAATCTCCGAAACATCTCTTATAGGGAATCCCCCCCAAAAACATAAGGGATGCATCCCCGGGGTACACTACAAGTCTGAACATGTTGTGGAAAATACTATACCTGTTATGTGAGTTTAAAACGTCATGGTTTGACCTCTTAAAATGAATGTCATTGAATCAGGAAGAGTTCTCACATGCTCTAACAAAAAATCGAAAAAAAAAAAATCCCATCCTATGACAAGAAGTGCACCATTACATTTTGTACATTTTTCTAATTTTTCAGAAGCTCGATAAAGACGTAAGCTTCCACTTTTCATATGGTTCGTGTTAATCCACAACATTACCAGCCATTGCTTTGCGGTGTTTCACTGCACTAGTATGAATTTGAACCATGTATAGCTCAGCATAACATTGAAAAACTGATAAATCTCATCTTCATCTCATAATGCAACTTCTGTCTGAAAAATAGAGCAGCAAACTGACTTGAAAACTTCATCTTTTCACTGGTAGTTAAGGCAAACAATTGCCGTTTCTTCTCCATTGCCCTTTGATTTTCCCCGATTATGTTGCTTCCTCTTACCATCTGCAGGCAATCTTAATCTCTGGTTGTCCACAAATTTAGGGTTGAGGAACATGGCCCTGTACTGAGAAACGTGCTTTTCATCTCTGCACCATCAAGACCAAAGGACAGAAACTAAGTATTATGTTAAAATAAATCGAGAAATCAAAATCAGCATCCCATGAGTACCTATTAAATATGAGTATTCTTACTCGAACTGAATTTTAGTAGTAGTATAATGTACCCTGTACTTTAGAGTTGAGGAACATGGCCCTGTACTGAGAAACGTGCTTTTCATCTCTGCACCATCAAGACCAAAGGATAGAAACTAAATATTATGTTAAAATAAATCGAGAAATCAAAATCAGCATCCCATGAGTACCTATTAAATACGAGTACTCTTACTCGAACTGAATTTTAGTAGTAGTATAATGTACCCTCTTTCCAATAAATTTGAGTATCATGTAACCCCACTTAATTTATTAACTATTAGCAGAAGCTTTTCTGGAAAGGCCTCTCAAACCAGGAAGTTAAAAGTCAAATTATGGTCCAAAGCTTCAGACACTAAGGGAAAGACGGACACTCGAATCCATACATAAAAAGATCACAAATTTATTATGCACTGAAGAAAAAATCCAACGGATTTAATTTTGTTGGCAATATCCATATCATTATTTCAACAGTACAAATATCAATTCATTGCAGAGGAAATCCAAATATGCTCATGTTCTTGCAACATTTTGAGTTCTTGCATGTCTGACCAGGGACCAACCAACATGGTACTTTGATAAACTTTCCTCGTGCCATCTACAAGCATTTATCATTTTTTATACAGACCACACTGGACATAAGTGAATTACCTAAATACAGCAGCTTATAAAGTTATTGCCAGGAAGAAGTTTGCAGCAAGCTTTGACAAGAGGATTTTTAATCTTTTGAACCCCTTAAAAACGAATTTCAATAGAACAATGCAAACAACAAACAATTATTAACAAGCCACATTTGTGCTGCCTAAAAAGATGATAACTATTTTGACATAAAGATGATTCCCATTATGCATTCATAATGACTCCAAACTTACTGTTTTCACTTCAGGATGTCCACCTCCTCATAGTTAAAATATACTTTTTGTATTTCAAAAACATTTTTTCATAACGTTTCCCAATAATGAATTAGGGGATTGAACTCCATGCCCAACTTGATAGAAGACATCACTCCATAATGAATTTGGAGATGATCAAATAGCAACGCCACTGCCTGCAACCTATTCTTGTTTCTTACCACCCATCAAGATTGGAACTTCTATGTCACTATTGATAAAGACAGCATCAATTTTTTTTAACAATTTTTCCTTTTCCTTACTGGCAATTCACCAAGCAAACCCACCTTTGTAGTCTCGTTCAGTCCTGCTGGCACTGTAAATAAATCTTTACTGAGCATTCCCAGGTTTTTCATGCACATGAAACAATGCACATTACCGGATAAGCATGTTTAGATTGTGTGTTATTTCCAGACAAAAGAAACAGTACTGGAGGCCTACGAAATGTTTATTGCAATCTAAAAGGCTTAATGTCACTGCAATGGTGTTCTTCTTGGTAACCGTCTACAAATATTCCATGGAAAACACAATATACTCCAAGTTCCAGCAAAAACCAATCTTTAATATGGCAACAAAACATACCAGACTCCGTAACTTGACCACAGCATTAGGTCCAATTAAGTTTGGATGCATTCAGTACATTTATTTGCATTCCTCATCATGCAACTTCTCTAAACCCATAACAATTTAATAAAAGCAATTGTGCCTTAGAGGGGGAAAACAGCAAAGCTGTTTATTATATCTTGTTTCTAATGATAAGAAGGAAACCTTGCAGAATCTTTATACATTCAGAGGTATTATGCAATAGCAATGACAGTTTTAGAAACACTCTCACAGTTTATGATCCACATTGATAGACATTTTTGGGCCCTATGCTTTGGAAAGGGCGCTAATTGTGTGTGTTTGATCATGTAGAAAGCAATCATTTTCTACTCTGATGATGTTCACAATGAAATCTGCTATAGCCCAAAATGGTTGTTCCTTCTACGAACCATAACATGCCACCAAGTCACAAGCATCAAACTACTTTTTTCCCCAAGAAAATCAAGTTTGATTGTGGTTAAGCATATGGTTAAAAAATAAATGAGAGAATATTTTGACCAATATAAATCTTGCAGAATCCCGTTAATGGGACTAGTAAATAATTCCATCAGGCAGGATTCTTTCTGGCAGCCTCCCCAGACAGGGTGGTGCAAATTAAACTATGATGGCGCATCTAAATGAAACCTAGGATGTGCTGGTCTGGGATGCATCGTACACATCAGCTCAGGTTCATTCCTTGTTGCATCATCTTCCTACATCTCAAAGGCAACAAATAATGAAGTGGAATTGCTGGATCTAATAGCAGGACTTTAGTTAAAAACAAGACAGAATAGTTGTTACTTAGAAATTGAAGGCGATTCTCAAGTGGCGGTTAATGCATCATTCAAAGGAATCATGGCTAGCTGGAAACCAAATGCACTACTCAAAACAGCAATCTCTCTTCTACAACACTTTTCGTACTCATCCATTTCTCACTGCTTTAGGGAATCAAATAAAGCAACAGACCTTCTTGCCAACTTGAGAGCACAATTGGACCGTTTAACTTTAAGAAAGCACCCAAACTGAAGACTTTGATGGTTTGGTAAGTATAATTGATCATGCTATCCATGCACTTGGGTAGAGATCCATCTCGTCTATCAGCGAGGACTTCATTGCTAAACTAGCTACACTGTGTCCAGCATTCTGCACCTTTCAGTATATAATTCGCTACAGAATGCCATCCACTCATGTGCCCTCAGTGGCTGAACTACAAGAAATATGGATGGTCTTCAAGCCCTCCCTGGTGCTCACAGAGCTCAATGCAGACATGGAACTCCATCTCGTAGCACTGGCAAAAGAACTCCCTCTTGTAAAATCTTAGTCTTCTTTTTCTGGGTGTCAACGGGACACAACGGCTTCAACCTCCTTGGAACCCAGGATTGTATGTTTGGAGCATTCACTCAAGCACCTCTCCTTTCAGCCTTCACAGTTATCCACTACCTCTCCCATAAAGAGACGCTACACGAAAAGGGAGCCCAGAATTTCCCAGCAGCCTGTATCCCCTGTGAAAGGCTCAGCCGCCTCTTCAACCCCTGGCTCTGCTCATAGGAGGTAAACTTGTAAAGGAAGAGAGTTTTGGGCAGCTTGGATAAACTTGTAAAGGAAGAGAGTTTTGGGCAGCTTGGATGGATGAAAATTCGTGAGGGTAAGCCTCCCGGCTAACCCCATGTCATTGATATCCTTGAAGGTCCTCCCAGAACCCTGGATCAGTTGATAATAGAATTTCCAAATTGGACATGTCTGTTATCACGCGGATCGCGCACCCGTTGAATCTGTGAGTGATCTCGTGCAATGTTGGAACATCCCCAAGATGTGGGACCTTGTCTCCTTGGGATGAACCTCCCGAGAAGGCCGGCTTTCTTTGAAACTTGGCGCACTTGATTTAAGATCAGCGTGCAAGGCTAAAACACTTTGAAAATAATTTAATATACTTTGTTCTTGGGATTTGAGGTAAGAGGTAAACAAACAATAACTTGAAATAGGGTGATGCACCAAATATAAACTGAACAAATAGATCCACTTGATAACACGATTAACGTCTCATCACAACATATTGCATGCACATTTCCTATAACCCTCTTTGATCTATGATTGAAGAGATAACTTATTCCGCAACTGAAATACAGAGATTCTATATCATCTTCCACAGAGATTAAAACGAGATAACTGATATAAAATGATGATAACCACTCAAGTACAAGGAATTAATCATTCACAAGTGAGAGATAGATTAATGAGTAACACAATATATCAGATATTCCACGGCAAAATATTGTTCTGAATATTATTAAAAGGCTCAAAGCAGTTAAAACATCCTCCAAGATTGAAGAGTGATTTTTCCAAGGTCTAAAAGTCGTAATAAAACTTAGTGCACCTAACTATTTAAAGTTCAAGAGGTTGAGCCATTACATCTCCGCCTTTAACTAATTACTAAAAATAGAGTGCATTTAAGTTCGAGGGAACAGGCTCCCATTAAAATAGAAAAATTGTTACACGTGTTCGACTAAGTCAACCCTACAACTTTGACTGTCTCAAAGCCTTGGAGCTGTTTCAACAATGGCTGCCAGGTTTAGCTTGGGCCTGCAGCTTCTGTTTATTGTTCAGGTTTCTCTTGATCCTTTTCCCACATAGCCAGACGATGCTTGTACTCAAAGAAGCGTTTGATAACTCCTTGTATTTCTTCTTGATCAGGTCCGCATGCATAATGATTCACCACATCTGTTGTGTCAACCTCTCTTGCAACTTTGGCTGGTAGTCTTTTCAATTTGTTCACAACTTTCTTAAACTGACTTATAAAATTCTGGCATGAGACTAGCCTGTAAATTAAATTAAATATTGAAAGTCTTTGTCACCTCTTCATCCTCTTTGATTAAACCCTTGAAATTTTGCTTTAATCTGATCAACTGGGAGAGCATCTATATTGTCATTGAAGAATTTACAGTTAATTTTGTCAAACTCTTATGAAACATCATTTAATCCATCCATTATTTCAACACGTTTATCATCCAATTTCTTGATTAGATCCTACAACACCTGCGATCTGAACTCCATAGCCTTTTGAAACTTGAACAACTTAGAGGCATCATCAATTACACCCTCTTGGAAACGCAGATCTGAATCCATATCTCTAATTTCTTCCCAGGTAGTCAAATTAAGATTCAAGTTATTACTATCTTCAAAGAGGACTTCATCTAGCCTTCTAATAGAAGCTCTTTCAGTTTGTAAATCATTGTACAGTTCTACAGTTGTTTTAATCCATGGGTTAGCTTCCTGAAGCATGCATTCAATCCATCCGCCAACTGATCTTCCTTTCTGACCTATCTTTTCAACTACGTGATATAAAAAATCATCCAAACTAGAAGAAATGGCTCATAGTTACCATGTTCGAAAAGTTCAAGTTGTTCGGATAGGAAAAAAAGTTCGGAAGTTCGGAATTTTGTAAAAATTCAGTTCGGTTCGGTTTGGCTCGAAAAAATTATAAATTTTTAAAAAATAAAAAATATGAATAATTACCAAAAAAATTATAAAAACTAAAATACTTATTAATAATATACTAAAAGTTAAACCTAAAATAATTAAATTTATGTAACTAGTTACTAAAGTAACTTAAACATTCGGTAATAAATTCAAGTATTACTATTATTAAGTATTAATCTCTACATATTGCTATTAAATTATTAATGTCTCTAAATAATAAGAAGTTGCTTGGTCCAAAAAGGTGCAAAAATGGATTTTATGAAAATAAGAAAAATATTGCCATCAATGCGTAGAGCTTGAGAAAATATACACTTTTGGAGAAAACGGCACTAGAAACTGAGCCATAGAATGAAAGTTATGGCACATGCAAGTTTTTGCTGCTACATCTACCCGGACCCTTTCCAAAAATGGCAAATTTTTTTCTGTCCTTGTAAAAAAATCCAAAACCCAACTTTTTTGCCAAAAAAGGAAAAAAAAATTTAGTCCCGAACCGAACCTACCGAACAAGTTCGCTTTTCCCTGAAAATTCAGTCCGAACCGAATTTCCCCTGTGTTCGCCCGAACATGGTAACTATGAAATGGCTAGAGCAGTTGTAGTTTGAGAATTTGTGGCTTGAGCTAGTTGTGTAACTTTCTTCAAAAGGGCAGTGAGCTGCTCAACCTTGCCTTTCAACTCATCCTTTGTCGCTTTATCTTTGTCATATTTGACCAGTAAATTACTAAGGGTCACTTGAACATCTTGCTTTGCCCCCTCGTGCATCGCCTTTCCTAATGAAAACCTGGAGATCTGATAATCTGCCGCGGTGATGGTTTCTTTGACTTTCCCTTCAACAGGGTAGCTATCTCCATGAACCTTTCTCCTGATTGATTTACTAATAAATTAGAGACGACTCTTGGCCATTTGGCCTGCCTCCTAGGAGTTGGTTCCAACACACTCAAATCAATTACATCCACAAGGGGCACTTTCTTCTTTTGTTTAGGGGTCTGGCAATATAACCATTCAGGTATAGCAGAAGAGGCTGAAAGTGCCATAGTTGTAGCAGAACTTGTGACATTGGACACTACAATGGCACTGGTGACACTAACGGAAGGTGGGAGGTAAGTGGCAACAATAGAGGGCGTGGTGGTTAGAATAGCCTCAAGAGCAGATGAAACTGGGATAGATATGGAAACAGAAGTAGGAGGAGGTTGTTGAGGAGTGGAAAATGGAGACCCCATCATCTCTCCAGCTGAAAGTGCAGGAAGGGGTGAGAAAACTTGGGCCATGGAAAGAGATGGAAAAGCGGAAATGGGGAGAGAAGCGGTGGATGATGATGGAGGAGGCTGGATTGAGGATGGTGATAATGGTAGTTAAGTGGAGAGTGGCAAATCTTGAGATACAACCCGAGAAGCACTAACATCAATAACCTGAGACACCTGTACTTTTGGGGACACAATCTTGGCAATGGGAACCTTTGTAAAAGATGAACCTCCTACAACAGATGAAATTTTCCTTGGGGTTATTGTAACTCCCTGAGTAGATCTTTTACTTCTTGAAGATGTGAGGAGACTTAGTGTTGGCTGAACTTGAACTGTCTTTATAGACTAATCTGACACTTTGGGTGAGATTCCTAAAGTAGCCAACCAATCATATGTCCTTTTCAAGATGGGCCCCACCCTTTCCTTTGTATTACAACATTCTTCTTGATACCAATCAATCCATGGCAGAGGTTGATTAGCAGTGTTATCACTCCTGTAAATTGGGTCAAGCTCCTCTTCCTCGTCGTCCTCGATTTCCTCTGGAACATCTGCATTACCATATTGTTTAACCTCATTTAGAGTTAACCTTTCATACTCTCATTGTCTTACGATGATCTCATCCCGACATTGAATCCAAATGTCTTCCAACTGAGGAACATGTCTCGCTAAATTTTACATAGTAGTCAAAGTTAGTCCTAGGATAAAATGTCCGCAGGTTGACTTCAGACATCTCTCCGTCTACATTCTTTGCTTTGTAGATACTAGCACAAGTGTATCTTCCAATTGAAATAGGAAACTGGATCCCTGCCTTGTGCCGTTTGTTTTGGATCTTATGATAATCTAATAACTGGAGAACCAATTCTAATAGGATCCACTTGTTAGTCGGGTATCTTGGTAACTTATTCGAAGCATTGGAATAACCTGGGACCATGATGTATGTGAACGTTGGAAATTGAAGATATATGCCTCCCCATTCCCTTAATTTCCTGAAAGTCTCATCAGACACTCTGCGATTGTACAATTCCTTATCGAAACGGTATAGAACAGCAAAGAAAGCATCATTTACCCTTCATAAATGTTTATTTCCTTCTTCCATAGTGATCTGAGGATAAAACTCATAAATTTGAGAAATGCTTCAAACACCTTTCGTATTCAAGCCAGTATATTCTCCCATAGCAGCTGTTGTATAGACGAGGTAAGAAGTCATGAAAAAGTTTTTTGAAGTCAAAACTTCTTTCAACTAAAAACATATTGAGTTGTTGATATGCTCCCCCCATGGTATAAATTCCTTATTCTTTTTTATAGCGACAATATAGAGGAACATCCAATTCCTTAAACTCTTTCATTGAAGCGAGACCCGAAACTCTACTCAAAAGCACAATAAGGTCATTAACTTCCTGGATAAAGTCTGAGCAGAACAACGTTTTAGGAAGCTTAGTAGCACCCTTAGCCAAGTAACTCTTGATCATGACCTTTGTGCACAATTCATATTCCTTATCCCGGTGCTCAACTGCAAACTCTGGAGAAATTATCGCATACTCTTCTACATCTGGAAGTTTGAATAGGTCTTCGAAAAAGTCGATATCCAACCTGATTACGACATTGCCATCATCGTCTTTTACAGACCTAGTGGCTTCATCGAAATGAGCCGCCGCAGCTAAAAAAAATTCTGGGCAATGTACAGATACAGCAAAAGCGGCAGTGAGAGCAAGCCCACTGTCAAATATAGCTTGCATCCAAGGTTTTTTATTAGTAGCTTTTAGTCTTTTCCATAAATTTGCCATGTCCACCTGTCCCAAATCAGTGTCTCTGATGTTTCCCACATCTGAAGATAGACAGGTGTGAGGAGAGACACCTAAGAAAGTATACTTCATTTTCCCTTTGCCTTTCGATGAAGAAGTTGACATGAATTTGGGATTCGGAACCCGATTGAGCCTTGAAAATTTTATGATTGCAATTTAGTTGTACTAACAATGTAGTCGAATATGAGGCCCTAGTTCAAGGAATCCAATTGGCTCAAAAGAAGGGAATCAAAGCTTTAACTGTCTTTGGAGATAGTGAATTGGTTGTATATCAGGTAAGGGCTCGAAGTGCATCAAAAAATGATTTGCTGAGATCGTACAAGAATCAAGTTTGATCAAAAAATTTGAGGCTTTTAGAATCCATACGGTTTCTAGGAATCAAAATCAAGATGTTGATAGACTTGCGACAGTTGGCACACAATATGATGTACTTACTGATATTATGAAAGATGAACGACAGCCTATCAAGATGGTTGTTTGCCCTACAATTCCAGATAATACGGTTAGTTGGCAAGTGTTTGATAGCGACAAACAAATCATCCTTTTTTTACAGAAGGAAGCAGAATTTGCTGCGAAAAATCAAGCCAAGTTACAGGAGGCTTATAGTGATCAAATTATACAATTAAAAAGTAATAAGTTGCCAAAAGGTTTGGTTACTCTCAAATGTATCTTCAATTCAGATGATCAATTTCGGAAACCAAATTCTAATATGGTGGTCAAAGAGGGTTATAGGAAATGTGCATGCAATATGTTGTGATGAGACGTTAATCGTGTTGTCAAGTGGATCTATCTATTCAATTTATATTTGGTGCATCACCCTATTTCAAGTTATTGTTTGTTTACCTCTTACCTTAAATCCCAAGAACAGAGTATATTAGATTATTTTCAGAGTGTTTTAGCCTTGAACGTTGATTTTAAATCAAGTGCACCAAGTTTCAAAAGAAGTCGGCCTTCTCCAGAGGTTCATCCCAAGGCGACAAGGTCCCACACCTTGGGGATGTTCCAACGTTGCATGGGATCACTCAAAGATTCAACGGGTGCGCGATCCGCGCGACAACAATGTCAGCGACTTCTGCCCAGAGGTAAGCTACATTTTGGTTGCACGGAAAAGCCCAGGATGCTTTCTTTGACACAAAGAAAAAGTTCTTGAAAAAAATGATCCCCGAAAAATGCAGGTATGAGGTGGCAGACTTTGGGGCTTAACAGTCTATGTTTTTATGTATTCTTCTCCATCTAGTCTTTTTGTACCACTTCTTCCTCTCTCCCTTGGCATAAACTTGCTCTTTATCCAATTTTCTTCTTTTCCTCTAAAGTCAACTGCATTTACTATATAAAACTTTTGACAAACAAGGGTGTGGACCCCAAAAGAAACCCATGCTTACCAATCAAAAAAATACATATAAATCTTAGAGGCTTTATAATTACTGATTATCCTCACACGCATACTAAATTACTTGATGTGCATGTAGATTCTGGTTAAAAGGAGTTATTTTATCTCTTATCTCATAAATGAAACAAAGGAATCTATAAAAGAGTTTTCAAGATTTTACATCAATAGTTGCCAACATTCCCCTACTGCAGGTTGTTATTGAGATTTTGTACCGGAGGCCCAAAAACTTTTTCAATCCTATCATATCAGGGGTTGAAGCAAAGGGGGTTTTGTCTTCAATAATTTACATTGGGCCTCTGTTAACATTCCCATATGGCAGGTTGTTATTGAGATATTGTGCCAAAGGCCCAAAAACTGTTTCAATCTTATCATATCAGGGGTAGAAGAAAAGGGCGTTTCATCTTCAAGAATTTACATCCTCTGTTAACATTCCCATACGGCAGGTTGTTATTAAAATTTTGTGCCAAAACTCATATAAATCAAATCAGGCATTGATGCATATCATTACAGGGAATCAAGAGAGATTGAGAAGGAAATCATCAGCATTAACTAGATCTGACCAAGAATACTCCCTCCTTTCCATCCTTCCCCTTGTAGTCTTCATTAAATAAGTCGTCAATGACCTGTGAAAGCTCTTTCACTAATTCTAATGCTCTGATGTTTGAAATTTGATCTCATTAGTTCATGCACAACTTTGTGTATGTTTGGCAGATTATTAACAGCAATTGTTTTAATGGTGCAAAGAAAGCAGTTGCACACTTCCAAGGGAGTGTTGATCGTCATCAAATGTAATAGACCATTACTAGATCTAGTGGATTTGGCCACCACCCTATCACTCCAATGGAAAATTTGAGATGGTTGTCTTGTCCTTCCTCAGTAGTGCAATTTATATGGCAATCCCCCAGGTATTAACTAAGACTGTATTCAAGTAAGGTCCTTCTATACATGGTAAGACATCAAGATTGTGTGTCTCATTTCTATTTGGTAACATTGCCATGGATGAACAATATAATATCAATAAGAGAAAATTAATAGGGGAAAAACACAGGTCAACAGCTACAGAATAAAACTAATGCAATCAGTATGGATGGTAAGGCAAAAACATTTTGGGAAAAATGGCACGGCCCCAATTTAACAAGTTATTGGCTTCATCTTGGATTTGCGTAATGAAAAAAACAATGGAATGCGGGCTCATATTTTAGTTGATCTTAGATGTACTCATAACTTATAAGAATTTACAGAGAAAATGCTTACATTCCAATAAAGGAAGCCTCTTACTTGTATATAGTGGAGTCAGCAATTAGACAGTACGTGAAGCATTACGACAATCTATGCTTCAAATGTACTTTGGTAGAATGGATGCATGGCATGCTTAAACCAGTGTGATCTCTTCATTTATATTCAGGACCATATTCTTCAGAGACAACAAATAATAATTGATCACGCTGGTTTGAGCATCCATCTAAAACTTCCTTTCATATTGAGAAATTACAAAAGGTGAAAATAATACTATGGGCCTTCATTGAATGGAGTCGAAGGCTCAGAAACATTACAGCCTTGTGGGTATGATGGTCGTTATATACTTTGTAAATGGTTTATTATTGTAATATTTTCACATTGAGTCATTACATAGAGTTTTATGTCAATAGCCATAAGATTATAACACAGTCAAACCCAATGGCTTCAAGGCTATCAAAACAGTTGCCGAATATAGAAGACCCCTGTTATTTGAATATAGAAGACCCATGTTGTTTGTTTGGTTTAAGCATCCCTCTAAAACTTCCCTTGATATCAAAAAATTACAAAAAGGTGAAAATAATACTATGGACCTTCATTGAATAGAGTCGAAGGCTCAGAAACATTACAGCCTTGTGGGTATGATGGTCGTTATAGACTTTGTAAATGGTTTATTATTTTAATATCTTCACGTTGAGTCATTACATAAGAGTTTTATGTCAATAGCCATAAGATTATAACACAGTCAAACCCAATGGCTTCAAGACTATCAAAACCGTTACTGAAAATATAAGACCCCTGTTGTTTGAATTTCTAGAAGACCCCTTGTTGTTTGAATTTCTAGAAGACCCTGTCGTTTGAATTTCTTCTTGGAGTGAGACAGCCAGCTATGGTCTTTCCTAAATTTTGTTAAAATTGACATGAGAAAGAAGTGCAATGAAGCTTGTCATAAAGTGCGAAACATACTGAGTTATAAAACTACCCAAGAACAGTTGATTATGATCAATATTACATCAATCTATAAATGTTGCCAGAAAATATTACCTTTGCTTGTTTGCTTCCAGCAATACTTCCATGATAATCCTCAAAAACTGTGAAGAGATCATATGGAATATTACCCCCTCACATCTGTGCAACTCTGCTAATACCAACTCCAACTTCCTCTTCATCTGAAAGATTCGTTTCTTCTTTTGGGCTTATTTTCTGGCTGGTTTGCTTCCAGCAATACTACCATGCTAATCATCAAAAACTGTGAAGAGATCATATGGAATATACCCCTAGCATCTATGCAACTCTGCTAATACCAACTACAACTTCCTCTTCATCTGAAAGATCTGTTTCTTCTTTTGGGCCATTGTCCCCCGAGGGACCACTATCAACTTGTTGAGTTTGATCGGAAAGAATACCATGTTTTTTGTAGTTCCATACCATTATTGACATGTAATCTTGTGGTGCAATCAACCCCTGATCATGCAATGAGACCTGTTGTTCCTGCAATGTTTTAGGATTTTCTAATTTTAAATATTCTTGCAAAATTTGCTCATGGTCTGGTCTCCAATCCTTGAGAAAGGGTGTATAATCCGTTCCGGGTATCAAAGACATCCTTGTGAACTGAAGGCCATCAATGGAATCGACAAGACCCATCCTAAGAAGCTCTTTAAAATGAGGGGATGAACCTTTCTTCTCCTTCAAAGGGCGGCCGAGATTATGTGAGGCAATCTTGTACACTTGGGCTCTTGAGCGCAACTTATACTTGGCAGCGTAAAGTTTTGCCAAAGAGCCGCGAATAATGTAGGAGCAAAAATTAACTACTTTCTTACGGTTGTCTGCATACCTGAACCATTCAGCCATTGTTGCCAAAAGCTTGTTCATCTGTGCATTGGTGTATGCTTGAGTTGCATGAAACATGCGAAAACAAGGCTGTGGGTCTGGATCTCTATCACCCTTAACCAGTTCCAGTTTCCTGAACTGCCTAATGCACTGATTCAAGCTAGCAGTTACTGAAAGCAATGTACCCACACCTTTTTCACTCACAATTTTGCCACCAGTAGCAGTGTATCTCAATGTGGGATAAACAACTCGCCGACAAATAACATGGTCAAGGAACATAATTCCCTTAGTTATGTGCTCTATTGGCACATTATCATTCTCAAGATGCAGTCCGTATTTTCTTTCACAGAAGTCAATCAATTGCCTTCGAATTGTTACTGCATCAGCCCGAGGACCCCTCACTCCAATCAAAATATGCCCTCCATATCTAATATAATCCATCTTTCTGGTTTTGTCTGGACCACTGGTTGGAAGAAATTCAGGCCATGCATTGTTGCCCTCGGGATCAAACTCATTCCCTATAATATCCGTGCTTGAGGGACGGAAAAACTCCTTCATCCTTTCTTCCATCCAATGATCAAATTCATTCAGACATATGTTGGCCAGGAGCGGACTCAAGACCCCACAATGGCCCCAAGCAGGAACCTTTGCAGCCTCTTCAGGTGCAAACCCAAAAAATGTCAGTAGCCAATAAGGATCAGGCTTAGGTTCCCCCTCCTTCAAAACCTTCTTCTTCAGATATTTCTTTTTCTTCTTCTTTTTCTCCAGCTTCGGAGTGGCAACAATAACAGGTGTTGTTAGAGCAGACCTGATAAGATCAATTACTGTCTTATCCCTCACCTCTTTCACAAGAGCATTCATCACAATCCCAACTCTAACACCATCCAAAATAGTACTCAAGTCACCTTTTAAGTACCAAAGATAGCCTGCAAAGTTACTTCGGATATATCGAATTGCAGTATGTGCAGTCCTCCCTGGTCTAAAAGCAAAAGATTTCTGCGAAAACCGTGACTCAAACACTGGCTCCAAGATCATAAGCAAAACTTCTTGAACAATCTTGTCTTGAAATGGAGTAGGTTGCGTAGACGACAATAAATATTTCAACTTTGTCTTAGACAACGGAGCTGTTGAAAGTTTGTCCTTAGGAGATCTGATATAAAACTCCAGCCGCTGGCCCCATTTGAACCTAGACTCCATAACGGCATTCCTTAGACTCAGAAGCTCTTCCATAACACTCTTCTCAATCTCGTTTCTGTGTGTAAGCGAGCCAGTTTCATCGGCATAAACCTTCTGATAGGCCATTATCCAAATTTCAAACCGCTTGAGGTATCCAGACAAACTGTTAACAACTTTCTGATTGTCCCTGAAGCTGTTAATCCAGAGACTGGCGCAGACATTAACACCATCTTCTTTAACCAAGGAATAAGGATCTTCGGAATCAAAAGCAGCATTCTTATTCCTGTTCCTGGTATCAGAGACATAAGCACTAGAACGTTTATCTCTGCGTTCGGTCTCAGAGGCATAAATCCTAGAACGATTATCTCTGCCTTCGGTTCCAGAAGCATAAACCCTAGAACGATTATCTGTGCCTTCGGTTCCAGAGGCATAAATCCTGGAACGATTATCTCTGCCTTCAGTCCCAGAGGCATAAACCCTCGAACGATTATCCCTACCTTCGGTCTCAGAGGCGTAAACCCTAGAACGATTATCTCTGCCTTCAAACAACGAAGTTGAATATTTCTGCAAGAGGTCTAACGAGACGCTCAAAAATCTGTATGACAATTTCTCATGGTCTCTAAGATGTCTATGAATCCCACGCAAATGGGCAAAGCCAAGATGGCGCATCTGGCCACTGTAACTATAAACCCTAAAACCCCATGAAAACGCTGTACTACAATAACAAGAAAACAAACTTATCTGAGTCGTATTGGAGACTGAAAATGCAGAAACATGCCCCTGGAGGCAAAGTGTAAGGGCATGGTCCCATGGAGGGGCTTGGGCTCCTATTTTCGTGCAGCAGAAGGTCCCATGTTTATTTTTAAAGCCAGCTACAGGAAATAATAGAATCTAGGCCTAAAAAATAGGAGCTCCACTTTTTTAGCCCCCTAAACTTAAGAGGTGGTTGGAGAGGGGGGGCTGGGAGTTTCCCACTACAGTTTAGGGCTGAGAGAATCTAATATGCATTCCCGCCATTATTTTTTGGTGATTTTAAAGAGAAATATGATTTTATTTTCCTACAAATAACCATAAATATCCAATGAGATCCTATAATACCTCAGCGGATGTTATCGAGGAAACTAATAAAAAATCATGGGACCTTAAAACTGCTAAAATGCTCCTAAATTTTCTCAGCAGCACCCGCTGAGATATTTAAGGAGCCCCCCTTCCATGGGACCATGCCCTAATATGTTAAAATGTTGCTTCATCCCTGTTTCTTCAATCTTTAGCGCAGCACGTCCAGAAATTGATTCGTCCAAGGGAATATTTCTTCATTTTCAACGGTTAAAAAGGGAAAAGGTTACACAAATTATATATTGGATGAAGAAGAAGAATAAGATATTTTAACAGTTCGCGAGGCTACTTAAGACACCCTATGGGACAACAAATCTTGTTAAAAAAATTCTTGGCATTCAAATCTCTTGTTAATGAGTTTAATGATCATCTCCCCTGTTTATTCAACCGTATTTTCATTGAAAATATCTTGAAAGCAAGGCAGTAGCCACCGTGCTAGTAAATTGAGCCTTGATATTATTATAAGCATTACAATCCAACATAAAATGTTTCTCTTATTCTACCACACTAGATGTGCAAAAGATACAGATTCTCTCTTCCCATGTCTCTTTAGGTCTTTTCCATCTTCATGTTTCACACCAACGATGGATGTGACTTAGTTCTCAATTGAGTTATGAAGATCTTTGCTTTCACATGTGATATTAGCCCCTATAAAAGCATTTTGTTGATGATCATATGTAGAGTTAAATTCCTCCAAATAGTACCTCTTCTTTCTTCCTAGTGGCTTTCCCCACATAACTTGGTACGGAATTTGTCTATAACAAAAGTTTTTATCTCTTGGCTATTAAT
The DNA here is from genome assembly GCA_019776745.2 of Taxus chinensis. Classification (NCBI taxonomy): domain Eukaryota; kingdom Viridiplantae; phylum Streptophyta; class Pinopsida; order Cupressales; family Taxaceae; genus Taxus; species Taxus chinensis. Next base: position 52,646 of record JAHRHJ020001277.1, read on the forward strand.
AGGACATGTCATTCAAATGAATGTTCCATTTTTTAAGCCATTTGTTGTTTTGATTCATCCATGACTTATTTCTTTTTCTCCAAAAACTTATTGAGGACAACCTTAGGCCATCCACTACCTTCCATTTACTTCGATCTTTTTTAAATATGTTATGAGACGAACCATAACAATAACTTCTAGAGGTACAACCCTCAGTTTCAAATAGGAGAATATCATATGGGATCAAGATCTTTAATTTGAACTTGCTAATAATCATGCTTTTTTGAATCCTCTCAAATTGTTTCCATCTTGAGTTTGAAACATTCAATAGCCCAATTCCTGACATTTGTAAAGCACCACTGGAGTCACTAAAAGCCCAAACAAAGTAGACTACATAGTTTTGCAATCCCATAATTTATAAAGAAAACTTTGCATTTATTTTGCAGAAAGCATAAAAAGCTCTCCACCCTATAGTGTGAAGTTCTCTTTTTGCTACAAATCTCTCAGGACTGGACTTGTTATTAAAGTCTAACCCAAGATATGATGAACTCTATTACTTCCTCATAAAATGTTGAGAACATTGACAATAGAAATCATATTAAGTTCTGTTGATTTCTATTGGAGAAATCATAATCTTGGACCTTATTGGTGTTGACTTTATCGATTGCATAAGTTTGAACTTTACACACAAATGGATGTTGGAAGGCCTTGAGCAGATTTAGCAATCGATATAAAGCCTTGTCAACATAATAGGTGAAGTCTTACATATCTATGTATACTCTCCTAGGCGATTATACCATCTTCACTCTGGATATTATAACCATTCCTCTGTAGACACAAAATTATACACTTTACATATAATTTAGCTCGGTCTTATACTGATTGCTTTTAAAAGAAGAGTCGAGTTCTCAAGTGCATTAAAGTATTAATTAATCCTACCTTTGGTCATCTTTATCGAACATATTTTATTTCGTACTTCCCGTGTATTTTCCAGCACATACCCACCCATTTCGCATAGGGGAATACCCCATCGTTCTTTAGCCCAAGTTCAGTTGCACCCTGCCTATACTAGGGCGCCCCGGTCCAACTGGTGGGATCCAAGCTTGTCTTTTGGGGCTTTTCTAGTTGTCTTTTGTCTTTATATTTTCCCCATTTCAGCCTTGTCGAGATTAATTGTGAAATCTACTCAGAGAGCCCTATAAATATAAAGCTTATAAGACCATAATGGGAAGCCTTGCGATTTCACTACTACTATCACTCATCAGGACTTATTGCATCACTTGCATCCACATAGTTCCAATGCATCAAGGCTAGGAGAGATATGCATCACACACACTTCATAGGGGGGGGATTCCATTCTATTCTATTCCATGCACACATTCTACTTACATTTTCTATAATTATTATTGCTCGCTACTTCACAAAGTGTGACTGTAAGTACGAGAGCACCTAGGGTAAACAACATGTAGTCACATTGCACCAGAACTACATCAGGGTCTATGCTTTGCAATGTAGTATAGCGCTCAGATGATAAGACGTCCACTAGTTTGGGGGTTAAGGTCATCTCAACCCATTCATATGCATATTTTATTTTTCTAGGGTTTGATACTTCTCTTTGCATTGCCATCATCTTGAGATATCCACCTTCATTCGATAAGTCCAAGTGCAACAGACAGAAGCAGGGTTTTAGATCAACTTACGACCATACCAAACTGGATTCTGAGCACTTGTACAGAGACCAAGGCGCCTATTTCTACAAACCAGGGTGCCCCAGTACACTCCCAGTACCATTTCAGGTATCATACTGCTAAGACATACCCAGGATTTTCCCTTCACAAGGCCCTTCTGAGTGTTCGTCTACACTTCCAAGTTCCTTGTTCAAACCTGCGACAAATACGACAGTCTCTATGAATCAGCTAAGTCATTTCCTTTTTCCTCTTGCATATTTAGGGTTTTATTTCACTATATTTAATCATCACCTATTTACATTATTAGCATACTTATTCAGTTCATTTACAGCGTTTTAGTCCTCCTAATTAGATTAACATTAATATTTCATCTTAGACATCATTTAGGTTCTAGGTGTTATTTTAGTTAATCATTTTGTGAACCCGACTGCATCAGGTTTTTGATGCTTCTTCTTCTATCATGCTTGGTCAAGTTTCTTTATTCAATTTACTTAAAATTCTGCATTTGTCAGGTTATTTTTTAAAAATTAGACTCAAGTATTCATGATGACAATATTTTGTTATATGTTTTAAGTTTGACCTTCATTGTTTCTGTTGTTGACCCTGACCTAGTGATGACCATAATATCTAGACAATCCCTCTTAGAATCAATTCAGGCCTTACATGTAAAATCTTTTTATGATAGAATCCACAATCATACATCTTGAGTTAGATCCAATTAGGTCAAGATAGTAAGGATGCTTTTCAATCTTATACTTCCTGTAGAAATTTCTAGAATCAAGATCAAACATCTCTTAATTTGAAATCCATCAAATTTTAAGGATGATAGCTCAATCGTATACTTCCTATATGGAATCAACGATCACATCTTCTGTATTGATATGAGAATCAAATAGCTTAACCAGATGCTTCACAATAGATGCACATTTTGATTTCCTTGAACCATTTCTGAATAGTTCCAATCATTGTCCATGTAGCCATGTGCATTTAAGTTTCCTCAAGACGCCCTGTTGCCTAACCTGTTCTCATATTTGAGGGTACATACTAAGCCACATGATATTTTTCTAGAAGCTTACTTCAAAAGGACTTGATCACTTTAGGCCCAATACTCGTTAGGATTAAAAGCATGTAGACAAGTTTAAAATATCCAGGTTGACATTATTGCAATTATCATCAATATAATGCATAATGATCTGCCACATTTATCAAGCCTAATCAAAGTGTTATGCAAGGGTCTTATTCCATACATACAAGCTGGATCCTATAATATAGTCAGACCCACAAATGGTATGATAAGTGTTTGAAGGATATACCATTCAAAACAGAGTCACCTAAATGATATCTAATTTGTTCAGAATCTTGGATTACAAGATTGCTAGGATTGCATAGTGTATATTTTTTAGGTGAGCAAAAAGCATCTTTAGGGGGAGATAGTTTAATTATTGCTTTAGATGTACATTTGTCATTTAGTCATACTGCTTGTTGGCTAGATTTTCTGCATAGCACAAAACCTAGGCAGTCATGAGATAAATCTCCCTCATTTACCGGTGAGGCTCCCGTGTCAGATTTGTCAATTAAAGTATGCTAATATCTAAATGGGGTTTTACTTTAACTACTCAGTTCATGAACCATAACTGAACAGTTCTGCAGCAAGTAAGCAGCTGTTTAAAGAAAGGAAATATTTATAGAAGAAGGAATTATATAAACACAGAGAAGAAATGGGGAAGATGTGCATCCCAATCAATAGATAGCAGAGTTGATTGCATGCACATAGAAGAAACCAATAGATATAAACAAAAAATTATAAGCAAAGGTAGCTCTAGATCTAGATCTGAAATAACACAAAGTCTATTAAAGATCTAAGATAAAAAACAAGAAACACAATACACCGTGACACAAAGTTCTCTGGAAATCTGCTCCTGTATATTCCTTTGCTTCAAGTGGCTCTCAAGGGTTTCAGCACAAAGTCTGGAACACAAGGTTGCTGCTTACAAATTCTGATCATTAACCCGAAGGTTCTTCCTCTACTTATAGAATGTAGAGGGGCAATTACAAGTCGGAAGCTTTTGGTTGAACTAGCACATGTGGAAGTCGGAAAAGAAACAAGTGACAATCTCCATCCTGGAATTCCTCTTTGCATGACATGTATGATTTGCAACTGAAAATAGAACCTTCTATTTTGCACGTCCGCCACCTATCTCCAAGTAGTTGACTTCTTCAAGTAATGGCTTTTAAACCAATCACTTAAGTTGTATAATTTAATTGATCGCTCAATTACTTTGTCGGAGGAAAGAAGAAGGAAGAGGAAAGTTGCAGTCTTGTCCTTTTTCATGTCTGCATGCAGCTGATTCTTTTGCCTTTGATTCTCACCAAACTCGACTTGGAACATCTGGGAGTAGCTGGATCTGGAAAGCAAGCTGGATCTGGAAACAACTGGAGCTGGAATTGATCTGGAAGAGCTGGAACAAGTGACCTGATTTTTGCCTTTGCCTTTGTCTTCTCTTTTATCCTTGAAGCTTTTGCAGTTCTTCTCCAGTACATGCATCAATGCAATGTTTGCCGTAGATAACTCATCATCCTTATTTTTAATTGCATATGAGCAATTAAAAATTCTGGAAAGCACTCTGGATGAATGAAAATTCAATGAAGGCTTCAACTGGAAGATGGGAGCATTTGCACAAGATCTTGGAAGGAATTTTCCATGCACTGACTTCTTCACGGGCTGCATTCGAAACAAGAGGATGAAACCTTTGTGTCGGAAGCTTTTGCAACTATGAGATCTGGATCTGGATCTGCATATGGATTTGCATCTGCATCTGGATATGGATTTGCATCTGCATCTGGATATGGATCTGCACCTGCATAACAAACTCTGGCAACTGGCTGTGGATGGAAAAACTGCAGCTCGAATAATTCCACTGCTTTTAATCTGCACGCATGAGTGAAGTTTTTCCTGCACGCATGAGTGAAGTCTTTCCTGCTCTGGATCTGTTTATCAATTCAGCAAGAGGTTCCGAGCCTAGATCCGTGTCTCCAATATCTGCAAATTTAGAAATGATGCATGACTCTATTGTGCTTTTTTTTTTCATCTTTCTTCGCCATAGTCTATCTTTGTCTGAACAATTCTTTTTCTTCTTATTTGACTGGAATTCTTAAAAATTGGTGCAGATCTGGATAATCCTTCAGATTCAGAGGAAATATTCAATGTATTGGACATTGATATAAGTTCCTTTTCTTTATAAAAGCACCTGTATGTAACTCCTGCAATTAATTCAGACAAAGATGGCCACTTGAATATGAACAGTGAATTTTAATAACAAAAATCTACATAATTCAAGCCTGTTGCCCCAAAATTTGATGTTTTATTTGCATGCAAAGCAAGCATGAATTTTTCCAACTTCACCTGAGCACCTGTATCACTTCTACAAACAATTATGCAGACACAAATCAACCTTCTTCAAAGCATGCGCAAAAACTAGAAGCTTTTAGCCTTGATTTCACCTTTGTCTGAGCAAAAATCCTTCTTCAAATGGGGCACACTTTTCCTCGGGCTGCACTTCTTTACCTGTGAATTAATTAATTCATCCTTATGGCAGCCCATGCTTATATAACCCTCATAATTGTATAATTAATAATTGCCCTTCCTATTCCTGGCAATTAATTAATTAAAAATCATGTTTCTTCTCTTTATGTGTTAAAATAGCATGTTTAAGGACAACCATCCAATTAAATTAAATTTAATCAATTTAATCATCCACTCTTCACTTCACTTAAGCTTCACAGTGTGCTTTGACCATAGCCACTGAAAATAGAATTTAATTTAATCACTTAATACTTTAAAAAGTATTATTTCCTTCTCAAAAGGGGGCTGCATTAAATAAATTAAATTTATTTAATTTTGGAATTCTATTTTTAAATTCCTTTTGTCCACTTCCCTTTGTTGACTTTTCCACAAGCTTGGGTGCCAAAATTGGGTGAATATATATTAGCAAATATTTATTTAATGCATTATTATTCATCCAAGGTGGGTCGCACTTTTTGACAAAGAATTCTATTTTTAAGAATCACATGACAATGGGATTTTTTACCCTGCAAGGCAGCCCCGGAAATCCCATGATTCACTTAAGTGATTTGACTTTGACAATGAGATTATTTACCCTGCATGGCAGGCAATAAAATCCCATGATTTCACTTAAGTCACTTTTCTTTTATTTCACCATGGGAATTTTTACCCTGCAAGGTAGGCAATAAATTCCCGCCTGCCTGTTGCCTCTAATTTTCCCACTGCAGCTTAAGTGAATTTTCTATCATGGGAAAAAGTACCCTGCAAGGCAAGCAATAAAATCCCACCTGCCTGCTGCTTCTATTTTTCCCATGATTCACTTAAATCCTTTGTTTTCCAAAAATGCACCCAACCCCGCAGGGGCTTTTTAGTGCACGACTTTGCCTTTTCCCAGTGAATCGGACCTCCGATGGCGACTTCCTTCTGGTACAATATGCGTATGTGATCTCCGAATACTACAGGCCAAGAATCGGGCTAACCCGGCAAAGAAATTGATCTAGAGAAATTTCACAGAAAATGAAACGGGAAAACACAAAAACACGAAAAATTGCCAGAAGTCACAAATAAAGCCCAGAACTTATTCCTTGTTAAAATCCTTCTGGTACAAGGGAATAATGATATGTTTGATCATAACAGAGTTAAAACGGAGAACAAAGTCTCATACGGGGCTCAAAATAATTAAATACAAATTTCCCACAGACAAATCTCGACGACAGAATATAACAATTTTGGGCATCTGGGTATTTGGCAAAAAAGCTAATACGGCTCTTTAGGAATATCCTGAAACAATACAAGAACTTTTAGGCAATAAAAACACAAAATGACCCATTATTTTAAAAGTACGAAATTTTTTCGAATAGGGTGGTCACAGATTTCAAGATGAAATCTGAGTACACCAGGTAGTAGGAATCAAGGAGCGTAAGGTAACTTAGTAAATGTATGATGCAAAGCTTGCACTTGAAGTGTGGTAGACGGAGAAACAACATTGAGTGTCCTTAGCTTTAGTAAGCTTAGGGGATGGCTTGAATGCAAATTTTGCTTGAAACCTATTGGAAAAGGATGAGGTAGTATCATGATATTTCAATTTTCCCATAGATAAAAGTTTTCCTTTGCGCATCTTGAGTGTATGACATAATTGATCAAAGTAGGGAGAGTTCGTAAGGATGACACTCTCGAGAACTAGAGGTAAGAGACGTTGAACAAAATGATTTTGCAATTTTGAATCGGTGAGTACATTAGTTATCTTGGCAAGGTTGTTCTTATATCGTAAAACATAGTTTGTGAGATGCTCATTGAATCCTTGTTTGATTTGAGTTAGTTGAGCATAGGATATTTTAGTACCGATATTATTGGTAAAACCAAGTTTGTAAGAAAACCATCGGCAAAGTGTGTCAAATAAGTTACCGAATGAACAGGTAGATCATAGAACCAACGCATAACGTAGTCTTGCAAACTTCTTGGAAATAGCTTAGCTAGTAATGTATGGTATTCCACATAGTCAAGACATGTCACATGAAAAGATCAAAGATGCTTTTTCATGGTAACAAAGTTAGGAGGAAGTGGATACGCAGAGATGACGGGTGCAAAAGGGGTGTGAAGGCGTAATTTGGAATCAAGAGATGGAGAGGAACCTGAAGTAGTCTCCTGTAACTGACGGATTTGAACTTTGAGATCTTGGTATAAAGAAGCTAGGTCTTGGTTGCTTGAAGAGGAGACTTATCGTCTAAGCGAAGTAATAGGATGGGCGAAATGATAGGTAGGAGTAGGTATAGAAACATGAACAACAGAGGTGGACGGGAGGGTAGAATTAGGAGGTTGTGTCGCAATAGTAAGAGAAGTATTATTAGAGACTGATGGGTTAAGCTCAACTAGGTTAATGGCTTCCTCACGGGCAATGAATAATAAAAGATCCAAGTCTTGAGGATGTTTAACAATATGGAAATGGAGCTCACGGGCATCTTTTTTCGGTAAAGGGTTTGGTGTGTTCGACATTTCACCCTTAAATTTGGGACTACCCATTTTTAAAATTTTAGTGTTTTCAAAGTAACGGGCCGTTTTGTGTTTTTGTTCCCTACATTGTCTCCATTGCTTTAAAGTATTCCCAGATAATCATATAAGCCAATTTCGACAAATACCCACATGTTAAAAATCATTTTATTTCTTCGTTGAGTTTTGTGTGAGAGAATTTTATTTATTTATTTATTAAATAAATAAAGTTTTGTTTAAAATAAATTGTGCTGCAGTTGGACCATGTTGAAGATTTTCACGCTAGTATTTCCGCCTCTCAATAGAGTATTCACCATGGAAGAGTTTTTACTAACCAGCTATTCGACAAGTTATTTTCAAAGCAATTGTATGCAACTTTTGGCAGTGTTTTCATTTTTTTTATTTCTTTTGTGTTTGTTTTCGGTTTTTCTCTGCAGTCTGTCTGTTTAATTCCCCTTGATACGTTCGTTCGTTGTTGTATTAGCCTGTTTAATTGCCTGGAATTTTTGGAAGTCACCCATGGCCTCAGACAAAGAAAGAAATTAATCATTGAGTGCTAATTTCTAACAAAGAAGGAAGATTGCAACTTGTACTTTTGTGAAATAAGTTTCTTCCATGCTAGTCAAGGAAGGAGTTTTTAAGTGCCAATGGGAATTTTGGTGGTGGAAGGAAGATGGGAATTTAGAGCCTTCCTGGAAGGTTATTTTTCTCCCATCATTAAAGTTAAATCACTTAAGTGCCAATGAGAATTTTGGTGGTGGAAGGAAGGTGGGAATTTGGAGCCTTCCTGGAAGGTTGTTTTTTCCCATTATGAAAGATAAATCACTTAAAGTGGGAATTTTGGGGCTGCCAATACCCATGGGAATTTTGGGGCTGTTAGGAAGGGCAAAAGGGGTGCAAATCAAATGAAAAGAATTTTTGGAGCTGCCTTATTCACCCACTTCTAACCAAGTGACCCACCTTGGCATAACTTTTAAAAGCATAACTTATTATTAATAATTGGCTAAAAATAAGTCGCATTTTTAGAAAAGAGTTGCAAGTCGCACTTTTTGGCTACCAGGAAGGGTAAGAATTTCAAGAAAGCATTTTTAGAAAAATGGAATTTTGGTAAGCTATAAGGCATGGGAATTTTGAGCCTTCCTGGAAGGTTGTTTTTTCCCATCATTAAAGTTAAATCACTTAAGTGAAAGATGAGATTTTTGGAGCTGCCTGGAAGGGTAAAAATTCCCATTGCTTTGCCTTCTTATTTTTGCAACTTCTAGCCAAAAAGTGTGACCCACCTTGGCATAAGTGCATGTATTTAATGATATTTATGTTTATTATTCCTAGCTAAAGTTGGCGCCAAAAATAGATGGAAAGTCAAAGCAAATTGGTGGGCCAAAGAGAAGACAAAGAAGCATGCTAAAAATAAAGAAAATAATTGCATGGAAAATCAAGCTAAATCATGCAAACTTGAGCGCCCAAATTGAGAGAAAAACATAACTTATTATTATTAATTGCCAAAAATAAGAAGAGGAAATTATTAAATTTAGCATGCAGCGCCTATATAAACATGGGACGCCATAAGGAGAGACAATTAATTATTTTAGGTGGAGCATGCTGCCCTGGAGAAGTTTGGCATAAAGGAAGGAGTGGTTTGCATTAAAAAATATTTTTATTGCTCGGGAAGCTGCAGTTTTGGCGCCTAGGTTGGAGAATTTGCTTTTTATTATTTAAAGCATCTACATGTTGGTATAAGTGCCCAGGTGAATTAAATAATATTTTAGCTTGCTTGGCATGCAAGCAAAGTCTCAACTTTTAGGGCAGCAGGCTTTATAAGCAGATTTTTGATAGGGCATTCATGCCATGGACTCCATATTTGTTTGAATCAATTGCAGGTATTCATCACAGGTGCTCATATTGGTGAAAAGAAGGCAAAATCAATGTTAGATACATTGAATATATCTTTTGAATCAGGAGGAATTGCAGGTTCTGCACAAATTGATCCAATTGCAAGGTCTTCTGGCAAAAATAAAAGAAAAAGAGCTCAGACAAAGATTGTTCTAGGCATGATGAAGCGTGATGAAAGAGAAGGGTCAGCAGAATCATGCATTGTTTCCAGGCTTACTGAAATCAATGATACAAACATGGGCCCTGAACCTATCACTGATTTGATTGACAGATCCAAAGCCACCGGAAGATCATCCCTTATGCGGGCAATAAAGAGTAAAAATTATTCAAGCTGCAACATTTTTGGTCACAGCCCAGTTGCCTGAGTTTGTTATGGAGTGTGCAAGGTCTTATCATCCTCTTTCTAGGACAATCCGAGATGCTGCAGGAAAGACAATAATCAGGTTGGATGCACAATTCATTAATTATTGCCTCAAGCTTCCTGGCACGGCCTGTGGTGATTGCAATTAGCATGCAGGATGTTGGTAATAGATGGGAAAAGCATAAAGTAGATTGCGTGGGTATAATGAATAACAGATATATGAAGAAGCCAAGAGCACCATCAAAATTCCAGAGGACTCTTCCATGATCCAATCTTGTGCAGGAAGTTGATGATATCACCAAATTGCTTTGCAGGATAAATGGGGAAGCTAATACCAATAACTTCCGCTCATGGATGTATGCCTTTGTGAGGACCATTGAGATCAACAGAGTTGATTCGATAATTAATTGGGCGGAGATCATCAGTGACAACATCAGCGAGCAACTCTGAAGTGTGAGGCGGACATTCAACTTCAAAATGACTTCATACCTTGTATATGCAACAGCCTCTCAGGGGATATTTTTCAAACTGGATAGACGGGGCATATTGTCAAAAGATCATATTTATGAGTGCTTCCTGCAGTTGACAATTCTGAATGCTACAAGGATTACAGGGCAGTGAACGATGGATTCTTCTACGGATTCATTTGCAAATTAAATAGTGATGAAGACCAACAGAGTGAGCAAAGGAAGCTTGGGAAGTTGTCTCCTAGGATGGCTATATCTTCATCCAGTTTGCGGACTTCACATATCTCAGGGTTAGTGGTTTCTTAGGAGAACCAGTTAAGTTGCCAAAGTACCCAAGTGATAAGTGGGTCATCATGGAGTTGTGTAGGCAGCTCGTAGAGTTGCATGACTTACAATCAAAACGACACAAGTCTACAGGTAGCTTTCCAGTCACAGTGGGTCATTATAGTTGCCAGAGCATCCACAGAGCCAGAGGAATTGAAGCAGAAATGTTTTTTGGGTATGAGCATGAGTTCTTCCTAGCACAGATGAACTTTGACCCATATGGGATAGCAAAGAGGACATTCTCCCAAGAATACTCACATGTACCTTCACTGGAAGACTTTTGGATGAAGTGCAGGAGCGAATACGAAGTTAGAAAGAGAGATTTGAGCAAGTTATCAACGCAATAGGTTTCTGACTATGGTTTAGCACAGGATACCTGCAAATCTCGTAGATGATGGGCATGTGGTACTTGACACATACCATCAAATGGGAGGAGATAGAGTTGCTCTTCAGGAAAGTGTAGGTGGTTGTCAGATGATTGAGGAGAGGTCTTCCGCAGTCCTGGTTAACACCTCAAATTGGTTGTTAACAAAGGGGTATTGCTTGGACGAGGCTTTGATGAACCAGATCACAGGGAATTTCATTGCAGGGGATCCCAACAAAAGAAAACATGAAGGTGAAAGTAGCAGAAGACCAGAGAAGCTCAAGGTGTACAAGAAGTCTCAAGTATTTGAAAAGAGCAAGTCTACATCCATTATACCAGTGCCACTTTCAAATGAAGCTTCTCCAACCTCAACTCACAGCACTTCAGAAGCCCCATGACCTCAGATAGATATTATCATTCCATTGTTGAATCCAACATCATTCGTATTTACTTCTCAGCCACCCAAATCTTCACCTCTCCCTGCGGAGAAGTTGAAAGCACAAATGGCAGAGTTTGAAAGAGCATTATCTTTGGACAATTCAAAAGAGGGCAGCCATAACACTGTGGTGAATTCAGATGCAGCAGATTCTGAGCATGAGATGGTGGTACACAGTGACTTCTCATTCCCAAAGAGCAATTTCTCATCCTGGTTGGCTTTGCAAATAGTCCCAGACGCTAGAGAAGAGATCAACATGGAAGAACATGACTTGCAACTGCTCATGAGTTTAGGCGGAAAAGATAAAAGACCTAAAGTTGCCAAGGTAACTTCAAGGTTGATTATTGAAGAATCAGGGCAGAAGTTCGTTGAGTTGTCAGTTCCAGCCGAAGGGAAGCAAAAGGGAGAGCTAACGGCGGCAGACATATCAATAACCAAAGTACCATTGGGTCAAATCACCACAAAAGGATTAAAGCAAGATACACAGACATTAATAGACACTTTATTCCTCAAGCTTGACAAGGAGAAGGCAGAGAAAGCCAGACTTCAAGAGCATATTTCCCAGTTGTGTGAGATCATCACTAAGGTTGCCAAACCTTCCTCTCAACCAGTTTTAGTACATGAGCAGGTGAGTAGCCATCTGATTGAAGAGGTTGAAGATGTAGGTAATCAGGTCAAAGCTATTAATGAGTGGAAAAGCCAAATCATCCACCAAGCCTCAAAACAGTTCAAGGAAGTACCAACTAGCCTAGAAGTTATGGAAAGGGCATTATCTCAGCTAAAGCAATTGATGACAAGCATAGTGGATGAGAATATAGTGGCTGAGAGTAATCTGGATATCTTGGTTAAGATAAATTCACTACCAGAGGATGTTTTGATTGCAGAACAACTTGTGCCTGATGGATTGGTGGAAAAGGGTAAGCAGTTGGAGATTGTGGTTTCTTTCCCCATGGAGATTCTCAAGCTTATGCTGAAAAGAATGCAGTTGCTCGAAGATAAGATATTTTCATTGCCAAATAATGTAGTTGCTTTCACTAAGGAAGAGGTAGTTGATGGTATTCATTACTATACGAGAATCATTCCAAACAAGTTGCCTGCTTCTCTTGAGGAATTACTTTTAATTGTTCAGAAGAAGATTGATGAAGCCGTCATGCCTTTCACATTGGATTCAATTAGCAAACTAGTGAGACTTCAAGCAGACATCAAAGAATTTTGGCCTAGTTTGGAAGAAGTGGAAGGCAAGCATTGATACTTTATCCAGAGGATTGTTGCATTTCAAGATTGAGAAAGAAGCTATTGTTAAAACAGATGGGAAAACACTAAATTACATGTTCGACAAGTATATTCAATATCAGAACAAAAGGAAAGCATGAGGTGTTACAACTGGCATATTTTCTTTCTTCTCTTCTTTCTTCTCTCATTTCTTATGTTCTCGGATGAAATTGTAAAATTAAAGTAATTGGTTTAAAAGTCATTACTTTAAGTTATTTGAAAAGGTTCTTTAGATAAGTGGCAGATGTGCACAACTTTGATCTAGTCTTCAGATGCATGTCACTTAGAGAGGAATTCCAGGGGAAATATTTCCAGTTGTTTCCTTTATAGCTTCCACATGTGTGAGTTCAGTTATAGTTTCCTATTTGTAATTTCCCCTCTATACACTATAAATGGAGGAAGAACCTACGGGTTAAGGGATCAGAATTTGTTAATCAGCATTCTTGAGTTCCAGACTTTGTGTTGTAGCCCTTGATGTCATTTTTGTGAAAGCTGAGGAATTGAATAAAGACAGATTTCCAGAGAACTTTGTGTCCACGGTGCATTTGCTTCTTACTTTTGTGTGGATCTTTAGATAAACTTTGTGTTATCTGAGATTTAGATTAGAAGCTTTTCTTTTCCTTTGCTTCTGAATATTGTGAGATCTACTTGTTTATTTAATCTATATGTATGAGACCAACTCTGTAAACTATTGGTTGAATTACATATCTTCCTTTCTTCTTTCCCTAAATTCCATTATTTCCCCCCTTCTGCAAATACTTCATAAACAATTGCTTACTTGCTGCAGAATTGCTTAGCTATGGTTCATGAGCTTTGTGATTAAAGTAAAACCCCCGCAAATAGTTATTAAAGTTTCATACTTACTAGATTGATAAACATCTTACACGGGAGCCTCACCGGTAAATGAGGGAGATTTATCTCATGACTGCCTAGGTTTTTAGCTCAAGAACTCTACAACCAACTAAAGGTCAATTTTGGAGTGGTTCAAACACCTTTATCTCACAAAATTCCAAGTTTACTTTCTTTCAACAATTGCACCTCAAGAATGCAATTTAAATTTTAAAGGTTATTAACAGTTTCATTCACCTTAGACTCTAATTATCGCAATCGAGAACACAACCTGAACAACGAAATCTAAAAGCAAAACTCATATGTAACTAATCTTCTAAGAGTTCTCTCAACCAACATCTCCTATTTGAGTCACCTTAGACTCTCCAAAACACTCATGTATAAGTATTACTTAGCTTGTATTTAATTCGAGTCGAGATTCTTTTGGGGTTAACAAACCATGGGTGAACCACCACACTTTGTGGTTTACCATGATTTTGCTTGATCACATTATAAGGAATAAACATTGCCTTCCTTATTTGCTATTATGATCCCATACACGTAAAATAATCAGCCCCTCATGAGAGATTTAACAGAAAAGAAATCCATCTAAAATCGTTCAGAAACATTACATCAATCATGTCACAAAGTAACATCACACCCTTAGCTAAAATAACATGCATACTTCCATGAGCACAAGAAATCCTTTTACGGTGACCCATGACACACGAGAAAACACAATGCTAAAGGAATCTACAGATTGAGAAGACATAATAAAGTTAGAACAATTCAACCTCCCATAGATCAATTAGATGTAAGAGGTGTTAATGCAATCAAACATGAGGATTTAATGTGAAGGTAAACAAGCACTGACTTCACTCACGTCGCATTGATCTTACAATGAGATCATCCGCACCAAAATGTTCCTGAAAGGCAAGAGACGATAAATAGACGTAGGTTTAAATCTTTTCTAAAATGATAGGGGTATTGTAAAACTATACAAGAACTCATTTAAGAGTCTGAGATACACAACAAGGGCTAAGAGCATGGTTCCTTTTTATAGTTTAGGAATAGAAAGTTTCTACCATCAACATAAACATTAAGGGAGAACACAATAATTAAATTTATAGAAGCTTGTTTCAAAACATCAAAACCATATAACAGCATTCAAACTCATAATCAACATCATACCCAAATAGAATGCCTATTTTTCCAATACCACAACATAACACAATTTCTTACTCTTCACAAAATAATCAATAAATAACATTCATGTTCATAAAAATAGTGTTAGATACATCTACTTAATATTACATGTATGCATTTCAACGATATTCCATACTACAAAAGAAACTAATAACGCTATCATTTCCTTCTTGTTTCGCGTACCTGTAACCACTGCATGGTCAGCACAACTGTTGGCATAACATCAAATTACAACCAAGCATGATATACAATTTCAAATTTTTCTGACAATAATGAAACTATATTTAACAAACTTCAAAGGAGAGTAAGAAATGCAATACCATTCACTTCGTTTCCAAAGCCAATGAGAGGAATAGAGAGGAGAAAAAAGACCATTTTTTCACAGTCAATTTCTTTATAAGAAAGCATCAAAATAAAGTTTCCAATAGTCATTTATCCATGTTTACAAGGTTTCACTATTGTTATTTTGCTTGGATAAGATCATATGTCAGTTATCCGTCTCCATTAACTGTCACAAGTTACCAAGGAACGTAAAGGTTTAGCACAAGTTAGCTAAAAATGGCGGGCAATATGTTGAAGGGTCTCCATCTTCGAGGGACTGAAGAATGCTCCAGACACTGTGGAACAAGATCTGAGTTACCCTATTCCCCTAGAGATCTAGGAGACATGCATCATCAAGAGTTAACAAAAAATGATCAAACAAGTTAAAATGAGAAAGTCTTTCCAGATAATGATGATCAGTGGGTGAAACTAAGCGGCCTGCCCAACGTAAGAAGGCTGACAAGAACCTCATTAGGAAAAGTAATGCTCCATGGATGTTTTTCACGCCAAATTGAATAGTTGCAGTGATTGTCCCATGATAAATACTAGAGCGGAGGCTGTGGTGAAACTACTATTTCAACACCTGGAAAGAGCACCCTTCATGATGGGGGGTCACCAAAGTGCATTTTAAACTTTCAAGTGTTTATAGTTGTGAACTAGCCCGTTGGGCTCGATAATACATCTGTTACAATACAAGGCCCAAGACGTACTGAGAAACCCCCTTGAATCGGTCGAACACTCTAGTAGTGACAATTTGGCTAAAACTGACAATTTCATCATTAATGGGTTAAAAATCATGTAAATTTGCACCTAATGAAAACATGCTATTAACAAACAAGGTAGCAGTCAAAAGTTTTTTAGCAAGTTTCTTGTTTTCCTGCCAACCACATTGGTTTTCAAATTCAATGAACTTTGCATCGTTGATTTATCCATCCATGCCCGACGAGGTGCAAAGGGTATTGTGTTTTACTCATTAGTTAATGACATCTTGTTGTGTAGGCATAGAGGTGCAATGTTTTCTATTGCCATTTCACTTAATTCACCTAAATAAATTATCTTTCTGCAGACTGAAGATCAAACCATTAGAAAACTAGGATAATTCTAGACCGTTGGAATCCATGCTAGGATTAAGTGAGACTGATGCACAGCTTTTGAGAATCAAAGTGAAGGATAGCGGTCCAATCATGATCCACAAACCACAACAAAAGGATTTTTACAACCAGTTTACCATTGAATTGTACTTAAGAACAGAATGATGATAAATATGAAATATCAATTACAATTACCATACAACAGAAATTGTTACAATCTGCCCATGATGTTTTAAAGGTTGACTGAGGTCTTGCCTTTCCACGGTTCCTAATGGGGACAGATTTCATTTTCAATTACACCTCAATGGCTTCATTAAACACACCTTTGCCAAATATGGCTTCCTTTACAAACGTTACTCATGCCCTCCATATTTCTCACTACTTACATATGCATGCTAAAAAATAAGCAAACGCAAACCTCTTTAATCAATGCATTCCCAAATCCAACAAAAGCGGTTATAGCCTTTTCTAAACAAACCCATTTTGCTTCTGCCCAATCATATTCCAATGTCCAAAAATCTTGCACTTTACATGTAGGCATCTTTAAAACAAGATCACCTTATGCATCTCGCAGGGGTTGTTACCTTCTTTGCATCTTTCTACAAATAATTGAACACAACAATATTTATGACACACACTCTCAGTCCTTAATCCCACAATAAAGATAATATTTCTAATTCCTAATCATGTAGCTTAATGGATTCTCTACTTACCCAAACTTTGACATTTGAACATTACCAGAAACTTAGGCACAAGATGTTTGGCTTTTTACAACATTCAGGATGTTGTGCTTTGGCTATTACACCTGTCGATTTGCCTTTATTGGAAGTTTTCCGTAGCCTTTTTAACGTTATACATTTTATTGCATCACAACTAACTTTATACCTGAGATCCTATATTCAACTAAGCATACATTGTCAAATAGATCACATACTCTTCCCATGGACAATTTTAATCTTCGACTTCATTTGGGACATAATTGGAAGTAAATAGAGCTAAGCAACAAGGATTAGTCAATGCCTACACCTAAGAAAATGTTTCTGCTCAAAATCTAGCACCACTAGGAAAACTGGGATTGACAACAACTTCGCCAATACAATGTCTAAAAGGGATGGTTTAAAAGACCGAGTTATTCCGAGTTGGTTAGCAGTAGCTCCTTGAGGTGAGTTGGGGCTACAAAATCTCCCGATCTTGTGACTTTGCTATACATAGAGTTGACAATAGTTTCAATGTTGTACATTACCGAGTTGGCACAAAGTAAATGCTACAAAGTCCACGAACCTGTAGATAAAGCTTGGTGTTAGCAATGAAAAATAGAAATGAAACTATCAGTGGGAACCCATGCCCTTGTTGTCGCAAGGTAGACGTGTCGACGCTTTCTTTTTATAGCTATTAGGAGATTAGAATTGTAGGATCCATGGGATGCGGTAAGTAATAGCCAGAATGCCATGTGGAGATTGTACTTATTTTAAATTGTGGAGGAGAGACCAGAGATACGATAATCAGTCGACATCAAGCCAAGGATAAGATGCTCTAAGTTTGCTTCTTGGATGATTTCTAGGTGAAAAGTTGGTTCATAGGAAGGTTCGATGATGCAAGCTTGTAGGATGAGTCCCAAGGTGAGTTAGAAGTGTCAGATTTGATAAGGAATCCATAGCTAGGTTGGGGATTCCAATCACAAGCCTTTGGATGAGGATGGAACATGTGTGTACAAAGTGACAAGATTGTCATGGCTAAATGTAACTCAGCATTGTTGAAGGTAAGGGCTTCAATGGGTGGGTAGCCCACGGATGTGGTATGTACACTTCCGGAGTTGTTAGTCTCCGTCTTTGCACAAGGTAAGCCATGATCCGTCAAAACAAGTTGATCTTGTATGCAACCAAGATGAGGTCAACTGTTTCTCCACAACTGTTTAAAACATGAGTAGATGCAGACCTTCAAGTTGGGAAATCAAGAAAAGATCAGTTTGCATTCTTGGAACTTTTAGTGACAAAGATGAACCCAAGGTCCACGCCAAAGCAAAGCTTTGAGCGGTGAGTCCAAAGGTGTTGAATGAATCAATTCATTATCTTGCCTAGAAGGATGAAAAGACACCAAGGTTGGGGACTCTTAAACACAAGGCCAGTAGAGCACATGGTAGCAAGGAGTGTGAACTTACAAAGTACGGGTATTGCATGGAAAAGGTAACCAATTGTTGACAGATAAGTGGCTTCCAATGGGTGAGTATGATACCACATATTGGTATGTACACTTCCAGATTGTTGGGACTCCATCTTTGCATTTAAATGTCTTGACTCAACCATATGAGATGTATTGTTAGTGCAAAATCACAGCACCCCTGGACGCACATCAGGCTTCTAGGTTGATGTTCAGGCATCCAGTGTGATTGCACAACATGGAAACCTCTCTCCAAGCGTGGGACTTGTAAAACCGAGAGAGGAATCTCCAGAGAAGGTTGGTTCCTGCTCGTAAACTACCTGCCACAAGCTATTCCAGTGCAGGCAAGCTAATCTAATCCTAATCTAACCATGCCAAGGAGACAGAGAGAGAGAGAGAGAAGGGAAAACAGCAAAAGCCTACACTAAAATGGTGATACACCAGAGAAGGAGAATGTTGGACATCTATCAAAACTGCCATGGGACAAAGAGAGGTGAGCAATGGGAAGGATGGACAGATGCATCACAGGCCCAAGGATAGATTTCACACAGAAAATGTCCCAAAACTCCATGAACACAGCTCCAGACCTGCAATGAACATTCAAACATGCACAAATACCTGCAATGAAGAGAGGCAAGAAGAGAACAAGCAAAAACGAGGAAGGATGGACAGATGCATCACAAAACACGTTTTGTTGCTCCAGAAGTTTGCACAGAACATCATTCCATTAGTAAAAGGCAAAAAACGCCATTACAGAGCAAGGGAGGAGGTTCGAACTCCATTTTCAACCCTAGAGAAGAAAAGAAGGGAGGGCAGAGCCGAAAGAATGAACAACTTGTTTCTTCAAAATGAGCCAAATCTGGCTTTTACATTGCATGGGTCGAGCCCAGGGGACAGAAAACGTAGGAAAACGTGCAAGCCCATTCCTCATTGACTGCAGATGCATCATTAAAAACGGCATGGGATACCTTTCCAACCCATACCCTGCCATACTTTTACCGATTTTGGAGGAGAATGCGACCCATTTGCATTAATTTGGCCGCTAAAATGTCACTTCTGGCCGTGCAGAAGAAGAATGCGACCCATTAGCATTAAAACGGGTTGTTGAAAGGTCGCTTCTGGCCATTACCACACGTCAGAGCCGTTTCTTGATTTTCTCTCTTCAGACTACACCAAAACTCAAGATTGATCCCAGAATCATGTAGAGCATCTCAACAGCTTTCCGTTGATATAAAGAACGTGGAAATCCGAGCTCTGGATCGAAAGATATGTCGATCTGAAGATTTAGGGCACGAAAACAGGTGAAAATGGATTTGAAAAGCTTTTCCCGCGCTTCGCCACCTTGGACGACACGTGTCATGTGTTGATTGGATGAGCAAATTCTCTCAGCCTCCTCGGGTTCGCGGGATTTTCTTTTTGCATTTTTTGCATCGGGCCCCCGCCACTTGGACACGTGGCTCGACATATCCCATTGGCTCGTGTTCAGGGGGCTCGAAACCCGCTTCCGCCAGATTATCCAAATTTCTAACTCCTTCTCGGGCTTTCTGACCCGTCCGGCATGTCCTTCTGCCATGTTGGCTTCCGGGCTGTGTCAAAACTTCCCGACTTCGAAACCCACTTTCCCTTTGCACGTGGCGTTTGGTTGGTCCAACCCCTCCAACCATGGGCTTCTTGGTGATTTGGGACACGTGTCAGCTTCTCGTTGGCTCGGGCTGATTCGGCCCTTCGCGTATTTCGCGTCCATTTGTCCCGGATGTCCCATTTGATTCTGGGCCCTTTGTGACTCATTTCGGCCGATTCGGGTTCGCGTCCATTTGTCCCAGACTTGTCCCACTTTGATTTTGGACTGACTTTGTGCTCATTTCGGCCGGTCCGGCCGGTTCGCAGCCTTCGCGTCCATTTGGCCCGATTGTCCCACATGCGTCCCTCTCAGCAGTTAGCCAATTTTTTCCTCTCGGTCGAACCGGCATTTCGCGTCCGCCGCGTACTTTTGTCCCAGATGTCCCTGTTGCTTTGCGGGCTGTTTGTGCTTACTTCGGCCGAGCCGGCCGGTTCGGGCCTTTTTGTCCCAAATGTCCCGACTGCTCCTAGGACTAGGACTTAGCCGATTTTCACCATTTTTTCTGGATCAACCTACTTGCCTTCTGCAACCTTTTTCCCGCATTTTCTCAGAGCTTGCTCTTTTCCTCTCTGGACAGGGAGACTTAGAAAAATATTTGAGGGGACCCTAGAAACATGATTTTTGGCCCTGAATCAATCAATTTGCCTGGGACTTGAATATTCTGATGCATGTTATCAAAATTACCCAGGGGGGGGTGAAATTTTGATAACATTAGTCGCTTCAAGATCAAAGCAAGAAATCACCCATAAGAGCAATGTCCATGCACTAATGGGAAAATTTCTCAAATCCCATTCCATTCCATTCCCTTCCATGTATCTTTCTCAAGATGAAAAGGTGTACACATAGTAGTGGGGTGTGTAACTCCCCCAAAAATGTAGCCGTCAAGAGGTGGGAGTTCCTAACATTCCCAGAATAGCCGGTTAAATGTAACTCCTATGATGCATATAAGGCCATAATGACACCCTAGGACACCTAAGTTATGGTGAATTACACTATGCACCCCTGGAGGAATCCCATGTATTGGTTAAAATATGTGCATGGTAAATACCCTACACCAATAGACTCCAAGGGGGAACAAAAATATTTTAGCAGACCAAAGCTTATCTTGCTAGTTCCCATTCATATCGAAAAAATATCAACCTGGTTGAACACCCATCCACCTGATCCATCAAAGCTCAAGGAAGGATCGACCATTTTTATAGATTACAGGAGGAGTTTAATGTCAGTCATCCTCCTCAAGTCAGGAGCCATAGATCCAGTATTTCACCAGGAAGAAGAATGCAAACTCCTCCAGATCCACATCATCTTCAACATAATTCGGAAGCTGGAATTATCTATCAAATCTACTCTTGAAGAAGACCCACCCCATTCATCATGTAGAATCAGAATCAACCACTTGCTCCTATAGCACCCGTTCCATGGGGAGAAACTTTTGGGTCTTTGAATCTGACTCCATCCATGCACGAATTGCCTAAAGGATTGAGAAATAATTTTCCAAAATTCTTTGGAGACGAAAAGCAAAATTTGGATGATCACTTGGAGACATTCTTCATATCTTGTGGAGTACTTGTAGTAGAGCATGAGGATGTTTCAGTTATACTTTTCATTGAGACTCTACATGACTTGACTGGAGATTCAGAATGGTTCTATCGGTTAGCTCTTGGGACTATAACAAACTAGACGCCCATGCGTGAGTAATTTGTAAAGAGGTTCAAACATGCAGAAGATGCTAGTACACTGATTACCTAGTTGACGCAGTTGAAAAAGGAACACACAAGAACATGAGGGACTTTATGAAATAAGTTCCAAAGGATTTTATATAAAATCCCCACTTTTGTTGTGCTTAGTGACGAAAATCAAAAGATGTTTTTTATAAATGAGCTTTGTTGCCTAAAGTTGGATATTCAGATGTGGAGGGAAAGACCTGTGAATCTTCTGGAGGCACAAAAACACTGCAATTGAGGTTGAAGATGACTTGATTATGGCTAGTAAAATCAAGCAATTAGCTTCATAAGGCTAAACATGAAACTTCTTTAACAAATAATTCTGATCCTCTGCTATAGAAGTTAGCCAATGATATGCCAAAAATATAAGAAGAAAATGGCTCAAGGAGGAAATGCAACCCCTTCAAGAATGGCTCCTGCTCGGACTTTTAAATGGTCAAAATAAAAATTGAAACAAGACTTACTACTGCAACCACAAAGGATGGCAATTGAAGCTGCTCCAAGGAAAAACTTGGAAACAAATGAAGAAGATCATGGTGTTGGTAATAATGAATCACTTGACGAAGAACATTCTTTGTTGATCCTGTTGGCGACACCAACATTGGATACCTAGACTATGAATATGATGAGGGCTATTATGAATCTTTTGAATATTGTGATGGTCATACATTTGTGGTGTTCACAAGGTCTCAAACACACCAAAATGTTAAAAAGCTTAACTTAAGTGGACAAAGGAGAGAAAGAGAAGATCCTAGACCAGACGTTACTATTCTAAAAAGAGGTAGCCCACTCCCTTCTTCGGTGGCTCCAAGAGATAAGCATGTAGGTTCCTCTATTTCAGTAGCAAAGCATATATGGACAAACAAATGAAGTAAGTCAATCTTTTGATATTATTAATCATATAAAGAAGACCAAGATTCAGATGTCAAAAAATGAGTACTTAAGGGCATTTCTTGATCAGTTAAATACAAGCCCTCAAAAAAAATGTACAGAGTAATGGTCAAATTTTTTCAAACCGAATAATGCTTCACAGGGAATCACTAGCAAATAATCCAATTCTTACTAACTCCAAAAATTTTCCCCCTTTGAATACACCTGTGACTTCTTCTCTTGCTACATCTCAAAATGATTGAACCATTCAGTTTCATTACTTATTAATGGCTATAAATTGAGGGGTAATTGCATTTTAGATTCTGGAGCTTCCGACAATGTGATGTCAGCTAAAGTTGCTGATGCTTTGGGTCTCACATTGATCACAAAACCATTGGAAGGTGTTACTCAATAGAAAACAAGTACCTCTATTGGACAAATTAAAGATGCACAAACAACACTTAGCTTCCTTTCTAGATAAATATTGAAGATGAATAATTCTTGTAGTCGATATTCTAGTATCTTATGGCATGTCCATTAAGTAGGAACTTCAGTAAGGAATTGGGCAGAGAGGTCACAAAATGGATTAGTCTTGTGCACATATCCCAATTAAGGGAGTCTAATCAAAAGTTGGAACCTAAGAAGAAATACAAATATACAGTCTCAAAATATAAAGATCCCATATCTCATATCCTTTATTTTTAGGAATTAGATCATGGAGTCTACTACCTAGAGTTAAATGAAGCAGAAGCCCAACCCGTAATTCATGAGCACGCATCAATTAGACAACAAAATTTCATACTTTGGAGTTTGATAACAAGTTTTTTTTTGCTTGGATCTGAGACCCTAGGTGTTTGCTTATTTCTCCTGAAGGAAAGGTACATGCTATTTACCTTGGGATATAATATTATAATGTATATGGGTTTGGAGATGCCGACAATGTGGCACACATCCTCCTTATCTTCAATTATATCATTCATTTAAATTTATTATCCTTAAATCATATTATGCTCTGATACCAAATGTAACGAACCATTACACCAAAACCTCAAAGGCATTAATGAAATCCGCACATGAAGGATCATAACATCCCACCACGCTTTCGTAGCCCGGACCCCGCGCTAGATTTGCGCCTGTATAGTGGGACCACATTCCCTGCCCTATACGAGCCCTGGGTGAACACTGCAATGGGCGGCATAGTCTACTCGTGTCGGGACTCGAAACCTGGGTGGTCACTTTCTGATACCACTTGTAAGGATATTACTTGTATAAATAATAACACATACAACAAAATAACATGAGAGTCTGTTTCCTCCAAAATATAGATAGATTATGACAATATGCTCATATAATATCTTCGCCAAGTTCGAGGGGGCAACCTAAAACCATACAATAACACTCCAATAGTCAATATCATCATTAAATACAAGCTTCTAACCCCTATATATACCAATCCCAAACCTAGATGTGGTTGGATGATGGAAAAGCATTGAAATGACAAGTGTGCAATAATTCAAAGCAGGACTGAATTATATGGCTTCTTCTTATGTTTTGGGGACGAAACATGTCAAAGAGGGAGGCAATGCTATGTACCTTGGGATATAATATTATAATGTATATGGGTTGATGGAGATGCCGACATGTGGCACACATCCCCTTATCTTAGGGGTTATATCATTCATTTATGATTTATTATGCTTAGGAGGTCGGCCAAGTATTGGCCATAGGTTAGAATGGTATATATAGGGGTTAGAAGGTTGTATTTAATCCATGATATTGAGTATTGGAGTCACTATTGTATGGTTTGGAGGTTGCCCCCTCGAAGTGGAGAAGATATTATATGAGCATATTGTCACATCTATCTATATTTTGGTGTTCTCTCATGTTATTCTGCTGTATGGTGTTCTGATTTATACAAGTAATATCCTTACATGGTACATGCACATTCCTTTAAATTAATGTTTGAAAACACTAACAACATAGCATAATATGAAGCACTATTGTTAGGAATGGAACAAGCAAGAACAATGGAATTAAATTACTACATGCAAGAGGGGATGCTGAGCTAATTGTCAAGCAGATACATGGTCTCTATCAGGTTAAAAAATATAAACTACGATATTATAGATCCGGGTCTATTCAACTACTTTGGATTTTGTAGTTTTCTCAGTCTCTTATATCCCTAGGGATCAAAATTTAGAACTGATTATTGGTAGTTACTGCAACCCTATTGAATTCAAATCAACCACCTGCACTCTTCAGATAGGGTGTATTTACAAAGTGGAATTTTTTTTCCGTCCAAAGTTGCCTGATAATGTTTAACAATGGTAGGTCTTTAATGATGATAAGCAATTTTTTGCTTTTCTCTAGCAATATGACAACTTTGAAGAGATATACTATGAAGTAAGTACTTCACTTCCGAGACAAACCACAGTGGGTGAATTTGATTCAAATATTAAAGGTAGTCAAGTGATCATTTAGCTTAAAGGAAATAAAATTTCTAAAGGCTTAGTGCATCTTGAAGAGATGTTCGATAAGCATGATAAAATGCTAAAAAAAATAAAGAATGTGGAGGAAGTTCTTCTTCTAACTTGCAGTCATTGAATTTGGGAGCCGATGATGACCCCAAATTGGTAAACTTGGGTAAGTATTGTTCTAAGGTAGAACAAGAAGCTTTCACAAAGCTTCTTAGAAAATGTATAGATGTGTTTGTTTGGTCTTATCAAGATCTAAAGACCTATCAACCTGCTGAAGTGTAGCATTATATTCCATTGAAGCAAGAACAAAAAAATCTTCAAACAGAAACTACACGGCACAATCTAACTATTTCAGGTACTATCTTTGCAGAGATTTAGAAACTATTGGATGCAAAGATAATTTATCCTATACATCATTCTGAGTGGTTGGCTAATATAGTTCCCGTAAGGAAGAAAAGTGGTGAGATTAGATTATGCGTTGATTTTCGCAATCTCAATCAAGTCTCATTGAAAGATAATTATTTCATTCCTATTATGGATCATACTCTGCAGGTTGTCATCGGATCTAAGATGTTGTCAATGCTCAATGGTTTCTCAGGTTATAACCAAGTTAAGATGGATGAAGAAGATCAATATAAAACAACATTCACCACAGCTTGGGGAACATTTTCTTATCGGAAAATGCCTTTTGGGTTAATTAATGTTGGAGCCACATTTCAGAGAGCTATGGATTTGAAATTTTCTCATCTCAAAGACAAAATCATGGTGATTTACCTCGACGATTTGATAGTATTTTCTAAATTAAGGAGCAATCACATTTCAGATCTTGAAGAAGTCTTCATCCAGTGCTGCAAGCATGTGATTTATCTGAATCCTAAGAAATCTATCTTTGTTATAATAGAAGGAAAGTTGATAGGGAAAATCATTTCAAAAGAAGGAACCAAAATAGATCCTGAGCGAGTAAAATCTATTTAAACTTTGCCATTTCCAACATCCAAAAAAGGGGTTCGCGCCTTTGGTAAGGTTAACTTTCTCAGGAGGTTCATCCTTGACTTTGCTGAATTAACTCGTCATATTTCAAATATGATGAAGAAAATATAGAATTTCAAGTGGAGTGATGAAGGAAATGAATCATTTGAGAAGATCAATATGACATTGTCAAAAGCACCAATATTGGTATCACCAGATTTTAGTAAAGAATTTATTCTTTACTGTTATTCCTCTGAACATACAATGTCAACAATTTTAATGTGAAAAATCAAGAGGATGTAGAAGCCTCGATTGTTTTCATGAGTATGCCTTTAAAGGCTTACAAATTAAAATATACTCTTGTTTCACCTGATTCTTAGATCATTTCTTTGAAGTGTTGACAAAACAGATAGGGTAACAGGCGTAAGAGGAATACCTGTTCAAATGTTGGTTGATGGGTTGTTGCGCACGTATGAATTCCGAATCCACAGTTGATCGTGAGAGCTTCCTTTTGGCTAGGAGGAACTACCTGTAATGAAAAGCATGACCACTAGAAGGAATTAAACAATATGGGAAGTGAATTGCCTAGCGTATGCTAGATCCGGGAAGTGTGATACTTCCTAGATGGTTGTTAGTCCACTATTTTAAACAATTTAATGCAGTAAAATAAATAAATCCTATTGTAATTCGAAATGATTTAGGTATCTCACTTAAAACACAATAAGAAATGGATCTAATCTAACAGGCTAAGCTAGAATAGAATCCAAAGGTCAAATGATTGGTTCTAGGTCTCTGCAGGTTTGATAGAGGTCTCCGGTAGATCACAGGTGGATGAGGGTGAGGTGAAATTAGGTGGGTAGGTCTCTGTTCTAGGCTGTATGGGAAAATACAGATACCTAGATGTCAGTTAAGGGCAACCGATGGTGGTCAAGTGTGACTGGTGCTAGTTACTGTGAAGTCTGGAAATGTCACAAAACAAGCTTTGGGTCTCCTTTGTGATTGCACAAAGGACTTTGGTTAGTCGAGACGAGGTATTGGGTGATTGGGGTAGGCTTTGGCCAGGTTTTAATGGGTGTATGGAGGTGGAAATATCAAAGAAGGTCAATAGGTGGATGATAAAATGGATGATGAAATGAAATATAACAGAGAAGTATGATGTTATACTTACTTGGATTCTTGTCCTGGATGCATGTGAGTGAGGAATGGAGGTGCTGATGAGAGGATTGAAGGTTGCAGGTGATCACCAATCTTAGGAAAGCTTCTGCATGGGCTGCATGTGCGCTCCTCTTTGCTTGGTTAGATCAGATCTTTGTTGGGATGGCTGTGCAGGAGAAAATGCTTGATCTCCTTCCTTGTGTGTAGGTGTTCGTTGGAATTCACTCTCTGAATATGTGTTATCTCTCTGAGATTTTTTTTTTCTCACCAACCTTCTCCCAATGTTTTCTAACCTTGAGAATAAGGTTGTTTTAGGGTTAAAAGGGTAACCGACGGAGGTTCTAGCTTAACCGGTGATGGTTAGGGGTAACCGGTGTCGGTCAAGGCGGGATTTCCTAGGTTTTCTAAATTAGGGAGATCCTCTTGATTTCCTTGGATCTCATGTCGTTAACCCGTAGATTAGACTGGGAGATTCTTGTAAGCATGTGGGAATGTGGTTAGAGGGAATGTAGGCATTGATTTTAAGGGTTTGGGTAAGTCTCAGTTAGTTATGGCAACTTACTAAGAATGGGTCTTTGGTTGAGTTAGCTTGGTGAGGTGTCTAAGTGAACTGTATGTGTGGATATTATTTAAATAAGATATTTAAATAATAGATATAGTGAGGATAATGAATTAATTTAATTTAATTAATTAAATTAATATTAGTGAGGTGAAAGGGGCCATGGCTAGGTGAATGTGATGAAGGGTGCTTATTCATCGAGGGACCAAAGGGGCGTGTGACCTAATTTTAGTGTCTACAACTCCTATGGAAAAACATGCATATGTTGTTGTAAAAGCATGTAAGGCATTTAAATATTATATCCTTTCTTCACATACTATGGTCCTTGTTCCAGATATTGCAGTAAAGTCTGTTATCACACAACAAGAACTAGGATTGTTAAGAGGCACGTGGCTAACAAAGGTGCAAGAATATGACTTAGATATTAAGCCTGCAAAGCTGGTTCGAGGAAGAGGCTTAAGTGAGTTAATGACTGAGACAAGGACAATTGAGTTAAAGGAAGGCGAAAGTTTGCATACGGTTCTCTTTATAGATCTGGTGGATGAATGATATAGTAATATTTCCTATTTCATAACCTATGGGGAATTCCAAGATCATATTTCTCGCAAGGAAAAGTGTACCATTAAACTTTGAAGACCCGAGAATTTATTTTTTTGGGATAACGGGTGGTATAAGAAAGGGATTGATGGTGTGCTTATCCGATGTAAGAGATGAAGCTTCAGCAGGATCAGTTATTAGAAGCTCAATTTGATAATATGGCTTGTGGTGGTCATCTTCTCAGTCCCGAGTCTACTACTCACGTGTTGTATCCTCTGAGCAAGGTATTATTGGCACACTGACTTTTTCAAGATACATGAAGAATGGGTATCCAAATGCCAAGCGTGCCAACATTTTATTGAGTTGTATAAAATTGAATGCATTGCCTTTAAATCCAGTTGTAATTGAAGAACCTTCTTCAACAATGGGGCATGGAATTTTATTGGTATGCTCAACCCAAATTCCTAGCTTGCCAGCCATAATTACATTATGGTAGAAACTGGCTATTTCAGTAAGTTGGTAGAATCCATTCCCGTTAAAAATTCCTAGTACTTGTATAGGAGGTGTGTAATTTTATAAAGGACAAATATTGTCATAAGGTTTGGCGTACCCAATAAAATAGTAGTGGACAATGCTCCATCAGAATTTGTCTTCAGCCTCTTGGAGTTGGTGTGAATTTTTCTACACACATGTAAGTTCTAGCTGGTACATTCCTCCAAGTTACTACCCACAAGGGAATGGCCAGTATTGGTTAGCTGAATCAAGTAATTAAAAAACTGGTTAATGGATGTGTTTCATGCACAAGTTGGTAATAGAAAATCTTTGGTGCAAGAAATTGGCATAAGAAACTGTTTGATGCACTCTTGGGTAGACAAGATCACACCAATTTTGAGTAGTTATAGGCATGTCCCATTTTTAGTTGTTTTATGTAAGAGATGCAAATTTTCCTCTTACATCCAGAGAATTTCTTGCTTTACAACTTTCCAACAGCTACGGAATTGGGATGTTACATTCATGTTATGTTGTTGACAAGAGAATAATGTATCTGACTCAATTGCGTACACATCAAGTACGAGTTCAAGTGGAAAATAGGCTATCGGAGCACCAGAGGAAATTAAAGGTGATTTTTGATTAAAGGGCTAGAGAAAGAAAGATTGAGATTGGTGATTAAGGTCCTCTTATGGGATAAACGACATAAACCAAAAGGGCATGCATGACAAATTTGATTAACTATGGAATAGGTCCTTTCATAATCAAAAGGGTTGCTAGAACGGATATCTTCATACTTGCTCATCGGGATGGAATTGAACTGTCATTTCCCTTCAATGGGATCAGCATTTGAAGCTTTTCTGGATTTGAGAAACTAAGGTAACACCTGTATGTATATAAATAAAACTTTGGTTGATATTTTCTTTTCATTTTTCGGTGGTTGTGTTGTCTTTTGTTTACTTGGCCCCAAACCCAATGGAAAATATATGAAACCATAGATGCTGGGATATCATCTTCACTCCTTTTATTTTGACAGAGGTGAACTATGTCCATGGAAGGATTTGACTGATGTCCCCAAGATTTCACCCTGAAATCTAGGGACTAGCCCTTTTTAAAAGGATTGTTCTTTTCAAAGTAACTAGGTAATTTTGTGTTTTTATTTGCCTACAGTTGTCTCCATTGCTTTAAAGTATTCCCATAGATAATCATATAAGCCAATTTCGACAAATACCCACATGCTAAAACTCAATTTTATAATCTCCATCGAGTTTTTGTCATAAGAGAATATTTATTTATTAAATAAATAAAGTTATGTTTAAAATAAATTGTGTTGCAGTCGAACCCTACTGAATAGTTTCATGCTAGTATTTCGTCCTCTCAATGGAGTTGTTCACAAGGGAATGAGTTGTTTACTAACCTGACTATTTGGCAAGTTATTTTCAAAGCAATTGTCTGCAACTTCTGGCAATGTTTTTCATTTTTATTTATTTCTTGTGTTTGTTTTTAAGTTTTCTCTGCAGTCTATCTGGTAATTCCCCTTGATCTGTTTGTTACATTCTATATAGCACATGTTTAATCGAATGGAACTGTTTTGGAAGTTATCCATAGCCTCAGCCAAAGGATATAAATTAATCATGGAGTGTTAATTTCTGACAAAGAGGAAAGAATTCAAGTTGCACTTTTGGGAAATAAGCTTCTTCCATACTAGTCACATTTTTTGGGAAGGATGGCTTTCTAAGTGCCAATGGGAATTTTAGAGCTGGTCCAAGAAATATGGGAATTTGGAGCCTTCTTGCAAGGTTGTTTTTTCCCATCATTAAAGTTAAATCACTTAAGTGCAAATGAGAATTTTGGAGCTATCAGGAAGGTGGGACTTTAGAGGTTTCCTAGAAGTTTGTTTTTTCCCATTATGAAAGATAAATCACTTGAAGTACAAATGAGAATTTTGGGGCTGCCTAGAAGGGTAAGAATTCCCATCAAAGAGGTTTTATTCACCTATGCAACTCACACTTTTCAGAAATAAGCTTCTTCCTTGCTAGTCGCATTTTTTTGGTAAGGATGGTTTTTAGGTGCCAATGGGAATTTTGGAGCTTCCAGGAAGATGGGAATATAAAGAATTCCTGGAAGGTTGTTTTTTCCCATTATTAAAGTTAAATCACTTAAGTGCAAATGGGAATTTTGGAGCTGTCAGGAAGGTGGGAATTTGGAGGCTTCCTAGAAGGTTGTTTTTTCCCATTATGAAAGATAAATCACTTAAAGTACAAATGGGAATTTTGGGGCTTCCTGGAAGGGTAAGAATTCCCATCAAAGAGGTTTTATTCACCCATGCAAGTCACACTTTTGGAAAAAATCTTTCTTTCATGCTAGTCACACTTTTTGGAAAAGTAATTTCTTCATGCTAATGGGAATTTCAGGGCTTCCTAAAAGGTTGTTTTTTTCCCGAAATTAAAGTTAAATCACTTAAGTGAAAGATGAGAATTTTGGAGCTTCTTGGAAGGGTAAAAATTCCCACTTCCTTTGTCCTATTATTTTTACACACAACTCCTAGCCAAAAAGTGTGACTCCACTTTGGCATAACTGCATGCTATTAAATCATATTTATTTTATATTATTTCTAGCTAAAGTTGGCACCACAAATAGGATGGAAAGTCAAAGCAAGAATTGGAAGGAAAAAAATGAAGACAAAGAAACTTTGCTAAAAATGAAGGAAATAATTGCAAAGAAAATAAAGCTAAAATTAGGAAAACTTGGGTGCCCCAAATTGGGAGAAAAAACACAACTTATTATTAAGAATTGCTAAAAATAAAGAAGAGGAAAGTAGTTAAATTAAGCATGCAGTTGTGTATATAAGCAGTGGGACGCTATAAGGAGAATAAAATTAATTCATTTTAGGTGGAGCATGCTTCCCTGTAGAAGTTTGGCGCCAAAGGAAGGAGTTGTTAGCATTAAAAAAATATTTTTTTAATTGTTGGGAAGCATCCAATTTTTGCACATTTTTTTCAAAAATCGGCCTTTGCAACGGTCTGTTGGGTGCCTCTCCCCGTGAGGCTGAGTTGGAGCCTCCCGTGGGCCAGGGCCTGTCGGAGGCATTACAGAAACGCCTGGGCCCCAGATGCTCCTCTCCGGTCAGAGCAACCATTGAAAACAGTGAGCACAGTTAGCCAAGTCATTGCTCGGGCCTTGTTGATTTCATCTCGGTATCCCTGGAAGATTCAGATGATCTAGCGGCCCAACTTAATCTTCTTGAAAGCAGAGCAATCATAGCAAACTTTGTTGGTCGTCGGCTCTCTTTAGAAGGCATTTGAAACTGGTGTGATGTTTAGTGGGGTAGCAGCCTCAGAATCCATTTTTTGGAAAGAGGCTTCTTTCTTGTAATCTTTCGGAGCCCTGCTCAAAGGAACGACACCATGGAAAGAAAAGACTTCCTTCGAGTGGATTTAGGCTTAGACATTCGCAAGTGGGAGGCACATTTTCGATCCAGCAAAAGTGGAAATGGAAGGCTTCCAAGTGTGGGTAAGGCTTTATTCGCTTCCTAGCGAGTTTTAGTCGGTAACCACTCTCCACAAGATCTGTTCCAGCCTTGGACGTGTTGTTCGCATTGACTCTGTCACTCTGGAAGACACCCTTTCGTCCTTCGCAAGGATTTGCATTTCCATTGACCCTAACAAAAAGCTGCAAGATCGCATAATCATCACTTCCCCCTCTGGGAAATGGGAACAGAAAGTGGAGTATGAAGGGGTTTCCAACAGCTGTTTCATTTGCAAAAAACCGGGCCACTTTCAAAAATATTGTAAGAAGCCCTAGGTTCACAATCAAATGGTGTGGAGAAAGAAAACTTTTCCTTTCAAGGCTCTTTCTCATCCAACTTCTCCTCCTGCTGAAAATGAGTCACCTCCTAAAGCGGACATTAATGACTCACTTCCTGCGCTTGATTCCCTGGCCCTGGACCTGAGTACCATCTCTCTTGTTAAGGAAACTACCTCAGTGGTTAAGGACTCTTCAAGGATTTTATCCTTATTTCATGAAGGCATTGCTCTCGGTCTCGGTGGGAATGCTGACTCTCTGGAGAAATGGGTGAACGAGAAGGATGAATTAATCCTCTCTATTGATGGTGATCATTGTGGTTCTCAGGATGAAGTCCTCGGGGACGAGACAACGGACAACCCGCAGAAGCAATCACTTCTTACTACTCCAACGATTCTTGGCTTAGATCTTGGGCCGAAGGGTTCTCAAGGTCATCTCTCCAAGAGCAACATCTCCCTCAAAGAAATTGCTATAGGTAAGCAGCTTCAGCTACGCTCCTTTTTTCCTTCCTTAAGTAAGAGAGGTGGGTCCTCTCTAAAGATCAAATGATCCTCTTCTCCTGGAATGTTAGGGGCTTGAATGCCCCTAACAAACAACATCTTTTAAGACGTTATGTTACTGACTCTTTAGCTGATGTGTGTTTGATTCAAGAAACTAAGATGTCCTTAGTTGGTTGTAAGAATGGTTGGTTTCGAAAATGGAAAGGATGGGAAGGCTGCTTCTCAGACTCATTGGGCGCCTCGGGTGGCTTGGGTGTTCTGTGGAAATCCAGTTGTTGCAATCTCGAACCTATCCTGGTTGACCTAAATTTCATTTGGTGCAAGGTTAGCATTAAACATTCTGATGAGTCCTTCTTCTTGTGTAATGTTTATGGTCCCTCTATTCCGCAAAAGAAAAGAATGCTCTGGAATACACTTCTGCCAGCCCTGGCTTCGGCTGCAAACTCCAAGATCATAGTTGCAGGTGATTTTAATGCAACCCTATCTGATAATGATAAACGGGGAGGTATTCAATGGCAGCCCCGTTCTCAAGCTGATTTCATTTCCTTTGTGTCTTCCACCAATCTTGTGGATGTGGAGCCGTGCTCGGGTTGGTTTACGTGGAATAATCAGAGGCTTGGGTTCAGTTCAATGGTAGTGCGTCTTGATAGATTTATGATCTCTGAAGATTGGCTGCATCACAACATTCTCTTGAAAATCTCTGTTCTTCCACTTTCTGGATCCGATCATTTTCCTATTTCTTTAATCATCTCCTTTGATCTTCCCCCTCGACGATCGCCCTTCAAGTTTGAAAATATGTGGCTGCAGGATTCTTCTCTTAGACCACTGATTAAATCTTGGTGGGATTCCTTCATGGTCGAAGGGATGTGGATGTATATTCTCTCCAAAAAACTCTCATTGTTGAAAGACAATTTGAGAGCCTGGAATGCCTCCTGTTTCAAAAACATCTTTCAAGAGAAAATCAGAGTGGAAAAAGAGCTTCGTATTCTTAATGACTCTATTTTCTCACATGGGATGCTTCAGGCTGACTTTCTTAAAGAAAAATTGTTGTTAAGGGAGCTTGGCGATCTCCTCCTAAAAGAGGAAACTTACTGGAGACAAAAATCGAGGGAAGTCTGGCAGGCTAATGGCGATAAAAATACTAAGTTCTTTCACGTGTCGGTGAAAGCTAGAAGAAATTCCAATTATATTTCTTCCCTTCATTTGGAAGATAACTCTGTGGTGCATCCACCCAAAGCAGAATCAAATCAGAGTCGGTGTCGTTCTTCCAAAAGCTGTTGAATGGTGATTCAGCCACCCCCTTGGACTCTCAACTCCCCTTCTTTCAACAGATTCCTTCTTTGGTTGATGACGATGACAATACAAAGCTTCTTGCCCCCTTTTCCAAGGAGGAAGTCCACAAAATAGTTTTTTCAATGAAAAGGGACAAAGCGCCTGGTCCCGATGGCTTCCCCGCCTCCTTCTTTCAGGACTTTTGGGAAGTTATTGGTGATACAGTCTGGCATGCTGTTGAAGAATCCTGGCATACATGTAAGCTTTTGGGTGTACTAAATCATACTCTCATTTGCATGTTTCCTAAAAAGTCTCTGGCAGATTCTTTAGATGATTTAAGACCGATTTCTCTTTGTAACACTACCTACAAAATTATCTCAAAAGCCATTGCCACAAGAATAAGCCCTCTGCTTTCTAAATTAGTGGCACATGAACAAAGTGGATTCATTCCAGGGAGGTCTATTACTGATGGGATCATTATCTCACATGAATTGATTCATACTCTTCACTCCTCCTCCGGAGTTGGCATGATGTTGAAACTAGACTTTAGTAAAGCCTATGACCGTATCAACTGGAGATTCCTTATTAAGTCACTTCATGTGATGGGATTTAGTTGGCACTTCTGCAACTGGATTTTTAACTGCATTGCCTCACCACGTTTCTCAGTCTTGGTCAATGGTTCAACAAAAGGTTTTTTCAGCAACAGTAGGGGACTGAGACAAGGTGACCCTCTTTCCTCTTTTCTCTTTATTCTGGTCGCGGAAGCTCTCAGTCGGAGCATCAAATTTGTTTTACTGGATGGCTCCCTCAAAGGTATTCGTATAACTTCCAATCTCCCACCTCTCTCACACCAACAATTCGCTGATGATACATTCTTATTTGGTCAAGCATCTATTCCTGAAGCAAGATGCTTCTCTTCTCTACTGAATTCTTATTCTTTAGCGACGGGACAGGTAATCAACTTCCACAAATCTGTCATTTTCTTTTTTAATGTTGCTCCCAGAATTCAGTGCAGGATCAAAGCTATTCTTGGCTTTACCGTGGGTGTCCTCCCATCCAAATATCTTGGCATACCTCTTTTCTCTGGGCATGGTAAAGTTGTGTTATGGGATGGGCTCACTAATTCTCTCTGCTCCAGATTGCTCTCTTGGAGAGGTAAATGGCTATCCCTGGCAGGGAGGGCCATGTTGATAAACTTTGTTCTTTTAGCCATTCCTATTTATATGTTGTCTGTCCTGAAAATCCCCAAGACAGTGCTTCACAAAATTGAGAAGATCGTCAGAACATTCTTATGGCAAGGGAACAATGAAGAACGAAAATTCCACTTGGTTAAATGGGACACGGTCAAGTTGCCCAAACGTTTGGGTGGACTGGGTATTTTGGATCTTGCTATTCAGAACTCAGCACTTAGGGCTAAACTTGTATGGAACTTTATTTTAGATGCTAAAAGGCTTGCCTTTCAAGTTCTTTCTCATAAGTATCTTGAGGGTGGCTGTCCCGAGCTCTTGCTATCAAGTTCTGAGCTTCCCAAAGGTTCACATGTTTGGAACTTTTTTTGTAATTCTAGATCCCTGATTGCAGACTTGGTCTCATGGAAAATCAATAATGGACAACGTGCCAACTTTTGGGAGGACAGCTGGAACGGGTTACCTCCTATTAATCTAAAGCCTGAACTTAACAGAGTTATGAACGAGACCAAATTTTCATGGGGCTCTTTGGTTGCTGCCTATGGAGACCAACATCAGAACGGGTCACCTTCTTGGAATTGGAAAGATCTTTCTAATTTTGTGCCCTCCGTTCAAGAATCTGCACTTTATAAGGAAGCCATTCATGTCAGAAATCCTCATTTCCTTGGTAGCGAGGACCAATTGCTATGGCTGGGGGATGAAACGGGTTCCTTCACCGTGAAAGCAGGTTATGATCTTCTCTTCTCTTGGTCCGTCTAGGGCCTTCCTAGTTCTTTTGGTTGTTGGCACAATAGTATTTCCCCCAAAGTGGCCATCTTTGGGTGGTTGGTTTTGAAAAAGAAAATTCTGACACAAGCGAGGAGAAGGTCTTGGGGATATGAGGGTCCCACAAAGTGTGTGCTTTGTGGAGCTGATGAGGAAGACCTGGACCACCTTTTTCTTTTCTGTCCTTTCACTTCCAGATGTTGGGATTGGCTTCTTTGTAAATTAAATCTTGCTTGGGTTCCATGCAAAAATATCAGCGAAACCCTCCTCTCATGGCCGAAATTCAATTTCAAAATCTCTTTTTGTTCTATTTGGTCCATTTCTCCATTCTTCCTCCTTTGGCATATTTGGTGGGAATGCAATCTTTGGCTCTTCCGGGATCAAAAGGCTGAGCAACATGTTTTCCTCAACAAGTTAGAAGTGGCCATATCAGAAAAAGTTAGTATCAACAGTCTGTCAAACTCCAATTTCTCATCCAGAGATGTTGAAATCTCTAATTCTTGGCCTCTCATCAAGTTGCCTTGCCCGGGTTCTATCATTAAAAAAGGTCTCTCTCAGGTTGAAAAACTAATTCGCAGAAAAGGGCCAGGTGGAGACCCCCCCGAAGGGTATGTGGAAACTTAATTTCGATGGTGCTTCTAGAGGAAATCTAGGTAAATCAGGGGCTAGATGTATTCTTAGAGATGATTTAGGATCTCTTATTAAGGCTGGATCATTTCCCCTCCGGGATGGTTTGTGTAATGTTGCAGAAGCCCAAGCACTTTTAGAAGGGGTGAAGATGGTTGTTTCTTTAGGTTGCTCTCAACTTTTTATTGAAGGTGACTCATAATTAATTATCCAAGCCATATCTAGAGGATCTTCCCCCTCGTGGAAAATCAACTCTTTCATACCACATATCTTCTTTTGGCTGGGTAAGATTGGTACTTGGCAAATCATGCACAATTACCGGGAAACTAATTATGCCGCTGATCTACTGGCGAACTTCGCAATCGATCACCCTGCCACCAGTGTTATTTCTGATACAGTTGAGGCGTGGCAAGGACTCCCAAGAATAATCTCAAGTGAGCAGCATAGCTAATGCTCTCAGGTCTGATGTGGCTTCTTGCGCGTGTTTCACCCCTTTTATGGGGGGATGTGGTCCTCTGTTTGCTTTGTGTTTCCCTGTTTTGGCTCTTTCGTTGTTTGTCTATCAGAGCAGCACAATGGCATTTCTTGGCTTCCCATTTGTTATTATGCAAAGCTCTGTGCCAGAAGTCACCATGAATTTGGTGATTGATCACTCTCGCCTTTCGGAGATCTTCCTTTTCTTCTCGGATCAAGAAGCCGAGGCCATTAAAATAGTGTTGGGTGATTCTTACAGGTTTCAGTCTCAACGTGCACGCTCCAATGCAGACATAGCAGCTACTTTCATCTCCTTCTGCTTGCTTTTGGAGGAGGATCTGATCGTTGTTGAGTTCCTGTGTAACTCTTTCATTCGTGTCATTCATCGCGTGGGTCTGGGGGAGGAATTAGCCGACTTCTCCCTGTCGGATCCTCTCCTTTGGATTGAAGAGGTTGACGAGCTTGCAGTCGGCTCTGGGCATGGTATTCAGTGGATATGTGGTCAGTACAGAGCTCTCCTTCACCATGCACAAAGTGTTGACACCCTCTTCACGTTGGGCTGGCTCGATCATCGTCTCCTGCCTGCGGTGGACATTGAGGCTGCTAGCTTCCCTGTCAACTTTGCAATTGATCAATGGAATGAATTAAGGGATAGGGCGCATGACGCATATCACCTCCTTCTGAGGGAGGCCAACCACCATGTTGGCACTGACTTTGGTTGAGGTGTTTTGTCCCCCTGGCTGATGGTTCAATTTTTTGCCATGCACAGGTTTTTGGGTCTGTGTTTGCGGTGTGGGCAATCACCTTTTTTCCTCTCTCCTTCCTTCTTCCTTCTTTCTTCCTATTGTTTTCTCTCCTCCTCTTCTTCTTCTCTCTTATTAGGTTGGGGCCTAACCCCCCAGTTCAAAGCTCCAGTCAAAAGCGTTAAATTATATAGGCATTTAACCTATCACTGATTTAATTGACATAACCAAAGCCACCGGAAGATCATATTTTATACGGGCAATAAAGAGTAGTGGGATTATTCAAGATGCAGTGATTCCGGTCACAACCCAATTGCATGAGTTTATTTTGGAGTGTGCAAGGTCTTATCATCCTCTTTCTAGGACAGTCTAAGATTTTGTAGGAAAGACAATAATCAAGTTGGATACACAATTCATTAATTATTTCCTCAAGCTTCTAACACGACCAGTGGTGATTGAAATTAGCATGCAAGATGTTGGTAATAGATGGGAAAAGCATAAAGCAGATTGTGTGTACATAATGAATAGCAGATACATGAAGAATCCCAAAGCACCATAAAAATTCTAGAGGACTCTTCCCTGATCCAATATTGTGTAAGAAGTTGATGATATCACCAAATTAATTTAAAGGATAAATGGGGAAGCTAATACCAACAACTTCTACTCATGGATGTATGCCTATGTGAGGACCATTGATATCAATAGAGCTGATTCAATAATTAATTGTGCGGAGATCATCAATGACAACATTAGCGAGCAACTCTAAAGTGTGAGGTATAAATTCAACTTAAAAATGACTTCATACCTTGTATATGCATCACCCTCTTAGGGCATATTTTCCAAACTAGATAGACATGTCATATTGTTAAAAGATCCTATTTATGAGTGCTTCCCACAGTTGACAATTCTTGAATGCTACAAGGATTACAAGGCATTCAACGATGGATTCTTATATGAATTCATTTGTAAATTAAATGGTGATCTGAAGACCAACAGAGTGAGCAAAGAAGCTTGGGAAGTTATCTCCTAGCATGGTTGTATCTTCATCCAGTTTGTAGACTTCACCTATCTCAGGGTTAGGGGTTACTCAGGAGAACCAGTTAAGTTGCCAAAGTACCCAAGTGACAAGTGGGTCATCATGGAGTTGTGTAGGCAGCTCATGGAGTTGCATGACTTACAGTCAAAATGACACAAATCTATGGGTAGCTTTCCAGTCACAGTGGGTCATTATAGTTGCTAGAGCATCCATAGAGCAAGAGGAGTTGAAGCGAAAATGTTTTCTCGGTATGAAAATGAGTTCTTCCCATAGCAAATGAACTTTGAACCATATGGGATAGGAAAGAGGAGGACAGTCTCCCAAGAATACTCACATGTACCTTCACTGGAAGACTTTTAGATGAAGTGTAGAGTGAATACTAAGTCAGAAAGAGAGATTTGAACAAGTTATCAGCGTAGTAGGTTTCTGACTATGGTTAAGCACGAATACCTGCAAATCTTATAGATGATGGGCATGTGGTACTTAACACATACCATCAAATGGGAGGAGATAGAGCTTCCCTTTAGGAAAGTGTAGGTGGTTGTCAAATGATTAAGGAGAGGTCTTCCGCAGTCCTGGTTAACACCTCAAATTGGTTGTTAACAAAGGGGTATTACATGGACGAGGCTTTGATGAACTAGATCACATGTAATTTCATTTTAGGGGATCCCAAAAAAATAAAGCATGAAGGTGAATGTATCAGAAGACCAAATAAACTCAAGGTGTATAAGAAGTCTTAGGTAGTAGAAAAGAACAAGTCTACATCCATTATACTAGCGCCACTTCCAATCGAAGATTCTCCAGCGTCAACTCACAACACTTCGACATCCCCAAGACCTCAGGAAGATATTATCATTCCACCGTTGAGTCCAACATCATTCGCATTTGTTTCTCAACCACCCAGATCTTCACCTCTCCATGTAGATAATTTGAAAGCACAAATGGTAGATTTTGAAAGAGCATTGTCTTTGGACAGTTCAGAAGAGGGAAGTCATAACACTGTGGTGAATTCGGATACAGTAGAGTCTGAGCATAAGATAGTGGTACATTTAGTGACTTCTTATTCCCTGAAGATAAATTTCTCATCCATATTGGCTTTGCAAATAGTCCTAGAAGCTAGAGAAGGGATCAACTTGGAAGAACATGACTTGCAGCTGCTCATGAGTTTAGGCGGAAAAGATAGAAGACCTAAATTTGCCAAGGTAACTTCAGGATTGATTATTGAAGCAGAAGTTCATTGAGTTGTCAGTTCTAGCTAAAGGGAAGCAAAAGGAAGAGCTAACGGCGGTAGACATATCAGTAACCAGAGTTTTATTGGGTCAAATCAACACAGAAGGATTAAAGCAAGATACAAAGACATTATTAGACTCTTTATTTCTCAAGCTTGACAAGGAGAAGGAAGAGAAAGCTAGACTTCAAGATTAGGTTTCCCAGTTTTGTGAGATCATCATTAAGATTGCCAAACCTTCCTCTCATCCAGTTTTAGTACATGATTCGGTGAGTAGTCATATGATTGAAGAGGTTGAAGATGCAGGTAATCAGGTCAAAGCTATCAATGAGTGGAAAAGTCAAATCATCCACCATGCTTCAAAACAACTCAAGGAAGTACCAACTAGCATGGAAGTTATGGAAAGGGAATTATCTTAGATAAAGTAATTGATGACAAATGTTATGGATGAGGATATAGTGGCTAAGAGTAACCTGAATATCTTATATAAGATAAATTCATTACCAGAGGATGTTTTGATTACAAAACAACTTGTGCTTGATGGATTGGTTGAAAAGGGTAAGCAGTTGGAGATTGTAGTTTCTTTCTGCATGGAGATTCTCAAGCTTATGCTAAAAAGAATGTAATTTCTTGAAGATAATATATTTTCATTGCCAGATAATGTAGTTGCTTTCATTGAGGAAGAGGTAGTTGATGGTACTCCCCACTATACGAGAATCATTCCTAACGAGTTGCCTGCTTCTCTTGAGGAATTGATTTTAATTGTTTAGAAGAATATTGGTGAAGCAATCAAACCTTTCACGTTGGATTCCATTAGCAAACTGGTGAGACTTCAAGTAGACATCAAAGAATCCAGGCCTAGTTTGGAGAAATTGGAGGCAAGCATCGATACTTTGTCTAGAGGATTTTTGCAGTTCAAGACTGAGAAAGAGGCCATTGTTAAATAGATGGGAAAACACTGAATTACATGTTTGATAAGTATATTCAATGTCAAAATAAAAGGAGAGCATGAGGT
The DNA here is from genome assembly GCA_019776745.2 of Taxus chinensis. Lineage (NCBI taxonomy): Eukaryota > Viridiplantae > Streptophyta > Pinopsida > Cupressales > Taxaceae > Taxus > Taxus chinensis. The sequence continues at coordinate 94,131 of JAHRHJ020001277.1, forward strand.
GTTATAAATGGCTTATTTTATTTCTTCTCTAATTATTCTCTCATTTCTTATGTTCTCAGATGAAATTGCAAAATTAAAGTAGTTGGTTTAAAAGCCATTACTTTAAGTTATTTGAAAAGGTTCTTAAAGATAAGTGGAAGATGTGCACAAATTTGATCTAGTCTTCCGATGCATGTCAATTAGAAAGGAATTCCAGTGGAAAGATTTCCAGTTGTTTCCTTTATAGCTTCAACATGTGTGATTTCAGTTATAGTTTCCTATTTGTAATTTTCCCTCTCCATACACTATAAATGGAGGAAGAGCCTACGAGTTAAAAGGATTACAATTGGTTAATCAACGTTCTTGAGTTCCTGAATTATTGTTGTAGCCCTTGATGTCATTTTTGTGAAATGAGGAATGGAATAAAGATATATTTCTAGAGAACTTTGTGTCCATGGTGCATTTGCTTCTTACTTTTGTGTGGATCTTTGGATAAACTTTGAGTTATCTAAGATTTAGATTAGAAGCTTTTCTTTTGCTTTGCTTCTTAATATTGTGAGATATACTTGTTTATTTAATCTATATATCTATAAACTATTGGTTGAATTACATATCTTCCTTTCTTCTTTCCTAAACTCCATTATTTCTCCCATTTGCAAATACTTTATAAACAAGTGCTTACTTGTTGCAGAATTAATTAGCTATGGTTCATGAGCTTTGTGATTAAAGTAAAACCCCCACAAATAGTTATTAAAGTTTTATACTTACCATTTTGATGCACTATGGGCAGACATGATCACACCAAAGAAAGAAGTAGGCATGTTCCCTTTTTAGTTGTTGTATGGAAGAGACACAGAGTTGCCTCTTACATTGGAATTGCTTGCTTTACAACTTTCCAAAGCTCTGGAAGATGCTACGTTCATGTATGTTGTTGACAAGAGAATAATGTATCTAACTAAATTGCATGAAGTACAAGTTCAAGTGGTAGATAGGATATCAGAACACCAGAGGAAAGTAAAGGCGATATTTTCTAATAGGGCCAGAGAAAGAAAGTTTGAGATTGGTGTCTGGGTCCTCTTATGGGATAAAAGACACAAACCAAAAGGCATGCACGAAAAATTTTATTCACCATGGAAAAGGCCTTTCACAATCAAAAGGACTGCTAGAATGGATAACTTCATACTTGTTCATCAAGATGGAAATGAATTGTTGTTGCCCTTCAAAGAGCAACATTTGAAGTTTTTTAGGAATTGAAAAAATAGGGTAAAACATATATATATATATATATATATATATATAAATAAAACTTTGTTTGTTTTTCTTTTGTTTTTCGGTGTTGTGTTGTCTTTTGTTACTTGACCCTGAATCCAATGGAAAAGATTCAAAACCTGAGATGCTTGGATCTCATCTTCACTCATTTCATTTTGACATAGGTAAATATTTCCACAGATGGAGCCGACTGGTGTCCCCGAGATTTCACCCTGAAATCTGGGACTACCTCTTTTTAAATTTGTTTGTTCTTTTCAAAGTAACGAGTAGTTTTGTGTTTTTACTGCTTGCAGTTATCTTTATTGCTTTAAAATAAGTATGATTTGGTTGCTAGGTCTTTGCAATAACTTTCCTTTTTCGCATGGATGTCGCACTAGCTTCGTTGATAACGTTGTAACCCTGCAATGAAGAATCACCTGCAAAGCCCCACACAAAACATAAAACTCCTAAAAAAGAAAGATGCATATGAAGGGTTTGAATTGCCCTTAGTAGCCACAATGGTGATCTTTTAACTAAGCATTGCACTACATCTCAGACCCAATGTATTTTTGTGTGATTGTGTGTGTAGTGATGTTTCTAGGGTGCTCTAGTGCCAATGATGTAGAGATAACAAGCAATAGCTAGATAGAATGCAAAATGGTGGATGAAATAGAATAAAATTCCCTTTCATATGCAATGTGTGATGCAAAATAGTGCCCAAATGCAGTCCCTTGGTTGAATGTAGATAGCTAACCGTTAGTAAAATATCTTCACCCATAAGGTAGTATGTATGTTATGTTTATATAGGGATCTCTTGCCCTTCAAATTTTGACACTAATGACCTATATATGCCGACTAGTTCCCTCAGGGAATGGGAGGGGAAAAACTAAGATTCTAAACCAAAGTCTAAATGAGTAATCAAATGTGATGGGGACCAAAGAGGATAAGCCGGTAATGAAGGACAAGGCATCCCGGGTGCCCTAATCACCTGATGCTAGGTGCCCTGGGTGCAAAGTGTCTGAGATGCCAAACTAAGTGAATAATGACATTTAAGACTCCCTAAGAGACAGGACTAGAAATATGTGCAAGTAAAGTGACGAATGTGCAAGACACACAAAACAAAGACCAACTAAAGTGACTATGGGAAAGGGGATGGTCATTAGTGAATACTAGTTTTCTTACGCAAGGATCCATATATAAAACAACATACTTAGTGGTATAAAATAGTAGTAAGTGCATGATTTTGTGACTACACAATACACATTAAAGCATATAATGTAAGATATATATTTTAGATAAAACATTTCTAAACAATCTAAAGAAGATGGAACCCTTTATTTGGACATCACACTTAAAAATATACTATTATATGCACATAAAAATGTAGCACTTGGGGATGCCTTGGTGATCTAGTATTAGAGATATCCAATACTATATTACATGTAATATTTGTAACATATTTAGGATACTATCCTGACTATATTGGAATCCTTGTCATAAACTATTATTTCAATGATCCTGAAATAGTGAAGTTTTTTTTTCAAATAAGAGATTCAATATATTGGTAATATAAAGAGTGATGGATGGATAAACATATTGTCATGTAAGTTGATATTAAAACTTGATTTCCACTCAATCAACCTATTAATGTAGGATTCATAGGATGGATAAAATTGAAGATTAGTGAATGGTTAAAATTTTTATTATTACATGTATAAGGGACATGTTCTTAGCAAGTGGAATATGTTTGATGGTCAAACATGTTTTGGACCCATGAGTCCATCCAGATATAAAATCTACAAGTGTATTTGTGTTCAAAGGGAACTATTTTTTAGTTACTTTAGATGTAGTTCAACAAAGAGTATGAAAATGATTCATCTCAAAGTACTAAGATGGTAGAATACTAGAAGTGCAACTAGTGAAGAATTGAGACCCAAGCCATATCAAGATAAATAGGTTCATTGGAATAAGTTCACATGGATAAATTTAAAATAAGTACCATAATAAATCTTTTGATGTGCATAGTTAGACACCCCATTACTTTTTCTAATAAACTAGTGGGGACACAAGAGAATGAAGCATATAGAGATACAGTATGCATCTTCAATTGAGAGATTAGATGTTATGTGGTGATATAAATCTACCATAATACTTTAAGAATCCTTATTGAAGATCAAGTCTTCAGGATATATCCTTATGAATTCAACTCATGTGTCTTGAAGTTATAAAAGTTTCATGTAATGTTTGAATCACCAAATTTCAGAGATACCATTGATGGGGACTGTGTGCATTGAATGAATACTAAGACACAAACAAATTAAAAGCATTGTATAAGATATTAATTATGATCTTAGTAAACATATCACTCTAAGTTTATTATGTATTTGATTACAATGTACACATCTATGTTGCTAAAGGAGGTATTCAAACTTCTATTTGCAAAGGTGTGTTAGGTAGTTTTTGGTAAATTTTAAAGGTAGAGTAAAACTGTTCAAAAATAACAACGTTGTACTGATACCTAGCACCAATAGTCACAATGTTGGGATGATAAGAATAGTTAGACAATGAGAAATGTCTCCTGTCTGAACCATGAAGTGAACTAGACCTAGTAAGATAAAGTAAAGTGGAACAAATACATTAGTATAAATATCAACAACTGATCATTCTCAGTCCCAGTATGATTTTAGGAAATTCAAAGGGTACTATCCTCATAAAGGATGATCCATCTTTTTTTGACTAAAATTAAGTGGGTTTGATAAATATAGTAAGGAAGATAATGATAATATGTAATTGAATTTTAAGTAAGCAAGATATAACTCAATATGGATAGGAAGATCATGTTACGATGACTTTGTAGGTGGCCCATGATAAGACTATGAAATCACATCCTAGTTATAACGTCAAATTGGTAATCATACTCAATAATGATTACAGTTTTTTTTTGTTCTCATGGATGATCTTCACAACTCTTACTACCCTCCAGAATGTCTTCCAAGTTCAGTGTGAATGGTTTTGAAACACAGAAGCCTAATTACATGTAGGATCTTACAATTAATGCATCCCACACGAATGGTTGTTAGATGATAAAAAGATCGTAATGGATGATCTTGTGATATGGGATAATTATTGACCTAGATCTACAACATAGACTAAATGCTTATGAATAGACAAATTAAGTATAGATATAGACAACAGATGATAAGGGTTGAAATGATTTGATAAAAGAGACTAAATGGGGACAGTAATCATATGGTGATTGATAATATCAATCTTACGATCTAGGGTAATCGTAGTATGATATTGACGGAAGTCATAGAAGTCAAACTGTATGAGGGAAAAACTGAAGTTCAATTTGACAGAAATTTTAATTAGATGGAAGCAATAAGGAAGATACTTCAATACTCTTATTTTACTTCGTGGTTTTTGTGTGTTAACTAGACATTTGATGCCCCTTTTTTCAAATTGACTACCCAGAAATTTTTTGCTTACTGTTGATGTAAACAGTTGTTGCATACAGTGCTTACTGTGTGGATTTTTGAGATCTTAGCTTAATGTTATTTTGATGATGTTACATTTTCAAGTAACCTTGAAGATTTAGTGTTTGGTTTTTTGGATCGTTAAGGATTTTTAGTGATTGTTGGAGTGACATAGGGTTTTGCTAGGGTACGATTCGAAGATGTCAATATTGAAGATCCCTGGAATATGAGTCTAAGCTCCTTTTTCATATAGCGTTGGCAATTCTGATTACTAGATCTCTGGCGATGCAAAGAAATATGGAAAAACCTAATAGTTGACTTAAGTGGTTTTGAATTCACTTCAAGAACATGAGTTATACGGTATGAGGATGATGGTAAATGATATAGGAGAGATGGTCTACGCTATGGTTAAGGAGTTAGAATAGTTGGGGGTAAAAACAGGTTCAGGACTGAATTAGGTGAATTAGTCTAGACTAGGTCACTTTTTTATAGGGAGAGTTAGGGTTAGTAACTCTCTCAACCCTATTTACTTGGGGGTAACAAATCACCCATGTAATTACATTTACCCACAAGGTGAGTGATAGTTATTTACAACCATGTTAGAATAATAAGTTACAATGATTTCCTAATATCCCCCCTGTATAGGGTGAAAACATGGGTGATGAACAACAATCCGGTTTCTATACATTTTCCCCTTTTTTTCATGGTGGTTTGTGATGGACAAACTACTAGAAAAAATGAGTGACGGGGGTTTGACTTATGTTTTGATGGGTGCCAACAACTCAAAATAAGGGTGGTTGTGATCAGAGTGCATTTACCATCAACCCTATTTTAATGGGTTTGCAAGTGGTTTGGATGAGATAACCAAAACTTGGATGCTGTTTCTTTTACTTTGACCAACAACCCAAGACTGATGGTTTAGTAAGTGGTTTACAGACATCCGTAAATTTGAATTTATGCTAGTCATGATGAGTCAAGATCAGATTGGGGGAACAAATATTTGTAAAGATTTATTTTCAAGATTTTAATAGATCGGTCCCATTCAACTGGACCCGGAGATGTAGGCCACAAGTGCCGAACTCCGTTATCAATTCTTTGTGTCAAATTGTTGGTGATTCATCTCTATATTTTCTGATTTTACACAATACTTTTAGTTTTAATTATTTTATTAAAAATACAAAAGGATATAATAGTCAATTTTTATATCAAAAATCAATACAAAGCAAAGTTAATGTGTGTGCACAATTGCTAGTTAAAATTGATTTTTAGATCACTGGTATCAGAGCTAGTTTTGACTAATTTTTGGTTCAGATTAATAGTTTTTGGATTGCAAGTTGTGTGTTGGATGTTAACAAGGTATCAATCTAAGAAGGGTGAAGGAGAACTAATAGAAGGAGATCCCAAAATTGGTACCAGACGATCTCGAAGTCCTACAATGGTGGATCGAGAGGAAGAAAAATTTCATCAATCATTCCTACAGATGAAGGAAATGGTGGAAGAAATGTACCAAGATAGACAAAGGGAAAAGGGAACTAGAGAAGGTAAGAAAGAAGAAATCTCTAGTTCTGATAATCCTAAAAGAGACCCTTTGAAATCTGATTTTCCTTCATTAAAGTTAGATATCAAGTTTGAATTGCCTATGTATACTGGAGAGCTAAATGCAGAGAAGTTGGATAACTGGGTCAAGCAGATAGAAGTATATTGCAGGGTTCAAAGAATTTTTGATGATGAAGAAAAGATTCATTTGGAAACTCTTTGGATGGGTGGCACAACACTCATTTGGTGGGAGAGTAAGCTTCAGGAAGTGGAAGAAACCAAAGGTATAGAAATCACTTCTTGGTCTGAATTTGTTTCAAATCTTAGGCAACAATTTTATCCTCTTGGTTATAAGCAACAAGCTATGATGGATTGGAAAACATTAAGACAAACTAAGGGATAAAGTGTTCAAGAATACACACAGGAATTTAGGAAAAGGGCTCTAATTCTGGGAATTTCCCTAAACACAGAAGAAACACTGCTTAAATATATTGGTGGATTGCATAGTTACCTAAGGCATATGATTCTTGTTTTAGGTCCTACTAATCTTGATGCAGTGTGTGTTCAAGCAACCCATTTGGAAGCATGAGGGAAAATGAAAAAGGAGTCCTCTTCCTCTTCTTTTAAACAAAAACAAGCAATCTGAAGGAAAAGGTTTGAAAGAACAAGGAAAAGGAAAGGGTAAGCATAAGACAAACTCTACTGTTAAGAAGGAAGATGAAAAACCATTTTGTAATCATTGTAAAAAGAACCATGATGAGTCTAAATGTTGGAAATTACATCCTGAAATGAAACCTAAATGGATGGTTAAGAAAGGAAAGGAAAAGAAAACAAACACTGCAGTTCATGATCTTGGGTCAGATTCAGGTGATGAAACCAAGATCACAACTATGAGTTTTCAAGGTAAATCAACTCTTTCAATTTCCAACAATAGTACTACAAATGTTGCATCTTCTTCTAGTAAACAAACTATACATGATGATAAGAAAAGGAATGAGATTTTCCACATTAGAGGGATTTCAAAGCATACAAAAATTGATACTCTTTTTGATAGTGGATCTCAAGATAATCTAATTTCTGAGGAGGTTGTTAAGAAATTAGGACTCAAAACTAATCCACATCCTAAGCCTTATCCTTTGGGCTGGGTTTGTGATGATGCAAAACTGCAGGTAACTAAAACTTGTACTTTCAGATTTGCCATTACAGACAAGTTTATAGATGAGGTTGAATTGGATGTAGTTCCTTTGGATATTTGTGGGGTGGTTTTGGGAAGTCCTTATTTGTATGATCGTAAAGAAATCTTCTATAGGGAAGAAAATAAATATTTGCTTGTAAAGGATGGAATTGAGTTTATTGTTAGAGCTCACTGTGAAAAGAATAATCTATCCTTGGTAACTGCAGGTCAAATGAAAAGGCTTGTAAACTCAAGAAAAAGTTTTTTGTGCTCATGGTGGTCAAAGCCAAAGAGAAAGAACATGAGATGGCTTTTGAGAACTTGTGATCTGAAACATAAGGATGAATTGGTAAAAATTGTTTCTAATTTTGATGATGTTTTTCAGGATCCACAAGGTCTACCTCCCAAAAGATGGGTTCAACATGAGATACAGTTGCTTCAGGATGCACCTCTTCCCAATATCGGAATGTATAGGTTGTCAGTAGTAGAGAATGAGGAAATCAAGAGACAGGTAATGGAACTTTTGGCTCAAGGTATAATTCATCCAAGTACATCCCCATGTGGTTCACCAATTATTTTGGTTCCTAAGAAGGATGGCACTTGGAGAATGTGTGTTGATTTCCGTGCTTTAAACAAGATTACTATAAAGAATCGTTACCCTCTTCCTAGAATAGATGATTTACTGGATCAATTAAAGAATGCAATTTATTTCACTAAGTTAGATTTAAGAAGTGGTTATCACCAAGTAAGAATTGCAGAAGGTGATGTTTGGAAAACTACTTTTAAAATGAAACAAGGATTGTTTGAATGGTTAGTGATGCCTTTTGGTTTGTGCAATGCACCGACAACATTCATGAGAGTTATGAATGATATCTTTAGACCATTCATTGATAATTTTGTTATTGTCTACTTAGATGATATTCTTGTTTTCAGTAAGTCATGGGATGAACATGTTAAACACATCCAGAAAGTCTTAGATGCATTAAGGAGAGAGAAATTGTATTTGAAGATGTCAAAATGTGAATTTTGAAAAACATCTTTAATTTACTTGGGTTATGTTGTAGGAAATGGAGAATTGAGAATTGATCCTACAAAAATAGAGGTTATTGTGAAATGGCCTAGACCCACTAATGTGACAGAAGTTAGGAGTTTTCTAGGTGCAGTTCAGTACTGGAGAAAAATTATTTCTAACTTCTCATATATTGCATCTCCTTTGCATGCTTTGACAAGTATTAAATAGGTCTTTCAGCGGGGAGGAAAGCAACATAAAATCCTTTGATACACTGAAAGAGAAGATAAGTACCACTCTGATCTTGGCACTTCCAGATTTACAACATTCATTTGAGATTGAGACAGATGCTAGTGACTATGCAATGGGGGCAGTTTTAATGCAGAACAAAGGACCAGTGTGTTACCATTCAGAAACCTTTACAAGTGTGGTAAGAAACTATCCAACTTATGATAAAGAGTTGTATGCTTTGGTTCAAAGTGTTAAAAAGTGGAAGCATTATTTAATGGGAAAAGAAACAATTATACATACTGACCATCAACTGCTTCAGTACTTACAAACACAAACCAAATTGCAGCAGTCTAGACATTTCAGGTGGATGGGATTTTTGCAACAATTTCATCTTGTAATCAGGTATAAAAAAGGTATTCAAAACAAGGTTGCCGACATGTTATCTAGACCACCAGTGGTAGTAGCATCTATTCTTTTTAACATAGTTCTTTGGCTCATGTTAGTTACAAGGAACAATATGTTAATGATGTTGATTTTAGAGAAGTGTATGAGGATCTAGTAAGTGGGAAACAAGTAGGAGAAAAAGATTATCATTTGCATGAAGGATTGTTATATCATTCTGGTAAACTTTGTATTCCAGAAAATGAACGTGTGCATATGATTAGGGAAGCACATACTTCTCTTATTTTGGGGCATTTTGGTGTTAGTAAGATAGTTGCACATTTACAGAAATATTGTTATTGGCCTAGAATGCATGAACATGTAAACATGTATATTAAGGGATGTGTTCTTTGTGCCACAAGCAAGCCAAGTAACAGGAAATTAGGACTTTACACTCCTCTTCCTATTCCAACAAGGCCTTGGGAAAGTGTTTCCATGGATTTTGTAGGAGGCTTGCCCATGACATGGAAGAAACATGATTACTTATATGTGGTAGTGGACAGATTTAGCAAAATGTGTGTGTTGGTTCCATGTACTAAACAAATAACTGGTGAGGGAACTGCACATTTATTTTTTCAGTTTGTTTGGGTTCATTTTGGATTACCTACTTCAATTATATCTGATCGGGATTCTATATTTCTTGGGGAATTTTGGTCAACATTGTGGGGGTTAATGGACACAAAACTGAAAAAGAGCACTACTTTTCATCCACAGACTGATGGTCAAACAGAGGTCGTAAACCACACAGTAGTACATTTTCTTAGGGGCTATTGTGGAAAACATCCTAAGTTATGGGATGAACATCTATATTATGTGCAACATGCTTATAATCGTGCCTTACATTCTTCTACTTTGAAGTCTCCATTTGAGACTTGTTATGGATATCTGCCTAATTCTCCTTTAGATGTATATTATGGACATGAAACTGTTGTTAATGGTTCAAGTGATTCTGACAAGGCTAAAATATTTGTTCAGAGAATTCAACAGGTTCATCAGTATGTTTGTGAACAATTGGAGAAAAGTCAGGCTAAGTACAAAGCCAGGCATGATAAACATAGAACTGATCACAAGTTCAAAGTTGGTGATTCAGTTTGGCTTCACATCAGCAAGGAAAGGTTGACAGGTGAAGGTAAAAAATTGAAACCTATACGGTATGGTCCATTCCAAATATTGGAAAAAATTGGTAACAATGCTTTCCGGTTAGATTTACCTCCATATATGCAAATCTACTCAGTTGTAAATGTTGAGAATTTAAGATTATATGAACCGCCTATGATTGTTGATCATGATGATGCTAACATAATGCCTTCCATTGATGATTTTTCTCCTGAGTATCTTGATGAGTTGCAGGAAGACATCATTTTGGACAGGAAGGTCAGAACTTCGTGAAGGGGTGATATTGAGTATCTTCATGTTGGGTTCAAAGGCATGCATCCAAACAAGGCTAAATGGATGGAAACCGGAAAGGTGAGGGAGAAATACCCTCACCTATTCACCAATTAAGTTGACTTTTGGGGTCCAAAAGTTTCTCAGTGGGGAGGAATGATCCAGAGGATCCTCACCGAGAAACACTGATCTAATATCTTCTCAGAATCAGTTGCAGTCAGTTCCATGGCATGGAGAAAAATTAGACGATTCTGTCGATATCTTGTTTGCAGGAAATGAAGCTTGTATGCAAAAGTTATGGCTCGCTGAAATTTTTGGGTAACTGGAAAATTTTGGGGATTGTGCAAGGTTGAACATGTGCACACTCGTCAAGTGGACCAATGAAAATGTGACACAGGTGGCAATATGGAAAATAAATAAATAATAATATTAAAAATTTAGCCACACCCATTTAATACTACACATTGGCCACATTATTTAATTTCCAATTAAATTTGCCAACTATTATCCTTATATGTTTCAATGCACATTTTCCAAACAATGCCATACTGCCATATATTAAAATATTCATGCAAAATACCTTCCATGTCACACCCCTTATCTCTCCAATCACCCACATTGAGTGCCCCATCCTTGGGGATAAGATGGCTCTTAAGCCAATAACAACATACACCACCCACCTATATAAATGTCTTCCTATTTTCACGCCCAACAAATGTGGGATCTTATCCCTATAAAAATGTGCCCCACATGGAGTGGGATTTGAACCTGGGCCACTTGGGTAAAAGGATAGGCCCAACCATTGCACCCGGAGCTATGAAATGTTATAAAAGGAGCTATGTTTTACTAGTATAGACATTGGAAAGTGACTGTGTTATTGTTTTGCTCATAACTTGAGCTAGAGATGGAATTTTGAGATGAAGTAAAAAGTGACTCCTATTATTTTTGGTAGAGGAACATGATGAGAAGATAATATTCTTGTAGAAATATTTGTAAAGATTTATTTTCAATATTTTAATAGATCGGTCCCATTCAACCGGACCCGGAGACGTAGGCCACAAGTGCCGAACTCCGTTATCAATTCTTGTGTCAAATTGCTGGTGATTCATCTCTTTATTTTCTATTTTTACACAGTACTTTCAGTTTTAATTCTTTTATTAAAAATACAAAAGGATATAATAGTCAATTTTTATATCAAAAATCAATACAAAGCAAAGTTAAGTGTGTGCACAATTGCTAGTTAAAATTGATTTTTAGATCTTACAAATTAATATAGTGGAAAATAAAAAATACACACTGAAAATTAAAAGCCACCAATGTTGAATTTGGACCCATCATTGGTGAATAAATAGAGGTTTTTAATCGACCTATAACCTCCTATACCTCCATCCTTCAGTTGATAGTGAGGCTTATTCTCCATCGCTTGGATGAGATGAGTCTTTTGATGAGGGTCACCAATCCTCTGCATTAAATAATGTCAATCCAGGGCTAGTGTCCATGACAATATGCAATAGGAGAGAGATCTCGGTAAATGGTCCCTTCTACCAAATCCACATTTACATGAATTAAAAAGAACACTTTATGAAAGAAAAACACACTTGTAGGAATTAAAACACACATTACAGGAATTAAAAGACACATTGCAGGAAATTAAAACACACATTGTAGGAAAGGAAATAAAACTTGCAAGAAAGGGAAATTGCTAAATCAGAAATAAAAAATAAACACAGAGTACACTTGCAGGCTCACAACAAACCATACAACAAAAGAATAATTACATGACACAAGAACATACAAAATCCAAAAAACAAACATGAATATACATATCCATCTTCCTTGGAGTGAGTGGTTAGCTCATTCCTCAGCAGAGGATTTTAATCTACATGATTTACAAATGGGTGGAATGGAATCTCATAATAAATTGATTAGAAAAATGGATATTACATTCTTTGGTGTGGGAGGTTGCATTTATAATTCCATGCTTCCAACCACCTCCTTATTTTAAGGCATGCATCTTTACCAACTAAGATTTCAATCTATCCAAAAAGCATCTATCTCCACAAAATATGGAGAGAGCTTATCTAATTCTAAATAACAATCTGATTCTCTTATTTTATTGTTGAGAATCAAAATGAATATTGAATCTTCTTTATTTTATAAATAATAAAACACTTATAGAAATATCTATTTTTAGAATGAATTCCAAAAATAGACAATAGTGCCACCATTGGACTTATGCTCACATATGTAACTCTAATATTCATCCCCATAACTCTAATATACAACTCTGAAGCAAACTGAGGAGACTCCAAAGTGATCTAAGAAGAATCTAAAGCAATCTAGGAAGACTCTGAAGCAGTCTAGGAAGACCCTGAAGAAAATTGGGAAGACTCCGAAGTGATTTGGGAATAATCCGAAGCTATCTGGGAGCACTCTAAAGTGTTCTGGGAAGACTCTAAAGTGATCTAGGAAGACTCCAAAGAGATCATGGTAGACTCTGAAGCAATACAAAAACACCTATAAATTTTTCATATGAACTCGAATCAACATGGTTTTTTTGAACTTGCATACTTTTTTGAGAGGAATTTGAATATTCAATCAAAATTTGGTTTAGATATATTATTGATAACCGTTTTTCACTTTTTCCCAAACATATGCTTAAGGATCCGCTCATAGAACTGTTGAACATCTTTGGAGCTAGTGAAGGAACGGTTATCCATATTTTTCCCCCCCAAAAAAATTGATCATCTACGACCCCACATAGAAGGAACTAGAGAAATCACGTTCAAATCCTGCAAACATGTTGCAAAGGGACTCTACAATGGAGTGGTGGGGCCTGTGAAAGATCAAATGACCCTGTGCAAGAAGAAATTCAAGAAATGGCTCTGTCGAGTGAATTTGTGCTTCAAATCCAACAAACAGATTACAGGCGGGCTCAGAAATGGAATAGCAAGGTTGGGGAAGGAGAAGATAGTGTCAAAGAATCCATAGGCTCAAAGAGAAGGAACGATGAAAGTTCAAAGTCTTTGGGCTCTGAAATAGTTCAGAATGAGCCAAAAAATGACTAAGTATGGAGGAGACATTAGACGCTGCCAAGTGTCCAAACGGTGCATCTCCAAATTTGAATCCAAAAAGGGAGACTTGAACAAGCGCCAGGCCCCCACGTGTCCCAGGCCCAAAGCGGGGGCAGAGTCAACAACTAAAAGTCAAAAGGCGGACAGGGCGGGCCTAAAAAAAGACTAAGTATAGAAGGTGCTAGTGAAGCTGCCACGCGTCAGCTTGGTGCATCCCCAAAGGTAAATCCAAAAGTGGAGACCCAAATGAGAGCGGGCTCGCCACATAGTCCAAGTTGAAAAATAGGACAGAGCGGGCCCAAAAATAACTAAGTATGGAGAACGAGTGCCAACTCGCCATGTGTTCAGGGTCTGAAAAGGTAAGAGAAGCCGTTGAAAATTCCAAGAGCCTGCGGAGGCCTCCACGTGTCAACCCGATGCTCCTTCAAAGGAAAAATCCTGAGCGGGTTTTTAAGTGAGCACGGAGCCTCCACGTGTCCAGTTTCATAAAGGGATAGGGTCGGGGTTGAATAGTCAAAGCATTGAGACAGGCCAGCGGAGGGTGCCAAGTGTCAGCATGGTGCTAATTCAAGATAAAAATTGGGGGAAGGTTTCCAAACAAGCGCCAGGCCTCCGCGTGTCCCCGATCAGATATATGACCCTGCCAAGCAAAAAGACTTAGCCAAAAACATGAAGAAACTGAGCAAGCAGCGGAAGAAGCCACGTGTCAGCCCAACACAACTCCAAAAGTAAAATACAAAGGCTTCCCTCAGACATGCGCCAGCCCTCCATGTGTCCGGTTTCAAAAGGGGGCCCATTTTGGTAGCTGGTTCTTGCCATTTTGTATGGACCTGATTCAAATTTCAAATGGGCATATCTTTTGACTCAGGGCTCGAAATCTGACAAATCTGGCACCTTTGGAAAGATCTCGGCCTCGTCTACGCCATGGAGATCTGAAACTTTAATTTTGGAGAGGTTAGGTGGGGAAAAAATGAAGAAACATCTTTGGGCCATTAATACAGGATCTATTTGCCCCAACAACTAGATCGGATTTGATCTGATCCATCGTTCCTCCTCCTTCGAGGCGCCGAACAAGTAATTGATGCAGACACGACAGATTTGGGGTGGATTTTGTAGGAGGCATTGATGGCAGTGGTTGAGCTTTGAACTGTTTTCCCGCTTCTCTCTCCTTCTTCTCTGTGTTGAATCTATAAAAGCAGGGTCAAGGCTCATTGTAAAGGGTTGGACATTTCTGTTTTGTGCCCTCCCTTCTTCTTTTGTTCACAGAAGGATTTGTGGAGCTTTTCTAACCTCTCCTTTGGGTTGTAATGCAAGTTTTTCCTCTTGGCTACTGCAGTATACTGTATCAACTCCTGAGCAATAATATATATGTCTGTGGATGTTTCTCGACCCTCTCATGTATTCGTTATTGTCTCTCTGATCTCTTATTGTGATTTGGTCATCTGTGCATGTTGTTTGTATTACATTCCTGTGGTCTGTGTTAAACTACAAAATGAGTGTCTAACATTCCTTTGGTGTATCACCTCGTTAGCTTAGGTTTATTTTCTTGCATCTCTCTAACCTTGTCTCCTTGGTAGATAGAATAGACTTAGAATAGATCCTCTGCAATTTATTTGTATACACCTGAACAGAGGGATAGGAACTGGCCTCAATCCGGAGAGCTCTCTCAACTCGCAAGGTCCCACACCTTGAGAGATGCTCCATGTTGTGCAATCACACTGAAGTCTCAACCCATCTGGTTGTAACATTCGAGGGTGTTGTGATTCTGCACTAATAGTTTTGGCACACCCGGTGGGACAAGAAGCACCTTACCACTTCATTTTAGCAAGGTTGGTGTGTTCTTGGTGAGATTCAGCCTTTTGAGGCACATACAAAGCACATCTAGTGACTCCATCTGGTCAATAACCCATCCTCTGAGTTGCAGACCTTTTCCATCCTTTTCCACTCATTTTCATCCATTTTCTTTCTTCCATCTCTTTCATTTTCTCCCATTCCATGAAGTTGTGCAATCATGACTTCATTTCCTTCATGGAACTCACACTTACAACATCAATGCAGTTCACCTCCAATGCATTTCCCAACTCCTCCAAATCAGCATTATAATCAGATCCAGGACCATTATGCTTACCCATATGAGTAGAGTCAAAGTCAGTTTGGCCATAGAGCTTATCAAGAACAAGGGGGCACATACAATGGTGACAGCTATGTGGAGAATGCTGGTTTGCTGGAGAAGATTCAAAAAATGGAGGCTGGCATGGTTCAGTCAAGGGCCATAGCACAAATGAAGGCATTCAAGATTGGTTGCAGGGCACCTTGTCCATGGGAAGGCCCTTTTCCAAGACATTACAGCCCTCAGGAGAAGCTTGACTTCATGGTTGAAATGTTGCCTCATCTTACACAGTGGATTGAAGATATTGAGGCTTATGAGCTGGACACAAGACAACCTTGTCAATGGGTAAGTCAATCACCAACTCCCTGTCCTTCATTTTATCTTTCTCAATATTTATCATTTCAGTATGATCAAGAGTCAAGCCCCTCACTTGCTTCCTCAAGTGTTGATTCCATTTCTCCATCTCCTAGTCTTCCATCCCATCTCAATTCTTCTCCCCTTTTCCTTCCCAAGCAATCATTCCCTCCAAAGAAACAAGAAGTTCCACCTCCCTCTCCACCACAAACAATAGCAAAACTAGTTGAACCCCAACCTACCACTCCTCTTGCTTCCCCAAATCCATGTTCGGTAGATGAAAATCAAACAACTATCCAAGGGGAGTAAGAAGAGGAACCCGATAGAGAAGAAATGACAGACAATATGAAGAGTTGGGCTACTAAATTTGGGTTTACAAAGATCCCCTTGATGGTCAAGCCAATAGAGGAGGTCAGGGTTGAAGAGCCAGTGGTGGCTGAGGCTGAGTTTGCAGCAGAGAAAGAACAAAAACAAAAAGAAGAAGATCAATAGCCTGTTTGCTTTGAATACAATGTCCCTAATGGCACTTTGTCTGAAGAGGATGCTGATCTGATCCAAGCTGCACAACCAGTTGAGGAGGAAGAACAATCAGCTCCAAGTCCCATTGAAGAGGAGAAGCTGGGAGAGATCAAATCAGTGTTGAAGCCACTCAATGAAGAAAGCATCATTGAAGATTATTTGCTTTCATTTCAAGGGCCTGATTTGATTGATGAACCCATGATGGAGGAGGACCATACAGTTTCAGAGGCTCCAAGCGTAGAGTAGGCTACAAAAGAACCTTTAGTTCTTCCTCCCACTTCATCCCCTTCAAGCTCTAATGTTGAAGAGGAGTTTGAACTTTCAAACTTCATGTTTGAGGAAGAGGGGAACCATGGTGAGCAAGTTTCAGATCAGGAGGACACCATGGAGGAGGTAGAGCACCTGCAGTAAGACAACCAGGAGGTAGAATATCTGTCAGACTCAAAAGATTACTTTAGTGAAGAGGATCCTAAGGAGATCACATCATTTTCTCCTCTCCCATCCATCTTCCAAGCATATAAGCTTGCTGCCATGAAGGAGGACATTCAAGGACAATAGCTTGCACTTCATAATAGCTCTCTAAGACCAAGGTTGGAAGATATGAGTCTTCCATGTTCTTCATAAGAGAAGGAAGAAGAACATCCAGCTCCAAGTCCAGTTAAAGAGGAGCATATGGAGATGACCAAGACAGATTCAGAGGCACTAAATCATGAGCCAGTTGCACAAGAAAATATAGACCCCTCTCCATTTCAATCTCTCCAAAATTATATTTTTTTGGAAGAGCATGAACTCTCTAGCTTCATGTTTGAAGATGAGGCTTCATATGGTGAAAATAATGAAGATTTTAAGATCACCATGCAAAAGGGAGGGACCTTGTTACAACAGGACAATAAAGAGTTTGATTTCCTATTAGACTCAAAAGAATGTTTTGATAGGAAGAAGCCAGTTGAAATTACTAATCTTTTCTTCCCCATCATTCATTCTTTAATCACAAGAACTTGCTGCCACAGAAGAGAACATGCAAGCACAACCTACAGTTTGCAACATGCCTCCTGAATCAAAGTTGGAAGATTTTGATCTTCCAAAAATCACACCTTCTATAGAGGAAGAGAAAGAATATAAGGCTATCATTCCTCCCACACCATCCATCCATGAGGGTCAATAATAAGGCTCCTGTACGTACCCAAAATTGTAAGGTACTGTACTGCCAGAACAGTGTAACAAGTGCCCCGATGATGATACAGGTCTCCTCGCAAGGTGTTCGGGATCCGGAAAAGCCCTCGGAGTATGCGTTAACATCCCGCATGCCTCGCTTTGCCCCCGCGCCCTTTGTTTTCCCCTTTTTTCCCTCTTTCTTTGGGTTCTTGACCTTCAGTGACGAAATCGCCACCCTGCAGGGCGGCGGTCTCGTGACCGCCGCCCTGAACAGGGTGGCGGTCCTGTAACCGCCGCCCTGCTCAGAGCGGCGGTCCTGTGCACGTTTTACAGAACACTCTTTTGACGCGACCCGCGTGAAATATCATGATTTACCAGCTTTTCTTTGCCGAATTGGGCATGCATTAATGTTTTTGGTCCCCTGGAACAGTGTTTTTCCTTTGTTTATTGTTTAGGAGTTCAATTTGGTTTTGATTCTTTGGTGTTTGAATTCCTATAAATGCATGGTTTGTGTACATGCAAATGGCCTGAATTTTGATGAAGAATTTGAGCTGGAGCTTTTGGTCACCATTTTTTCCTTGTTAGAGTCTTCTGATTTTTAGTGTTTTGGTTAGCTTGCTTAGGACTGATAGCATAGTTTATTTCATACTTGGTTAGTATTGCTCAGCTATTGGTAAGCCACAGACCCATCTTGTGCAGGAAGTGCTGTTGTTCCATCCGATCCGGTTAGAAGCTTGCCTCTGAATTCCTCTTTGCTGTAGATTTGTTTTACTGTGACTTAGAGTTCTTAGTTCAATTTATTATATACCTGGTTAGCTATTATTCAGCTGTTGGTAAGCCACATATCCAACTTGTGCAAGCAGTGTCTTTATTTTGGAACAGAATAGCTTAGGAAGCCAGTAAAGTTGCAGGTTTTGCTCTTTGTATAGGATAGTCACAGGTTCTGGTCGCTTCACGGTGCATGACTCGCAGTAAAATCCCGCTAGGAATCACATAAGCCAAGCTCTGTACTCTTGCGCTATCCCTCTCCTACTCGCATTCTCGGTCTACATTCTGAGCTGTCCTTGTCCCAAAATCTACTCCTATCGGTGCTAGCATTACACGCTTTTCTGGATCCAAGTGAACACGAAAGAACGAGAAGATCATACTGAGGGGATGAGATCACATACACCATCAGATTCGCCACTGTTCTGCGGAGTCCAGGTTTTAAATTTCAAAGTTCTAGTCAGATTCATATCAAATAGAGTAGTTCTGCGAAAATCGCTTTATTTCATTTATTCTATTCTCGATATTGCCAGGGAAGCTGTGGGGATTGATAGTTTCTGAGAAACTATGATTCACTCCTCACTTCTGAGGTAGGATCGAGAATCTTGCAGGTAGATTAGACAGGCTATTTTTTTATTTAGAATAATTCTACAAATCGCACAGGCAAATAACCACACTCGGTTATCTTGTCTGTTTTAAATTATTGTTTAGTTATTATTTCTAGATACGCTTAAAATAGTTTGTTTTTCTTATAAATTGTTAGAATATTTCAGAAGGATAAAGGTTATATATGTTAGATTTATTTCACGTAGTTAGAATTTATTTCATTACAGTTAGATTTACATTTTGTTTCGTATGACAATCACGGGACCTCAAGAGCCCAGGGAATATATATTTGAGCCAATCATGCCTCAACCAAACCTCGTCACAGCGTTAGTTGACATAGACCAAAATCTCAGGATACAAGTATTCCGAACAACCACAGAGTTACAACTGATCAGTTCACAGTTAAGAGGATTAAACATAGAAGACGACCAAGCACATGCGTTTTGGTCAAGTCACCCAAACTACAGATTACCCTAGAAAATATCCACATGACTGTAGAAGGGCTCGAAAGAGAACAAACATTCGGGTGTGATCCTTTAGTTCCACAGCCAGACGCTGGAGAGACCCTCGTAGATATAGATACCAGCTTAAGAATCCAAGTTGCGAGAACACCTGTAAGGTATTCTGAGAAGATCGCACAACTGTTGGTTCTAAACGTAGAAGCTGAAAAGGCTTACGATTACTGGATACTAGGGATTAGAACTTGATCTCGCGTATGACCATAACAGGACCGCAACAACCAAGAGTCTATGGTTGTGATCCACAGATCCCACAGCCCAACGAATCCACAAGTCAGTTAGATATAGACACTGGCCTACGCACACTAGTATTTCAAGTCTACTCCACTTCCACCTATCATCATCCAACAATTGTCCTTACTAGACACAACAGCTAACGAAGCTAGGGAATTCTGGACTAGGCCAGAAAATCGTCCGTAGAGTCAATTGTATTCATCATCCACCATATGACCTTATCAGGAGATATACACGAAACAATCCCAGGTCATTTTCCACGTATCCCGCAACCCATAGATCGAATCACGCCAGAGCTCGATATTGATTGGAGCCTTCGAGCAGTCATCCTCGCTGATCGATCTATCACACCAGTCCAAGTTAGAAGATCCTTCTTTGCCTTAGATTCACAAATACCATTAGTGCGTGTCGAAGACATTAGACTGCCTAACTAGTTTGTCTGCATATTCTACCCCCACCGGCTGTCTCGGCATGACCTCGAGAGGTCGGGTACGCGGAAGAGTCACTTGTAGATTCTCACGCTCGCCTGTCACTTTTCCGGCGTACAAAATTGGTGAACCCGACGTGAAACAAACAACTGTTTCACCTTCTCTTTGAGAAGTTTCATCTTCTCTCTTTCACCTTCGCTCTTTCCCATTATTCTGCGGGTATTCATATACCCCCCGAATATGTCGGGATTTGATGCATACGGCAGACCCCTCCTGGGTCTTGAGGCATACTACGCCCAACAAAATAGGGAATCATCACCCTCGCTCTCAGTATGGGGCGACAACTATTCAACTAATCAGTTGTCAACGCAAACCCCAAGAACCAGATATAGTTTGTCTCTTCAAACCGAGGAGTTAGATCAACTCCCTCGAACCCAACAAACAGAGCCTTCAGGGTCAAACAATATGACGTTTACCGGAGAATCTGGTTCGTCTCCTCAAATACTACTCAGACCACATATTAGTAGACAATCAGATCCATACCTGGTCTTAGACGATGGACAATCAATACCTTATCCTAGGAGTGAACAACGCTCCCGGGGTATGTACCCACCTATAGGAAGTTTACAAGTACAACCCGAGACCTCTTTTCAAGAAAATACCTCTACAGGAAATATTCTTGGAGAAACTTGGCAAGATAGCAATCAGTTCATGACAGGCTATCACATGCCTATACAACACCAGGGTATACAACAAACGCCGCTCAGGCAAAGTACCGTGACTTCACCAAATGAAGTCATTTCAACGTTAGTAGAAAGAGTGAGAGGGTTAGAACTTGCTCAAGCAAATCAAAATTCTCCGTTCATGCAAATGGGGAGTTCCAATCCTCCATACCACTCTGGCCAAGTAGATCTCCTCACAGGAGTAGGCACGCTAGGCATGCCTCCTCAATATCCACAACAAACCCCAACAAGGCCCACCATCTCTAACACTATTCCTCCAGGTCTAGTGTCAAACAATCCATTCCTTGACAATACCCCGTCCTATTTAAACATGTACTCTAAATCACCACAAGGAGATATGTTCTCCTCTCCCGGCATGTTTGCTCAAACGCAGGGACCTCCCTATGCCCCTGCCAACGTGTACGCTGCACCATATCAACAACCTATCCCCCACCACTCCCTCAGCAAACACCATCAATGGTCGAAAGCTATGCGATAGGGACGTATTCAGAATATCTAAAGGAACCCTTAGATTTCACCATACGAAGCGTCATGCTTCCAAGACCTCTCCCTGATTTGCCCAAGTTCAAGGGTGAAGGAGATCCAAATGCGCACATCAAAGCTTACGCTACAACCATACGAGAATTACTCCCTTGGGATGGGGTTGTTGCTAAAATATTTCCCAAAACCTTGGAAGGCATCGCTCTCGATTGGTATTATAGAATACCTGAAGCTTCCATACATTCATTTAAACAACTCGTGTCAGAGTTCATCAAAGCCTTTGACATGAACAAACTATTGAGAACAGGAATCAGGGAATTCTTACATATCAAACAAGAACACAACGAATCTGTCGCCCATTTCATCCAGAGGTGGCGTACAGTTCTTTATTCTTCAGCAAGTGCTCCAAACATGGATCAGATGGAACTATGCGATTTATTCCTTCATTCTCTCAGCAGAGAAGTGAAGGAAGAAGTCCAGAAGTTCCCACTAAGGACTTATGATGAGGTACTTGAGAGCGCTCTGCGAATTGATCAAGCAGCAATAGATAGTGGTCGTAAGACTTACGGAGCAAATGGGAGGTTAATCACCTCCACTCAAAATACTACAACTACCACAAATGTCAATCAAGGACCCAAAATCCTTAACAAAAATCGTGGGGTAACAACGGATGGGGTAACCGACCAGCCCAAGAGGGTAAATGTCGTTAATACTCCGTCACAAACAAACAACCAGCGAAACAACAACTTTACCCCAGCGGTCAATACAGTGGATTTTAACCATCCACAACAACAACAACAACAACAACAATGGTGAAATCCCATGCAAGGGCCAAGCCAAAACTCATTTGGTTACCAAAACCAAAGTCAAAACCAAAAACAACAATTCCAAAACTTTGGTCCTAATAGGCAACAGTTTGATCGGAATTTTAGGCCACAATACACACCAAACCAACAAAACGGGAATTATAACCCCAATTCTTATTGTGGTTTCCATAAAATTCATGGTCACGACACTAGAACGTGCCGTGACTACAATAAATTTATGCAACGTTTGCCAGAAGAACAAAGACAGTTCTTCACAGACCTGTTCTTGGCAGATCCCGTCTCATCATCACCAAATACTCTCGCAGGGGCAGTTTCCCCTCAGAATGCTCCCCTCAAGATCTTTAACGATCCGCTCCCAAATCATGATGGCAATAGGCTGAATCCAACCGGAACAAACAAAGGTGCAATAACGGGAAACAATGATCATGAAGCTTCGACTTCATTAAATCCGTCAGTTGCGCCACAGTTGGGAGCTCAACCAAGACCTAAGATAGTTAGTTTGGTAGAATTAGACGCTGAACTACCTATCGAAGCTATAACAAGAACACGAGAGTATTTCTCTCAACCGAGTCCAAGTCATCTGCCAGAGACAGATAGGAGTCAGCAAATAATTGAAAAACCCATCGGTGCCTATGATTTAATTAGTGACCTAACAAAGACCTTTTCACACATTTCATTTTTGGACTTGCTAAAGAACTCTCCCCCTCACAGAGCTGCTCTTTTAGAAGCATTAGGTCTAGGCCATCTAATTAACATCACTCCACCTCCTGAAACACAAGTAAATCACGTAGATTTTGACATCCACCCTCCGGGACAGCCGGACAAGGATGTCGAATTCATTTTCGAAATAAGTAAAATGCCCACAGATGCTGAGATCGCACGCCGAGGTGACCCAGCCTTACACTTACAAGTGTGGGTTTATAATAACTATGTAAAACGGGCAATGGTTGACGATGGGGCCGCAGTTAACATAGTCCCTTTCTCTTTCCTCCAAAAACTTGGATATGGAGAAACGAACTGTTCCACTACACGAAATACCTTGAGAGGCTATGATAGCCTTAAATCCACTTCGATAGGGACTATAATACTGCCGGTCACCTTAGGGCCCAAAACCATCTTGACTGAATTTTATATTATAGATCGGGAAACTAACTATAATATGATCCTCGGCCGACCTTGGATACATCGAATGAAGGCAATCCCTTCCACGCTATTTCAAGAAGTAAGATTCTTGCATCTAGGAAAGGTATTTGTAGCCAAAGGCGATCCAAAACCTTTCGATTTGCACCTAGCTGATTTAAAGAAAAGACCAGGGGTGCACTCAGAATTTGAACTGCCAACAAACCAACTTAATAAACCCTCTGACCCAAAGCCAGAGGAAAAGTTGATACCTACGACAGATCTTGAAACTACTAGCATAGCCAAAACAATTCCAACCCCTAAAGGTAAAACTAAAGAAACAGTATCATTAGGGACTACTGCGAAAATCGTTGAGTTGATAGAACAAGATTCACTAATGTTCTTACCATTCGATTCAGTAGGCATAGGATTTTCCCTAGGTGTTGGTTCCTTGCCAGTAGAGGATCTCTGTATGGTAGAATTAGAGTGTGCAAACGCAGCAGATACCCCAACATCTACACTCCCAGCTAAGTATTGGACTCTCCATTTTGATGGAGCTAAATGTCGTTATGGAGCGGGGGCAGGTATAATTCTTACTTCGCCTGAGGAGAAAGTCCTCCCATTCTCTTTTAAATTAAACTTTGAATGCACAAACAACGGCGCTGAGTACGAAGCCCTCCTCCTTGGCCTTACCTTAGCCAAAAGAATTGGTATTAATAACATCAGAGTCTTGGGAGACTCGCAATTAGTGACAAACCAGGTTTCTGAAGTATATGAAACTAAAGCCGAACATTTACAACTCTACAAAAATGCTGTATTAGATTTAAGCAAGGCGTTTAACTTCATATCCATTGAAGCAATCCCGCGAGAAAAAAATCTTCTCGCCGATTCAATAGCAACCTCAGCATCACGCTTCACTCCAAGCAATGAGCTAGAAGACACTCACTTCACAGTATCCATTCGTGATGAACCATTGATAAAAACAATGACAAATCCTCTTTCAAGCGGAAGTGAATCTACCATCCTAGACCATGTTGGAAATGATGCAGCTACTTTGGATTACTTAAATGCCTATGCAGCATTACATCTCTCCTATCATATGCTAGATTTATCCTTGATTCCGCATTCATCTTCCTACTTCGGAAATCCCGTGACAGATCTTCCCTCACAAAAGGAACCTAGCATATACACAATAGAAAATGGGGATGATATAGATTTACCTCCAGCACCACCTGAGTTTGAAGAGGGTAACGCCTCTTTAATCGAAGAAACAATCGATGTCAACATCGGAACAGAAGATGAACCAAGAATATTGAAACTAGGATCTTCATTAACTCCAGAAGAAGTGGAAATACATACTCAGGTTCTCAAAGAACATCAGAAAAGCATTTGCATTTAATTACAAGGAAATGACGGGAGTTGCACCCCACATTGCGGTACACAACCTCGTCACTAGATCAGATGAAAAGCCAATTAAACAAAAATCAAGACCCATGAAACCCAAAGTAGCTCTCATGGTAAAGGAGGAAGTAATAAAACTCCTTCAGGTAGGATTCATCAAGCCAGTTGATTACTCCCAATGGGTATCTAATATCATTCCTGTTCTCAAAAAGAATGGAAAGATACGCATTTGCATAGATTTCCGAGACATTAACAAAGCGTGTCCTAAAGATGACTTCCCATTACCATCCATAGACGTTATTGTTGATGCAACAAGCTGGATTTGAACTCTTGTCTCTCATGGATGGATTCTCGGGATACAATCAAATCAGAATATCTGAGCAAGATCAAGCTAAAACCACGTTTATAACTCCTTGGGGAACCTATTGCTATGCTGTTATGCCATTCGGTCTCAAGAACGCCGGTGCTACGTACCAGCGGGCCATGACATACATATTTCATGATCTGATTCATAAAATCGTGGAATCCTACGTAGATGACTTGTTGGCTAAGGCCAAGAAGCGTTGTGACCATCCCGAAGTACTCCGCATCATTCTTTCACGTCTAATAGAATACGGAGTCACGCTAAATCCAGAGAAATGCGTATTTGGTGTAACAGGAGGAAAGCTCCTAGGTTACATTATATCGTCACGAGGGATCGATGTTGATCCAACCAAAATTCAGGCTGTTCTCGAAATGGTCCCACCTTCAGAGTGAATCTGGAATCAGATCATTTCTCGGAAACTGGGTGCAATCCGGAGATTTATCCCAGATCTAAGCTTCACCATTCATCCAATCAACAATTTACTCAAGAAGGATTATAGCATTGATTGGACTGAAGACTGCAATAAAACCTTTGATGCAGTTAAGCGTTTCTTGTTATCACCACCTACGCTAATGCCACCTAAGCTAGATCGGCCGTTAATTCTATATTCATGACCTACCAATGTCTCGCTGGCCTGTATGTTGGCCTCAAGAAGATGATGACAAGAGAGAACGTGCGATCTATTTCATTAGCCGAACATTGCTCGACTATGAAACACGCTATACACAGGAAGAACGAGAATGCCTTGCCATAGTCTTTGCTACTAAATGCTTAAGACATTACATGCTGAATCAAGAAACAAAGGTCATGGTAAAGACAGACCATTTACGGACTTTTCTCACACAAGGGTCCTTGTCTAAAAAGGCTGGACGTTTTATAACCTTAATGGGAGAGTTTGAATTAACATTTGTAAATCAGAAGTTGGTTAAAGGACAAATCATCGCGGATTGGTTAGCTGACAACCCATTAGACGGAGGCGATCTAGTAGATTTAGACTTTCCAGATGAATGCGTATACTACATCGAAACCCGACCCGCTATCTCTGAATGTCCTTGGTACACTGATATCATTAATTATATCATGGACCATACGTACCCAGAAGGCAGTTACACCGCAACAAAGAAGGTGGTTACGCATAATCGTAGCTAAATATGTCATTATAGAGCAGGTGCTCTATCGAAAAGCATTCGATGGAATGCTCTAAGATGTGTCGACACAGAAGAATCCAAGAAGATTCTCCATGAATCCCACAGTGGAATATGTGGAGGCCACTTCGGTGGCCATGCCACCACTCGAAAAATACATCGAATGGGCTATTTCTGGCCCACTCTAGAACATGACGCAGATAGAGTTTGTACGCAGATGTCATAAGTGCCAAGAGTTCTCCCATGAGATCCACATGCCGGCACAAGCTCTACAACCAATCGCTACTCCATGGCCCTTTTCTACATGGGGCCTAGACTTAATAGGGAAATTCTCTCCCTCATCCACAGATGGCCATAATTTTATAATCACGGCCACTGAATATTTTACCAAATGGGTGGAGGCCATGCCTCTTACTACTGTACCTGGTTCTGTGATTGCCAAGTTCATTTTGAACCAAATCATTTGCAGGTACGGTATCCCGCAAATCATTATCTCTGATAATGGAACTTCTTTTAAGAATGACGAAGTTCGCGAACTATGCAATAAATTTAAAATAAGCCATCATACGGCTTCCTTGTATTAGCCTCAAGCCAACGGACAGGCTGAAGCAACAAACAAAACGTTAAAAGCCATTCTCCTTAAAACGGTGAAAGAAAACAAGCAAGATTAGCATTTGAAGTTATATCCAGCCTTGTGGGCCCACCGAACCTCAATAAGAACACCAACGGGAGCAACTCCTTTCTCGCTAGTATTTGGGGCAGAAGCAGTTCTCCCACTTGAGGTTGAAATACCCAGTCTCCGCATTTCACTACAAGGGATTCTGGATGAAGACGCTTACAGAGAAGCACGTCTCTCCCAACTAGAAAGCCTAGATGAAACTAGGTTAGATGCTAAACAGCGGCATAGAGTCTATGCTGACCGGATGTGCCGGCAGTATAACAAGAAGGTCTATGAACGTGACATATACGAAGGTGATCTAGTTCTAAGACTAGACAGCCGGATCGACAAGAAGACCGGCGAAGGAAGGAAATTCCGGCCCAAATGGTTGGGCCCATACCGAGTCATGAAGGACTATGGAAATGGTGCATACCTCTTATGTACGTTAGAAGGTGAGGAATTTGGTGAAACAGTCAATTCCCTGCACCTCAAACGTTTCTACGCATAAGCAGCTAACACTACCTATATAATTATATCTACATTGCATCTTCATATAGATTAGGATCATTTTGTCCACTTGTTTCTTACACAAATTGTGATCAAGGAATCTATTCTCAAAGCAATTCATTACAAACTCATGATGTTGTTGGCATAAAACTTTCTAATCATACTCTCTCCATTTTCATGATATCATCAACTATCTCGGAATCTTTTATCAAATAAAATCAGACATGACAAAGTCTTAACGGTAACCATACCAAGATCTGCAAGTTTGTTCTCACTTTGATTTCTTCTTAGGATAGGTGTCTTGCCTATGGTCTGTTCTAGAAGCTTCATGGTGTCACATCTATCCCATATGTATATCTCTTTGGAAATAAGCACATACTGACATTTTACTCAAATAAACAAGTCAAAAGTGATCAAACAGAAAATTTTAATTTTACACATTTCCTTGCCCCACCAACCTTCGGTGATGAGCTTGCATCTCTTACTAGTGACGTAGGGTTGGGAAAGGATGGAAATGCCCTTACTCGCCTATGCCTTGCCCACGGTGATAAACCCATGCTTCTTACTAGTAGCATGGGGCAAAGTGTAGGGGGTCCTCTTGACAAACAAATGTTAAAGGTCATAAACAAACAATTCAAATTGAAACTTTGAGTCAAAAACAAATGAATCAGATGTTCAAAATTCCAAGAGAGTTAAAAATCCTAAAAACCCAGATTTTGTCTACTATGTGGCCACCTACGGGTCTAAGTCTGGATAAACCGCAAAGCAAGTTGCATCCAAAACTATGAAGTCACTCGAGGTAGAGTAAGCTTGTAGTATCCTAATTTGGTTCCACCAAAGCTTTGTCTGTCTTTCATCACTATCATGTCAACACATTTCATAACTTGTGCCCTTCTTGGCTCTTGGTGATAAGCCCTCGCATCTTACTAGTTGCGTGGAGTTAGGAGTGGGGCAAGTTTATCTGTTCATCATACTGGTTATTTTCATCACTTTGCCAAAACAAACATGAGGTATCCAAATTGCTCACAGAAGCTAAGATTCAAGATCACATTATATCTACATTATCATATATCAGCATCATGAAACACAAAAAGAAAGCAAACATTTGCATCATTTGTTCTCCATTGCATACATTCTAAAAAGCATATAAAACATACATCGTAGTATACATGAGGAAATGGAAACAGAAAGGGAAAACATGAGTGCCAAAGTTTTGATCCAAAAACGAATGCATATATATAAATAATCAATGTTTATATACAATGCCATCATGCTCTAGGCATGGTCAAAACGCTCAAAGAGCCCGGTGATATACAAAAGAATATATATACAAAATACTAGGAGAGCCAAGTGGCCTCTCAACCCCTACGAGACCCCTCTGAAGGTGCACGCCCACGCCTAGGACTCCGGCTACGCCGGCGCTCTGAATGCACGGAGGGCTCAGGGTCCCGAGGGGCAGCCGCAGTCTCACCATGAGAATGGCTCCTCATCAGACGCTCGGCTGTCCTATACCCCGCTAACTCTGTACGGAGAGTCGACACCATCCTGGCCACATGCCAGATGGGGAAAAGATGTCAGTATGCCTACCAGCTGCTGAGGGCTCCCCGGCATCCACAGATAGCTCCGCACGGGTCCTCTCCATGGGGATCATCAGGGTATCAGTGCATACCCTGCGAATCAGATCCCGCCACTCATCAACAGTCTCTGCAAACAAAGGAGAAAAATGAATTAGAACTAGGCAAGAGATAAAAATACAAGATACAAACAAAGGAGAGATAGCAACTAAGGAAATCCTAATTAAAAACAAACATTAAAAGGAGAAGAGGATAACTTACTCGGATCACCAGGCCTCCAAGATGGATCGCTAGGGTCAGCACCTGCCACAGATGCCGCTGCCGACTGAGGGGCTGCTCCTGTGGCAGGGGCAACATGACGCCCTGCAATGGACTCATCCTCTCCACCATGGCCCTGGGAGAGTGGCTCCTCTGAAACTAGAGTCACCCTCTCTGCACTCTGCTCGGCCCTCTCTGCCTGCATAATATCCTGAGTGTCATGCCACTCAGGATCACTATCCTCGGTCTCCTCCTCTGACCCTCCCTCTGTGAACTCCTTAGACTCGGAGTCTATATCTATGGGGTCATCGCTGCTATGGGCAGGACCACAGCAATCTGAAGCAAAGGTGCCCGAGGCGCACCGGCTCTCCCTCTGGCACGTACTATCCTCCTGGCTGCAATAGGAATGCCAGGAGTAACCACTGTCCAACCCGGCCTCTAGGCCCCCCTCTGGCCTCTCGAACTGATCTATAAACTGGCACCACTGGGGGAAGCATGCCCATGCATATGGAAGGCCAAACTGCTGAGGAACTCGGCCAAAGGGGTGTATCTCCACTCGTCCCACTCTGTCAATAAGCTGCCCTGTGGTGGAGCAGGAGATCAAAGTAAGAGTCTCCTCGCCCCATATACCTGCCATAAGCTGGTATGGTGTGGCCTCCATGTCTGCAGTGGTCAGGGAGGCAACTGGCTGTGAGGTGCTCTAAGCACCGACATATCTGTCCATCTAGCTGCCCTCACAGCCCTGGGATCTGCCACCTCTACACCTCTGCCATAGGGGATGAAATGCTCATACACCCAACTCATGACTAGAGTCGGGTGGCTCAAATGACTGTCCCTGTAAATGGACCACCCTGTATAAGTCATGGTAGGTGGTCCCAGAATGTCTGCTCCCCAGGCATATATCTGGCCATGCCCCTCTATCTGTGCAATGATGGGGGCCCAGCAGTATAGTAATGTGTCTCCTCCCTTGTCCCCGATCAATCTCGAGGCAAGGATCCCCATGATGGCCTGTCGAAATAGGGGATGGGAAAAGAAGGAATGGATCGAACTCTCACCCCCTTCTTCGACCCCGTGGAGATAACTGCATCTCCCATGTAGCCTGCCCACTGTGCAATCTGTGCCCGTGAACCTGCTGTCTCTAAGTGTGAGTCGTCCTCCCGATGATCGGGACCCCCAGGATACGGTAAACATCCTCCAAAGTGATGGTCCACTCACCGCGGACCCCTGGCAATCGGAAGGTGTTCCGATCTGCATCCCAGTATGAAAATAAGTCACAAAGGATGTGACTAGATGGTGCAACATGGGGCACGTGATATACGCAGTATACCAGCCCTCTGAAGAGTGTCCTCCTCGTCCTGTGAGAGGGCATCTAGTACCCCTGGGAGCCAATCACACTCTCTCTCTCGGCTCCATCTGATGTACTCCTCCCTCGCCTGCATACACCCAAAAACACACAAAACAGAGCAAGTTAGTATCTGAACAATACCGAGAGAGTCATAAAAATCATAAAGAACGTAGAAATGCTAAAAATACAAGTGCAATCTCAAAAATAAGTTCTTTTGCATTCTGTGCAAAACCGCCGCCCTGAGCAGGGAGGCGGTTTTGTAACTGCCGCCTTAAAGGCGGCGGTCGTGTAACCGCCGCCCTGAACAGGGTGGCGGTCATGTAACCGCCGCCCTGAACAGGGCGGCGGTCGTGGTCCAAAAACCCACGCGGGTTTTTAACCCTAAAAATCCTAAAACAAGAAAAAAATGACCATTTTAACCTAAAAACAAAGCCTACCCAGTAGGCGCCCCCCCTAGGTGGACCTTTTAACACTAACATTTTCAAAAATAACCCCCCCATTACAAAGAATTTGCCATTTCAAATTTAAGGGGGGAAAAACACATAAATTGAAGAAAACTAACCTGTGATCTCAGGGGTGTGTTCCGCACGTGGAGGCATGATCACTATCTCACTCACGAACGTTTTGACTCTACTCACGCAAGAAACCGTCACCGTGGGTCCCAGAGCTCAAAATCAATCAAATCAACTCGCGCAAATGAATAGGAAAATGGGCCCACTTTCATATATATATCGTTCTGATTCGTTTTAAAATGACTTTTTCACAGGTTTGGAGCGCTGATGGAGGTAAGTTTCTATCCCCGCACAAATGGTACGTCCTCATTCCCTATTATTTTAGCGTTTATTTTCCAAATTATTGTATCTATCTGCACTTGAGTTCTCTTTTCGTCGACACTAAAATTTTCCTCCATAATTTCTATTTCATTAATGTATGTATTAGGAATAGGATGTTGTTAAGTATAATTAGTAGTAGCGTCTGATAGAAGATAACGGCGCCGTCAGTACGGTGCCGCCAATAATGTGGAGTACGGTAACAGTCAAAGTACAATAGGAATGTTGTAAAAAGTAAATATTTGTCGTAAGTGGTCCGGTAATGTTAAAATGTCAAAGTTTGGGTAATTAGAGAAGTAGGGTCTACATGATTAGGAATTAGAAATATTATATTGGTAATAAGGACAAGGAGTGAGGTCATAAATATTTTGTGTATTTTATTTGTAAAAAGTCTAAAAATGTGGAACCCATGTAAAATGATAAGGTTTATCTTATCTTAACAGATAAGCTTACATGTACAGATAAGAGTTAAGGTATGGAATATGATTCGTCAGAGTGGATTTCTTATCCTATCTTAGAGATAGGATGGATAAGCCTGGAAGTTCTATAAATAGAGAGGCCACCCCCCTCATTTAGCATAGAAAGAAGTAGTGAGAAATATTGTAGGAAGTGTGCAAAGGAAGCCATCAGTTAAAGGTGTGTTGAAGAAGCCATCAAGAGGTGTAATTGTAAAGTTTCTCCCATAGTCTTGTTGAAGTACCTCATGGGTGAGATTGTAACAATTTCATGTTAATATTATAATTTACTTTGATATTTCAGATTTGTCATCATTCCGTCTTATCATAGTCGATGGTATTCTTGTGTTATGTTGTTGTTTTGTTTCCAGATTACATCCACCAAACTAAAGGCTGTGCATTAGTAAATAATCATAGCACGAGGAGTTCCCGGTGAAGAATTATCATAGTGCCGGATTGGTGATGACATTTTGGTTCCGTTGCCGGGACCATTCCTCGTTGGTGGATTTTCTGGAGAGATATTCCCACTTAGTCAAAAATCAATTGGAGGGTAACCTTGTTTTTACTGTGCATAGTAGTTACCATGGTAAAGTCATTTTTACCGTGAATAGTAGTTACCATGTTAAAGTCATTTTTGCCATGAATAGTAGTTACCCTGGTAAAGTCCTTTTTGCTGGGAATAGTAATTACCGCAGTAAAGTCACTTTTTACCGTGAATAGTATTTACCGCAGTAACTTCACTTTTTACCGTGAATAGTGTTTACCACAGTAAAGTCAGTTTTTACCGCAGTAAGTCAAGTTTTACCATAGTTTACCGTGGTCATTTCTATTTTACTGTAGAAAGGTGTAAAGTCACTTTCTAGTATAGTGATTCCAATTATTTGTGCACATAAGTCTTGTTGATTGTACTTGTGGGTTGGTATTTCACGGTGGTTACTTTTGAAAATGGGAAAGATTCCTGTTTTTTCAGCTCAATCTAATGAAGATGCTTCTTCTTTCATTCAAGAGTTTAAACGATCTTGTATTTGTAATGGCCTTATAAGAAGGGAACAATGGACTGAATTTTTTCCTACCTTTTTGGATGGTTCAGCACTTAGGTGGTTTGAAACACTAGGTGATAATGTGAAAAATTCATGGGATTTATTAACTGAAAGTTTTCTTGAAGAATTTGGTGAACAACAGAAATATGCAGATCTCATGATCGAGATCACAAAGCTATCCCAAGGAGAGAAGGAGAAGATAAGGGATTATCATGCTCGTGTTCTAGAGCTAAGGAGGAAGCTCGATGCCCAGATCCGGAAGGAAGGACTAGCGGATGGGTTGATGAATGGCGTGGATAATCTCCTCTGTAAGCACTTCATTCTTGGGATGAAGCCAGAGATCAGACAACGAGTGAAGTATGACCGCCCAGCTACCATTGAACAAGCAAAGGAGATTGCAAGAAGGCAAGAAGAAAGCATGGAAGAGGAGCCCAAAGAAATTGTTGCTAAAGTAGAGCCTACACCAGCACCTTTGGTCCAGAATCCACAACCACTCCCGGTGAGCACAAATATTTCTCCTAGTACATCTACTGAGTATGAAGATCTGCTCAAAAAGATGGGTCAGTTAACTATTAATCTTCTTCAAGGAAAGGAATTTAGTTCTCAGGGAGGAGATAGAGGTCCAAAAAGAAATATTTCTGAAGTTGTTTGTTATGGTTGTTATAAAAAGGGTCATTATAAGTATAATTGTCCAGATAGAGCTTCTACATCTGGTAAAGAGATAATGATAAAGGAAAAGCACCTGTGAATTCTTTTGATGTAGTAGATAAGAGCAGAAATAATGAAGTAGATGTGTTTGTAACAAAAAGAAAGAAAGAAAAAGATAATCAAGATGGAAATGATCCTAAGAAGATGAAAGAAGAAACTAGTAAGAAACATAGGAGAAGAAAGTTGGGTGTGCAGGATTTTCTGATTTCACAGGGGCAAGGACCATACTCCATCTTGGAAGATCTGTCCAAAAGGCCTGCAAATATTACATATGGTCAACTCTTGGCTATGTCTTCTGAGAAGAGGCGGGAGTTGCGAGGTGGACTCAATGCTCGAAGAAGGAAGGAGGTTGAGGTCCCTGTTTTGGAGGCAGAGGCAGATCCCTATGCTCCACAAGCTGAGGTATTATGTAATGGTATTTCAATTCATGATGTCTTAGTTGATGGAGGTGCTGCAGTTAATGTAATGACCGAGTCTGTAATGAATATGTTGGGTTTAAAAATTGATCGCCCTTCAACACTTATGTTAAGGTCATTAAATAAGGGAAAAACTAAACCAGAAGGTGTAGTTTCAAATGTGGCAATATCTGTTATGGGTGTTGTATGTGTGGTAGACTTTCAGGTGATGAAAAATGGTACTGTTGCGTACCCAATGCTGCTGGGAAGACCATGGCTAAGGAGAGTTCATGCAAGAAACTACTGGAATGAAGGTTTCATGACACTTGGACGTGGTAGAGAGAGGGTGAAGATAAACGTGATCCCTCGACATCATAAAGCAGAACCTGTGGATTCAAGTGATGAAACTGATGATTGGACATCCTCTGATTACTCTAGTACCAGTGAAGTGGACACTGAAGATGAAGAAAGTGAGGTGGATGTTTCAGTCATGGATATCCTTCCAGTCACACCAACTCATGACCCCATAAAATTATCTGAAGAAGAAGTTGATGATCGTCTCCAACAAATAAAGATTGGTGATGCTGTGATGGAGAGTGAGAAGGAATCCTACCTCCAGCTCTTTCGAAGGTACATACACCTATTCACTTTTGATTACAAGGAACTCCGTCAAGTAAGTTGGGTAGAACATTGTATTGAGCTGGTAGATGGTGCTAAGCCCATAAAGCAAATGCCATATAGAATGAATCCTAATTTTTCCAAGACTGTAAAAGAAGAAATAGATAAGTTGCTTGATGCAGGATTCATATTTGCTGTGGAGAATTCAGAATGGGTTTCTCCCATTGTGATCTCAATAAAAAAGAATGGGAAGCTACGCATTTGTGTTGATTACAGGAAGCTCAATAAGGCAACAAAGAAGGATCATTACCCTCTTCCATTTTCAGATCAGATCTTGGACGAAGTAGCTGGCCAGGAGTGCTATAGTTTTGCTGATGGATATAGCGGCTACAACCAAGTTCGTATAGCAGAGAAAGATCAGCTGAAGACCACGTTCACCACTCCTTGGGGAACGTTTGCTTATAGAGTTATGCCTTTTGGGTTGTGTAATGCTCCAGCAACATTCCAGCGTTTGATGAATAGGGTGTTCGAACCCTACATTGGGACCTTCATCAGAGTATTTCTGGATGATTTTTGCATCTATGGGAGCAAGTTGGACCACCTGCACCAGATGGAGACAGCATTTCAAAGGTTAGATGAAGCACAAGCCTCACTAAACCCTACAAAGTGTGTCTTTGGATGTTCTAAAGGCGTTTTGTTAGGGCATGTTGTATCCAGAGATGGTATTGGTACTGATCCTGATAAAGTTTCAAAAATCAAAGATTTACCATTTCCTATGAATAGAAGTAAGTTGAGATCATTTTTAGGCCATGTGGGTTACTATAGAAGGTTCATCAAGAATTTCTCAAAGATTGCACAGCCACTAACCCAGTTCTTGAAGAAGGATGTTACTTATGAACCAGGAAATAAGGCGCATGAAGCTTTTGGACAACTGAAGGAAGCCCTGGTGTCTTCACCTGTTTTGAAGAATCCAGATTGGAGCAAGCCATTCATTGTGTACACTGATGCCTCAGATGCAGCACTAGGAAGTACTTTGAGCCAAAAGGATGAAAATGGGAATGAACATCCAATTTACTTTGGGAGCAGACAAATGAGCAGTGCTGAGGTAAACTATACTGTAACTGAAAAAGAGGCTCTGGCTATCATTTTTGCTGTAAAGAAGTTTAGAAATTACTTGCTAGGGCAGAAATTTATAGTTGTAACGGATCATCAGGCTCTGAAATATATTGTCAATAAGCCTAACCCATCAGGGAGGATAGCAAGATGGATAATTTTGCTACAAGAATTTGAATTTGATATTATAGATAGGCCAGGAAAGAAGCATGTCAATGCAGATGCACTCTCTCGAGCCTATGATGGTTTAGGATCATCTTGTGATGATGATGATTTTCCCGATGCAGCATTGTTCTCCCTTGACACAATCCCTAGTGAATACATAGATATTTGGAATTATCTGAATGAATTCAAGTTTCCTGATGGTGCCAATGCAAAGACTAAGAGAAAGATTACTCAAGCCAGTCGTCCATATTCTATTCTGCATGGAGCATTATTTCGAATAGGACCTGATGGACAGTACAAGAGGGCAGTTGGACGTGATCAAGGAAAGGAGCTGCTAGAAGAATTCCACAATGGTACATGTGGAGGGCACTTCTCTGGACAACTTACAGCAAGAAGGATCTTGGATGCAGGTTATCACTGGCCCACTCTTTTTAAAGATTGTTATAATTATTGTAAGACATGTGATATTTGTCAAACACATGGTAACCGTAAGACTTCATCAGCTCCATTATGTCCTATTCTTCCCCTTGGTCCCTTTGAAAAGTGGGGAATAGACATTGTAGGTCCACTTCCAACTACATCACGCCAAAATAAGTATATTGTAGTTGCCACAGATTATTTAACCAAGTGGGTTGAAGCTAGGCCATTGAAAACAGCTTCCATGGATGAAGTGGCAAGGTTCATATATGAACGCATTGTCACCAGATTTGGTTGTCCATTAGAAATTGTAACAGATCAAGGAAGCCACTTCATTAATGAGGTGGTAGAAGCCCTAGTCAATAAGTTTTCTATTAAGCACAGGAAGGCAACAACATACAAGCCAAGCACAAATGGACAGGTGGAACGAACAAATTTTGTGCTGTGTCAAATTCTAGCAAAAGATGCAGCCTTGCAGGTACATAAATGGGATAAAAGGATTCATGCAGCATTGTGGGCATATAGGGCAACATCAAAGTCAGCAACAGGATACTCCCCATTTCAGTTGGCCTATGGCATTGATCCAGTTCTTCCTATTGAGTTTGATATTCCCACTGTGAGAGTTATGAAAAATGAAAGGATGGATGAAAGTGATTCAGTAAAAGAAAGGTTGGTACATCTTCATTTGCTAGAGGAAATGAGGGAAATAGCAAAGGATACAAGCCATAAGAAGAAAATGAAGCAGAAGGAATACTTTGATCAAAAGATCCGGTGGTCTCCATTTCATGTGAATGACTTGGTCCTAGTATATGATTCCAGATACAAAAAAAGAAGACAGAGAAAATTTCTTCCAAAATGGATGGGGCCCTACAAAATAGCAGCTGTGCATGAAAATGGTACGTACCGACTGGAGGAATTGGATGGCACTCCCATTACGAAATGGGTCAACCACGACAAGTTGAAGATTTTCCAAGCACCAGAATAGTCTACTCCGAGGACGGAGTAGAAGCTAGGAAGGGGGAAGATGTCGACACTAAAATTTTCCTCCATAATTTCTATTTCATTAATGTATGTATTAGGAATAGGATGTTGTTAAGTATAATTAGTAGTAGCGTCTGATAGAAGATAACGGCGCCGTCAGTACGGTGCCGCCAATAATGTGGAGTACGGTAACAGTCAAAGTACAATAGGAATGTTGTAAAAAGTAAATATTTGTCGTAAGTGGTCCGGTAATGTTAAAATGTCAAAGTTTGGGTAATTAGAGAAGTAGGGTCTACATGATTAGGAATTAGAAATATTATATTGGTAATAAGGACAAGGAGTGAGGTCATAAATATTTTGTGTATTTTATTTGTAAAAAGTCTAAAAATGTGGAACCCATGTAAAATGATAAGGTTTATCTTATCTTAACAGATAAGCTTACATGTACAGATAAGAGTTAAGGTATGGAATATGATTCGTCAGAGTGGATTTCTTATCCTATCTTAGAGATAGGATGGATAAGCCTGGAAGTTCTATAAATAGAGAGGCCACCCCCCTCATTTAGCATAGAAAGAAGTAGTGAGAAATATTGTAGGAAGTGTGCAAAGGAAGCCATCAGTTAAAGGTGTGTTGAAGAAGCCATCAAGAGGTGTAATTGTAAAGTTTCTCCCATAGTCTTGTTGAAGTACCTCATGGGTGAGATTGTAACAATTTCATGTTAATATTATAATTTACTTTGATATTTCAGATTTGTCATCATTCCGTCTTATCATAGTCGATGGTATTCTTGTGTTCGGTTGTTGTTTTGTTTCCAGATTACATCCACCAAACTAAAGGCTGTGCATTAGTAAATAATCATAGCACGAGGAGTTCCCGGTGAAGAATTATCATAGTGCCGGATTGGTGATGAAAAAATAATCTTTCATGCGTTAACATCCCGCATGCCCCGCTTAGCCCCAAAATTACTTTGTTTTCCCCTTTTTCCCCTCATTTTCCTTGATGCCTTTTATTGTCTTCAGTGACGAAACCACCTGTAATATATTTGGTCTCGTGATGTTTAAATAACCTGATTTTTCAGGGCGGCGGTCCTGTAACCACCGCCCTTTCAGGGCGGCGGTCCGTGCATGCATTTTCCAGAAATGCTCTTTTGTACACGACCCAAAATATCAACGTACTTTACCAGCTTTTTTCACCGCCTTAATGATGCATTTATGTTTTTGGTTCCCTGGAATAGTGTTTTTCCATTGTTTATTGTTTAGGAGTTCAATTTGGTTTTTACCTTTGGGTTGGAATTTCTATAAATGCATGGTTTGTGCTCAGTTAGAAAATGGCCCCTGGCAAAATTTGAGCCTCTTCAATTTCTTTTTAACGTGACTTTAGTAATTTTTTGTTTTGGTTAGCTTGCTTACCGCCTTTTCTTAATTTATGATTCGTCCCTGGAATAGTGTTAGCATTGTTTCATGTTGGTAAGAGTTCACCCATCTTGTGTAAATGAAGTGCTATAAATAGTATTTTGCATCCAAATGGCCCTGTTAGAATTTGCCTCACATTTCTCCATAGATTTAGTTTTTCAATTGTGCTTAGAGTTCTTAGTTCAGTTATTTCATGCTTAGTTATTTGTCAGCTGTTGGTAAGCCACATATCCAACTTGTGCAAGTGTGTTATGTTTTATCCAATCCATTGGATAGGAATAGCTTAGGAAGCCATTAAAGTTGTAGGTTTTGCTCTTCAAACAGGATAGTTTCAGGTTCTGGACGTTTTATGTTGCATGACTTGCAATAAATCCCGGTAGGAATTGCATAAGCCAAGCTCTGTACTCTTGCGCTATCCCTCTCCTACTCACATTGTATTCAGTCTGCATCCTGAGCTGCCTTGTCCCAATATCTACTTCTATTGATGCTAGCATTACACGCTTTTCTGGATCCACGTGAACACGAAGGAACGAGGAGATCACACTGAGGGGACAAGATCACACACACCATCGGATTCGCCACTGTTCTGCAAAATCCAGGTTCTAGCTTTCAAAGTTCTAGTTAGAATCATATCAAATAGAGTAGTTAATCACTTTCATTTCAGTTAATTCTATTCTCGATATTGCCAGGGAAGCTGTGGGGATTGATAGTTTCTGAGAAACTATGATTCACTCCTCACTTCTGAGGTAGGATCGAGAGTCTTGCAAATAGATTAGATCAGTTATTTCATTATTTAGAATAGATTCTACAAATGCACAGGCAAATAGCTATACTCGGTTATCTTGTTTGTTTTAAATTTTATTAGTTTAGTTGTCAATTTCTAGATATTTAAAATAGTTTACTCCTTCAATTTCATTCAAATATTCATCATCAAAAATACAAAAATAGAGAAGTTATATATGTTATAGATATATTTCACATAGTTAATTTTACTTTCATTGCAGTTAGATTTACATTGTTGCTTTTGTATGACAATCACGGGACCTAGGGAGCCCAGAGAATACATATTCGAGCCAATCGTGCCTCAACCCAATCTCGTCACAGCAATAACTGACATAGATCAGAATCTTAGGATCCAAGTCTTCCAAACAACAACAGATTTACAACTGATCACTTCACAGTTAAGAGGGTTAAACATAGAAGACGACCAAGCACACGTTTTGGTCAAATCAACCAAACTACAGATTACCCTAGAAAATATCCACATGACTGTAGAAGGGCTTGAAAGAGAAAAACATTCGGTTGTGATCTTTTGGTCCCTCAGCCAGACGCAGGAGACACTCTCACAGATATAGATACCAGCTTAAGAATTCAGGTTGCAGAACGCCTGTGAGATACTCTGAGAAGATCACACAACTGTTAATTCTAAATATAGAGGCTGAGAAAGCATACGACTATTGGATACTAGGGATTAGGACTTGATTCTCACACATGACCATAACAGGACCACAACAACCATGAATCTACGGTTGTGACCCACAAATCCCACAACCCAACGAATCCATAGGTCAATCAGACATAGACACTGGCCTACGCACACATTAGTATTCAGATCCACTCCACTTCCACCTATCATCATCGAACAATTATCCTTGTTAGATATAGCAGCTAACGAAAGCTAAAGAATTCTGGACTAGGCCAGAGAATCATCCCATAGAGTCAACTATATTCCATCATCCACCATATGACCTTATCTGGAGATATACACGAAACTATCCCAGGTCATTTTCCACGTATTCCACAACCCATAGATCGAATCACGCCAGAGCTCGATATTGATTGGAGCCTTCGAGCAGTCATCCTTGCCGATCGATCTATCACACCAGTCCAAGTTAGAAGGGCCTTCTTTGCCTTAGATTCGCAAATTCCACTAGTGCGTGTCGAAGACATTAGATTGCCTAACTAGTTTGTCTGCATCCCACTGCATATATTCCCCCCCACCGGCTGTCTCGGCACGCGGAAGAGTCACTTGTATGATTCTCACGCTCGCCTGCTCTTTTCATACCCCACAGTTACCTATGACGGAGATGTTACATAATGCAAAAGTGCCTAAGTACATGTACCGTCAAGAGATGGAGGTAGGATTCCTTCGGACCACTAAACTAACTTCCGCACAACCTACACCAATATGTATTTGGAGATCGATACATCTAATCCTCATTTTAATAATTCCCTGGGAACGGGATGAGTAGAGTGCATGAAAACTCAAATCTATCTATCAGAGTAGTAAACATCAAAACCTCATCGTGGTTTCACACTCCAAATGTCCCTTCACTGGACTAGAGGTGAGCAATGGAGAGGGTTCAATCATTCGGTCTTTATGA
Source organism: Taxus chinensis (assembly GCA_019776745.2). Classification (NCBI taxonomy): domain Eukaryota; kingdom Viridiplantae; phylum Streptophyta; class Pinopsida; order Cupressales; family Taxaceae; genus Taxus; species Taxus chinensis. Next base: position 135,313 of record JAHRHJ020001277.1, read on the forward strand.
ACAAGGCCAAAGATGATGATTCATGATGCCAAGAGACACATTCAAACACTATTAAGACATCAACTCTCTCTGGACCTGAACATCCTAGACATCATGACATCCACAATCCATAGTTTCTTCCAGGACGACTGATGAAGTCACCCCTGGACTGAACCATCATCACCCATTGGTTATGCCATCGTCGGTACACATTCCTCGATAGACTCGGAACCTATACCACTCCTACACTTTTTTTTCGTAATACGCTATCTTCCTCGGTCCTGAAACAACACCTTATCAACGCGAGTAATGAAGACCCATCTTCTCTTAATGACCTTCTGTATCCAGACATTATTGAGGGTTGATCAATTTTTCAGCCAAAAATATTCATTATTGACTTGAGTGCATTAGGATGATGACTCCATCACGTCACATCTATCTAAGACATCGGATGACTCTTATATTCAACGCGCTTTACCATCTGAATACCTCATAACCATGAAGCGAATGGATCTGCCTCTATAGAAATAAACATCCAACACAGAGGACCTCAATCCTCACATTCCTTCACCGATATAAAAATATCCACTTAACGCATCTAGAACAAACTTCCTTTACTACCATAGCCTTTGTACCCGTTAACCATATGTAATATTTGCTTGGTCCTTTACGCTGACATGCTTCTAGGAATGGAGGATGGTCCTTGCCCATTTGAAATAGGAAAATAACATTCACACCTGAAATTTCTGACTCCTTACCAACTTTCTCCTTTAAACAGAAACTGAGAATCATTTACATCTTGGTTATATTTTTCTTTCTTTCTTTTTGTCAAAGAAGAGCTTCAATGATCTCCTTCATTTGTTTATACTTCATATCTACCTATTGACAAAAGAATTCATAGGTAATCGATTTCTTTAACATCGTAACTGTTACTAAAGCAATGGGGGGACTTCAGATATGTACATATTTCTGGGACCTTAACCTCACTTGCCCAAAGGATGACTTCCCCCTACCAATTATTGATCAACTTTTTGATCTCACTATGGGCCATGAGATTCTTTCTCTCATGGATGGCTTCTCGGGATACAATAAAATTTTGGTAGCCCCAACCGATCAACATAAAATCACCTTCATAACTCCTTGGGGAACCTGCTGCTATCGTGTCATGCCGTTTGGCCTTAAGAATGCTGGTGCGACCTATCAGCGGGCTATGACTTACATTTTTCATGACATTATGCACACTATCCTTGAGGATTATGTCAATGATCTTCTTGGTACTCGACAACCTGATGCCTATGTAATGAAGAGTTGCGGCCCATCGGGGAACACAATGGATTGTTACATATGGAGACCCACGTGAATTTATGATCTCCTCTTCCCTTGACTCTTTGAAGCTGCATTGAGGAGCCACGTGGCGACCCTATGTGACTCTAGCTTTGCCCATGGGCCTACGACAAGTTTTTTCACCTTGAGCTCAGCTCGGGACTTGTCGAGTTGGCTTGACGAGCTGCTACAAGCCTCGTTTTCCCAAGGTGATAAGTGTCAACTCCCCCATTTCAAATTATTCCTCAAGGTTCAAGTCTTCACGCCATGGCTCCATGCTTGTTAGCTCACCAACATCGTGTCCCTTTGGCATCTCTTTGCCATTTTAGATGCCCGCGCTCGCCCATTCCTAGGTAACTCACTCCTTGAACTTTGTCAAGAGCTTGACTTGTTGAAAATGACCTCCTGATATTAGCACTATTAGATTCCTTCATTATTTCTCAGGAAACACAGAGCATCGAGAACAAGCCATTTATTACATAATTCGTACTCTTGTGGATTACGAGACTATGTATACACATGTAGAAAAGTTGTGCCTAGCCCTATCATTCGTGGCCACCAAACTCCGACATTACCTCCTGAATCACAAAACTTTTGTCATCACCAACATGGACCCCATTCATTATATGTATGCCAAACCACATCTAAACCAATGCATCGCCCGATGGATTATGCTCCTCGCTGACCTTGACCTTGAGTTTGTACAACAGAATTCAATCAAAGGACAAACTATTGCGGACCAACTTGCGGAGGCCCCTTTACCTGGGGAACAATTCACCAATTTTAATTTCCCTGATGAACTCATCGCTACTCTTTCACTCAGGGAAGAGTCATATCAAATGACCCTCTTCTTCGATGGATCCAAATTCCAGCGCGGCGGAGGAGCCGGCATTGTTCTCATCCCTCTTGAAGCTGAACCTATGCCTCTTTCATTCCGGCTTGATTTCCCCTGCACTAATAATACAGCAGAATACGAGGCCCTTGTTTTGGGTCTCTAGGTTACGTTACACTTAGGTGTCAAATCTCTTAATATTTTTGGCGACTCTCATTTGGTAGTCAATCAAGTTATGGGCATCTACCAATGTAAGAATGAGGAACTTCAAAAGTACAAACATTACGTGGATTCACTTTTGACCTCATTTACTCGTTATTCTATCAAGACCATTCCCCGCTCCACTAACAAATTTGTGGATACTATGGCTTGCCTAGCCTCGTAAATTCCTGCCTCACCAACTGACTTTGACATATTCGTCTTGGTCCAACAACTTTTTGTCCCATCTTACTCAACCCTGGTTGTTTGTATGATAAATAATGTGTCTGCTAATTCGCAGGATACCTGGTACCACAAATTTCATGACTACCTTACAACCTCTGTTCTCCCACCTGACCTTACTAGTAATAGCTAAACGTGCATTTCTTAAAACTGTTTCTCGTTATGTCGTCATGGGGGGACTCCTCTATAAACGTGGCTTTGATGGCATCCTCCTTCGATGTCTAACCGGTGCGGAGGTCACCTATACCATCCAACAAGTCCACGACGATATTTGTGGCGGCCATTTTAGTGGCCTTGTCGTGGCTAAACGAATCCTTCACCTAGGTTATTATTGGCCTACTCTTAATAACGACTGCTACGAATATGTTAAGCATTGTGTTATGTGTCAACAACATGCCAACCTTCAACATACTCCTAGCCATCCGCTACAGGTCGCATGAGATCTTTGGCCTTTCTCACAATGGGGTTTAGACCTTATTGGTGAGATTCACCCGCCTTCTTCACCACGTCACCGTTGGATAATCACAGCAACCGAATATTACACAAAATGGGTGGAGGCCATTCCACTCATTTCAATCAAAAAAGAAAAAATTGTCGAATTCGTTAACCACCACATTATCTGTCGTTTTGGTGTTCCTCATCGTCTGATAACGGATAATGGAAAATCTTTCAAAAATAAGTTGTTACAAGACCTTTGTGACAACTTTGGTATCAAACTTAGCTTCTCCTCACCCTACTATCCACAAGCAAATGGACATGCTGAATCTTCTAATAAAACCCTAACCAAAATCCTTATGAAAGTTGTCAATGAGTCTGGAAGAAATTGGCATGATCACATCCCCTTCGCCCTCTGGGCTTATCGTACTAGCATTCGTACCTCCACTAATGCCACACATTTTTCTTTGGTATATGGTACCGAGGCTATCTTGCCTCTTGAAAAACAAATACCCTCCCTCAAAATATCTCTTCAGGATATTCTTACCAACAATGATTTCCGCCAAGAGCGGTTAGCCCAATTGGAGCTTCTTGACGAGCGTCGTCTTACAGCTCTTGATCACCTTCAAATCTATCAAAAACGTATTAAGTGTGCTTATGATAAGAGACTTCATGAGCGTACCTTTAAGGTTGGTGATCTTGTCCTCAAAGAGAATCAACATGTAACCAAACTAGAAAAGAGCAAACGTGGAAAATTTACTCCCAATTGGATTGGGCCTTACATAATCACTCACACTTATGGATCAGACACTTATCGTTTAGCTTCGCTTAACGGTAAACCTGAGCCTGAACCCCTTAATGCCTTGCATCTTCGACCTTTCTACTATTGAATTTAGTGTTATATCACTTCTTATCTACTTACCGCTCATCCCTTGAGCTCCTTCACCACCACCATACACATTGTTTCCTACATCACAAAATAAAATCAAGCTCTCATGATTTGATTCCCATCTTCCCTTTATGAATCCTTCCCCTTTTTAGTCTAGTCCATGACTTCAAAGTCTTAAAATGACACATTCTTAACTAAATGCTTATGGGATTTTCTTGAGTCAAACTTCCTACAAAACTAGATGCTTCATGCCAAATGGACATCTAGATCTCTAAATTATACATAGACTGCTCCCTTGAAGGATAGCTATATGCCAAACTTCTTGCTACTATTATATATAGACTGCTCCCCCGAAGGACAGCTATACACAAATGCTGCATCTGCTACTATAAATAGACTGTTCCCTTGAAGGATAGCTATACACAGTCAGCCTTTATCAGAAGTTTCTCGCATTGATCAGCTTCGTGAAGACCTCAAGAATAATACAATCAATATCCCTTGTAGGCTTCCCGCATCGATCAGTCTATATTCAGTAAAATAAAAGCCTCATTCAAAAGTAATTTTGAGTCATGGGCTTGTCTATCTAGGTTAGGTTCTCTTTCGTCAGAACACTCACTTTGCAATAAGTTCACCGTACCACAGCTATACCATCCACTTCACCTCACCATTTGTTTAAACTCAAGGGATGTGACGTACAATCGATATATTGTGATCATACAACTCTTTTCACCTATTGACTTCTCATCTATGCATGGTACCTAGGGGTTTATGCTGATTCTACGTTATTATGTGGTTTGTTTAGCTCTTTTCACCTACGGAACACTCTTTCCTCTTTGCCTCGCATCTAGAATTATGTGTTGATCTTAATCAGGACATGGTTCCCTACCACTTGGGTAGGCTAACTTTCGCTTCCCTTATACCTTTTACAACATCACCTATTCATTACCAACACCAACAACATTACTGTACCAATATCAATATCAATATTATATATATATATATATATATTTTACCAACCAACAAAATTGCCTGAATTCACCTCTCCCTGATCCTAAGGGAGAACTACATCAGTCTGAGGCCCTTCCTTGCTTTATGCAATGGGCTATGTAGGCAGCACTTAGGAGACATGGGGTCTCCCAAGGTTAGCTCGACCATCCCCTACCATACCCTATCATGTGTTGTAAATATAAATATTTTTTGTGTATTTCTATTTGCCAACATTCATCTTTATCCTTTTTTTCAAAACAAACAAAAACAACATTTAAAACACAACCATTATTATTATTATCATCACTCAAAACCACTTACATATTTAGTTTTATTTTAGATGTTAAACAAATACATCTTCTCTATCATCGATTCGCAGGTCGACATCCTTATTTATTCTTATATTCCTATGAAATTCACTTAGACTCTTGCACCTCCTCCCAAATCAGGTGGTGATTGTGATTGTCGATGCCCCTCAGTGGGCCTCTCCATCCTCAAAGGTGCCACTGCCATTGGTTCCTCCCATTGATCCTCCAACATCTCCTGTAACATACGAATACGTCCTCTCGCGTGGAGATACCTTGCCTCCAGTCTCTCCACTCGTAACTGTGAAGCCTCTAACAATCCCATTGTCTCATTCACCTGTGTTTGAAGCTGGCGAGCCAAATCTTGCAGACGATCTCTCTCCGCTGTAATCACAGCTATGTCAGGGCACTCACGTGCACCTCATAGCTTTGCTACCCACCATACTCTATACGCCTCTGTCGTTCTCGCATCCATAACCCTACGATCGGCTACTATCTCTTCTGTCCCTTCTGGAGGTGTAGGCCGGGGAGGTGAAAATGCTGCCTCCGCGTCGATCCTCATGTATGGTCTATATGTCATAGGAATATCTTGAACGAACCCAAATTGTCACCGCACGCGATCTAGAGGAATCCTCTCGTACCCATCCGGCCCGACCCAAGGCCTCACCCCAACCATTTGGCCTGACCCAAGGCCGCAACCCAATAACTTGGCCCGACCCAAGGCCTCACCCTACCCATCCGGCCCGACCCAAGGCCTCACCCCAACCATTTGGCCCGACCCAAGGCCTCACCCTACCCATCCGGCCTGACCCAAGGCCTCACCCCAACCATTTGGCCCGACCCAAGGCCACAACCCAACAACTTGGCCCAACCCAAGGCCTCACCCTACCCATCCGGCCCGACCCAAGGCCTCACCCCAACCATTTGGCCTGACCCAAGGCCGCAACCCAACAACTTGGCCCGACCCAAGGCCTCACCCTACCCATCCGGCCCAACCCAAGGCCTCACCCCAACCATTTGGCCCGACCCAAGGCCACAACCCAACAACTTGGCCCGACCCAAGGCCTCACCCTACCCATCCAGCCCGACCCAAGGCCGCACCCCAACCATTTGGCCCGACCCAAGGCCGCACCCCAACCATTTGGCCCGACCCACGGCCCTCCCTCATCAATCAGCCTAACCCAAGGCTGTACCAATTAAATACCCCACCCAACATCAACAACATACACTTTTATCCACCCATCATATAGCCTTTTGTTCAATCGAGCTCACCTGTTCGTGTTTTAGCATGATTAGGGTCCTTGACTTGATCTGTTGACCAACTTTGCCTAGACTTAGACCGTGACGTTTATCTCAACCAAACAAACCATTTGGTACTGCCAAACATGCCTAAACGTTCCTGTACCTTACCTGTTATATACCCTAGAGATACTTCTTATGCCTTGGATACAAGGATTATATCACCCTTGTTTGGATAAACTATCGACCTTTGCCTATGCATTGTTGGTTTGCTCGTCGAATTAAATACCCTGGTCACACACTACTGCATTTCAACATGTGTCTGCTTCTTTGGACCTACCCCACCATCTCACCCTCATCTCAACACCATTTACCCTTTATCAACCCTATCCTTGATTTCACGCTACCTCAATCTGTGATAGATTTGAGGGGGATTACCTATACCCTTAACAGGGGTAACCACTTCTTATTATTGTCCGTGCAGCTTTACAAAACAAACTACACAACAATAAGGGGCTAATGTAGACACCAAATTTGTGTCTTACGACCCCCTGTGCCTTGCATCTCATTTCGCAACCTAACCTCATCACCTAAACCTTACACAATTATTTATTAATTACCTTATAATTAATAAATCCACATCGCCATACCTGCCACCTCATGTCGCCACCTCATCATGACCTAGTTTTAACCCTAAACTAACCTAATTAAAACCTATAACTTGGTCCAATTCCACACCTATGACTAATTACTCCTCATCCGCACCTAAAACCAACTTCATAATGACTTGACCAAGCCCGCTACCAATCCCTCGGAAGAAAAGGAGGGAAAGCTGGCTATTTTACCAAAAATAGCCCGCTTTGACCTGACCGATACCGGTTCCTACTCGACCGCCGTCGGTTGTGTAACTGCCATTGGTTCCCCGTAAATGAACACTCCCAACCAAAAACAAAGGATCGGATTTTCATTTTGATCGGGAGAAGGAGAAATCATCGAGAGAATCCAGATTTTGCTTAACCGAGCAGAGAAAAGTGAAGAAACAGGAAGAGTTTGCAGAGAAGGACATCAAGCCCAAGACTGCAACTGAATAACCAGAGCCCAGTAACACTCATATGAGCATCAGAAGAGGAGATAACTCATCTTGGATTGTCAGATCATCCAACTTGGGTCCTGTTTTCATCATCACAGTCCTGAAACCTGCATCTGCATCAAGGACTAGTGAGTAGTGTTTTATATATGTTTCTAAGCACCATTTTCTTGAACTGTTGATTAATAGGAATCATAAGTTTATTCCTAGACCTACTACTAGCAACATACTACACTTAACCTTCACCCATACATCCTGATATTTCCCAGAAGGCCATTTTACCACACTCTGAGTCTTCCCTATCCTCCCATCATTCCCCTAAGCCATCCCCCAATCTTAATAACCCCACAATCACCTTGCAACCCACCTCTATCCAGAAGCACTTAGATTGCTCACCCTACCGGTATCGTTTATCCCCTACCGGCAGTGGTTCTCTAACCACAGTTGGTTACCCAGTGACCGGCGTCGGTCACTGTGACTTATACCCCAAAACCCTTTTCTCGCCTATTTGCCACCTAACAACCTCAGATCCAGTCTGGTTTATCCCTATAACTCAACCTGAACGTATCAACAGACAGTAACCGAACAAACAACGTGACACTTTATTATTGATAGTTTAGTTTCTATTGCTTTGTAATGAGATACCTAAATCGTGATTTTACAATAGCTTTCTATATTATCATTTGTGTTAAATCGTATTAAAAGGGGAACTGACCACCTTCGAAAGGAAGTTTTTTATATTTCTTGGGCCTAAGGCAGATCCCTCATTTTTTGTCTAATTAAAATCTGGTGGCCTTGTATTCCTACTTGCAAGTAGTCCTTCCAAGACAAAAAGGAGTTCTTCGTAGTCGACCTGATCTCTCTCTACGGTACGCGCACACCATCTCAACATCTAACAGGTATTCCTCCTAGCCCTAACCCTTATTTGTTTCTCAAAGGAATGATAGGATAGAAGCAAGTCTATTCTGCAGAGCTGAAACATTCCGTGCGAAGCATTGGCATTTTTTGTCAATACTGAGGAGGCATTCCCAACGTGTCTATTCCTGTGAGGAGGTCTACTTGGCTAGGATGATGTGGAGGATTGGAATTTCTTGCTTGCATGAATTGTGAATTTTGACTTGCCTGAGCAAGTTCCAACCCTCTAACCTTCTCAACTAAGGCTGAGATGACCTCGTTTGGTGAAGATAGGGTATTTTTCCTTAGTGGTGTTTGTTGTATACCTTGAGATTGTATATGTATATGGTACCCTCCTATGAACTGATCATTGCCCTACCAAGTATCACTGAGGGTATTTCCTATAGGTGGAGGAATGGGGGTGTTTTCTTGGAATGAGACCTCGGGTTGTATTTGTAAACCTCCTATAGGTGGGTACATACTTTGAGAGCATTGTTCACTCCTAGCATAATGTGCTAAGTATTCATCATCTAAAAACAGATATGGATCTGATTGTCTATTGATTTGTGGTCTAAGCAACACCTGAGGAGATGAACCAGATTCTCTAGTGAGCATCATGTTGTTTGAGCCTGAAGGCTCTGGTTGTTGCATTTGAGTGAGCTGATCCAACTCCTCTATTTGGAAAGAAGAACTATATCTAGTCCTTTGAGGTAGAGTTTGTGTTGAAAACTAGTTAGTTGAATAGTTATCACCCCATGCTGAGAGCGAGGGTGATGACTGTCTATTCAGTTGATCGTAGTATGCTTCAAGACCTAGGAGAGGTCTACCATATGCATCGAATCCTGACATATTCGGGGGGTATATGAATACCCACATAATAATGGGAAGAAGTGAAGATGGATAAAACTAAAAGAAGAGTGTGAAAGTGAAGAAATTGTTCTGTCAATATCAGGTTCACTAATCTTGGGGGTGAAGCTGATGTGAAGGCTAATGAGGTAGGTAAGATGAAATAGTTGTTTTGTTCATGTTGGGTTCACCAATTTTGTTGGTGAAGCCGATGTGAAGGCTAATGAGGTGGAAAAGATGAAAATTATACTAATTGGAAGAACAAGTAGAAATTAGACTCCGAACCAGAAGGTAGGAAGGTTCACGTCGGGTTCACCAATTTTGTATGATGGAAAAGTGACATGCGAGCATAGGAATCTACAAGTAACTCTTCCTCACACCCAACCTCCTGAGGTCGTGCTGAGACAACCGGTGGGGATGGAATACACTCGGGATACAAATAAGCTAGTTAGCTAATCTTATGTCTTTAACACTCAATAGTGGGATCTACAAATCTAAGGCAAAGAAGGCCCTCCTAACCTGAGCAGGTTTGATAGATCATTTGGTGAGGATAGCTACTCAAAGGATCCAATCAATATTGAGCTCTACTATTATTTGATCTATGGGTTATGGAATATGTGGAAGATAACCTGTGGGTGCTTTGTATATATCTCCCGGCAAGGTCATGAAAATGGAATGGCTAAATATGTAGTGGATCTTTTGGTGTTTTATGGATGATTCTCTAGTCTAGTCCAGAAATCTTTAGCTTGATTACCCATTAGGTTTAATAATGACAGCTGTGTGATAATTTTTGGTGGGAGTGGAGAGGATCTACACACTAATGTTCGTAAACCAACGTCAACGTTGGATTGATTTGTAGGCCCATTGGGTTGTGGGAAATTTGGATCACAACCATAAGTTTGTGGTTGTTGTGGAACTTCTATGGTCATGTGAAGAATAAATTCCTTCTTCTGATCCTGAGTATCCAATAATCGTATGCCTTTTCAGCCTCTACATTTAGAACTATAAGTTGCACGATTTTCTCCGAGTATCTAACAGGTGTTCTGGAAACTTGGATACGTAAGCTAGTGTCTATATCAATGAGGAGGTCTCTTGCATCTGGCTGTGGGACTAGTGGATCACAACCAAATGTTTTCTCTCTTTCAGGTCCTATAGTCATACAGATATTTATTAAGGCAGTCTATAATTAGGTTGACTTGACCAGAATGTGTGTGGTTTGTCGTCTTCTATGTTTAATCCCTCTTAACTGTGAGCTGATTTCTTGTAGGTCTGTTGTTGTTTGGAAGACCTAAATTCTGAGATTTTTGTCTATATCAGTTAATTCTACAACATTATTTGGTTGAGGCATGATTGGCTCAAAAATGTATTCCCTGGGCTCTCTCCCTGATTGTCATACAAGATCAATATAAGCTTAACTGAAATGAAATAAATTGACTATCCAAGATATATCTATAACATATAAAATGACTTCTCTGTTTTTGTATTTTTTTTAATAGAATTTTAAAAGGAATTGAAAGAACAACTAATCTAATATATTCAGAAAATGACAACTAATCTAATAACAAAATTAAAACAAACAAGGTAGCCCAGTGTAGCTACTTGCCTATGCAGTTGTGAGTTTATCCTAAATAACTAGATAGCTGATTAACTTAATTGAAAGATTCTTGATCCTACCTTAGAAGTGAGGAATGAATCATAGTTTCTCAGAAACTATCAATCCCCACAGCTTCCCTGGTAATATCGAGAATGAAACTTTAACTGAAATGAAATGTTTCACTACTCTATTTGATATATTTTAACTAGAACTTTAACAGATAAAACCTGGAATTTACATAACAATGGTGAATCTAGTAGTGTATGACTTTGTCCCCTCAGACTGATCTCCTCATTCCTTCGTGTTCATGTGAGTCCAGAAGAGCGTGTATATGCTAGCATCAATAGAAAAAGGTATTCAAACAATGGCAGTTTGGATATAGACCGAATATAATGTGAGTAGGAGAGGGACAACGTAAGAGACAGAGCTTGGCATATGCAATTCCTAGCAGGATTTATTGTGGGAATACAATGAAAGAGTACCGAGAGATTCTATAATCCACCTTCTATGAAGAACACAACCTGCAACTCTAATGGATGCATTTTATAACTGATACTACTCTGCTCTAAACTAATTTGTATGAACAACTATGAAGAAGACTGAAGTAAGAAGATTGAATGGCTTCTGAAAGCAAAGGAAAAACTAGCATTGATGAAAACATGAAAACAAAATGAACTCTAAGCAAGAATTGAGAGACTAAACAATGGAAAATGAGAAATTGAGAGGTAGTTTTGAGGGGCCATTTACTTGAAAACAAGCTGGCTATTTATAGATTTCACATTCACCCAAAGGTGATTCCCATTAGAACTCTTTTACCATTAAACAATGGAGAAACACTATTCCAGGGGACATAAAACATTAATATGAGCCAAGGCGGTGGAGAAAAGCTAGTGAAAGTTGAAAATTATGCCAGTCATGATCGAAAGAACGTGCTGGAAAACATGTGAAGGACCACCACCCTTGAGCAGGGTGGCGGTTACAGGACCGTCGTCCTATCAAGGAGGCAGTTACAGGACCGCCGCCCTGCCAGGGTGGCGGTTTCGTCACTAAAGGGCAAAAAATCTAAAAAATGAAGGGTAGAGGAATAAAACAAAGCACAAGGAACATGAATAAAGCATTTGGGATGCTAACATATACTTCACAAGATTTTCTGGATCCGAACACCTTGTGAGGTGACCTGTATCATCATTGGGGCATGTGTAACATTGTTCTGACAGTGGTACAGTACCCTACAATTTTGGGTACGTATAGTTGTCCTTTATGTAGTTATTTGAGCAAATAAAAAGGCACCTCTAGTCATTACCACTGCCCCTTCGACGTCTATTGTTTCTTGTGGTGTCAGTTTGTATGACTATTCCCCTTTTTTACTTCAGCATACACCTATAACCTGCCACTATCTTTCTCTCATATATACCAGTTATGTCACTAACCATTTCTAATGTGTGGTTTTTTAACCCACACCCCTTTGAAAAATATGCTTCTTTCTATCCCTAAGTCTCTACCACCCATTACAATTGAGATAAATCGTTGCGAATGCCCCACCTATTTACATGCATCACCAAGTAACCACCAATCTCTTCTATTTCTTATGTGGGGTACATTCCACACATATCTATCCCCCCTTCACATTTTTCATATTCGGCACCCTCATGTACTGGGATGCCATCCACATCATACACCCATCATCAACCTCCCTTTACTGCAGGAGGCACCCATTTCTCACAACCCACCAATGATCTCATTAGGATGATAATGAAAAATATGCAGACATTAGAAGCATTGGTTTCCAGCTCTCTTAACTCGCTAACCTATGAAAAAATATTTAATGAGCGTATTCATCTATCCATTTCTATTCGACCATATCCTATGCATTGGGAAATTCAAGTTCAACCATTTCAACATTAAAGAGGACTTGCAACAGCACTTGCAGTCATTCAATCCATGGGTGCTACCTAATTTCCAATGTTTTTGATGCTTTCTCTTACGAACATTTCCCATGTCCCTAACAGGACCCACCTTAGATTGGTACAAAAGTTTACCTAGACATTCTATCTAATCCTTCAACCAAGTGGCTCAAGCATTCCTGGACCACTTCTCGATCAATGTAGTCAATTAATGTCACCATGACTGACCTGTATTAATAACATGACAGTATGAAGATGAATCTATCACAAATTTCATTTCCCATGGAATAATTCTTATCAACCAATTAACATTCTAATTACCTCAAACTAAACTTATTGAGTTGTTCACTAGAGCTTTTTCTAGACACATCTCACCAACTCTACATGTACAAACCTTCCGGACCTTCGATGAAGCATTCACCATGGCATGAAAGCTAGAAATTTGTACCATTGAAAAAAATAAAATCCAATTGCGAAAAAAGAACGCCCCATTTAAACCAAACAATTCTTCTTCATCTTCAAAACCCCAAAATAATTATTCAAAAACTAAAGGATTTTCCAACATCGGTAGTTCTCAAAGCGGGGTCCATCCCATCCTTCTAATCAAGCCCAAACTTCTTCCAATAGTGTCCCCTATTCATACTTTTTTAGTTTTGGCTAGGCACTTCAATTAGAGGTCCCAATGGAAAATCTTCTTAAATTGCTACACTTCAATTAGAGATCCCTATTCTTCAGTCTTGGAAATGGCTTCTTAAAGCTAGCATCCATTACACTTCCTTCCCATAAAACCTCATACAAGAGGTTTCAATCCCACTCATTCATATGTTTGTACATGGTATAAGGAGCATGACTACTGTAATTACCATCGAGTCAAAGGCCATAGTGATAGTAACTGCATCACATTTTAAGAACATTGTGATTCAAGAGATGATAGATAATGAAGACCTCATCGTGGACAACCTAAATACGCCAACAAATAAAAATTTACAAATCTTTAAAAGTCATTCCCTAACCATAAACTGTTATCTAATCAAAATAGTGAACCTTAATCTAGTGACAATAATGTCCATGAAGTCCTATGGTTTTTGATATCGTACCGACCATTCCTCAAATTCAATATTATTTCGTCATAAAATTGAGGAAATTATAGCACAAGCATCCTCTACCCACAAAGGAGCATACCTCTTTTACTCCTTCACCATCATAGAGGAGTCCCCTAAATCATCTCCCCCTACTCACACAGGGGAACCCATTTATTTCTACTGATGCCATTTCACCATCTACCTTGCAGAGAACATACCAAATAGTCAACACTCAAGTTTAATTCTCCCATCCACAGGAGAATCATCATCACCTATCCTCCTCCATCCAAGGGAGAAGTATATGCTCACCCCACCTACCATCTCTCCTACCCATGGGAGATTATTTAGACATACGCTACTACCTGTTGGGGGAAATTCTCCCTAAGCATCCCAAGACCCCATTGATATGATCTCAACTCTTTTACCCATATAGTCTAGGGCTATCCAATTCCCTATCTCACAGACATATTTTATAGGGATTACCACAAAACCAACTGCATCTCTTCCTACAATAGTCCCGTTTTCGCTGGCTAATCACTTGGATTACATTGATAATTCCATGCTCTGGGGACATCTTTGGCTCCCCTTTTCAACTCAAATGTAAATGTTGCGTAAGGATATTTCCATGATTTACCCAAAGGTATTTCCAGCAACTGGATCGACATTGACCACGCATATAGAAACAACTTCTTCTTCATCATCTCTACCTACATCCAAACCTCTACCCATGACTAAAACCATTTCCAACACCTAAAAACCTACCCAAACTTATATCTTTGCTATGTATCTAGGCCCATCACTGCCTTGGGTGTCATGCCAATATCAAGCCTTACCCATGCACCTATCAAATTAGATTTAGCCACATCTTCCCAAACCCACATCAACATTATTCCTCCACCTAAAAGGAGGACCCAAACTTCTAGGCCACATACAAAAATTTCACCTACCACATCTTTGTCACCTTCACCCCTTCCGTCCATCCTAGGGCCCAATCCATCAACCCTGACCAAACAGTCTGCTACCTAAGGCCAGCCAAAAGATAAGCAACCAACTGTTGCATCACAATCCTTTGTTGAACCTCATTTACCCGTACAAAAAACACCCTCGTCCTCACCCGTGCACTTATTACCACCTATACCTCCACTAGTTACTATAACCCCAACTTTTCCTATACGACTTTAACCCATACCATCCACCCAACCTCTACCAACCACTTCCACCACAACTTGGTTGTCTCCATGGGTAACCCATCCTTTTCCACCATCTATGCTTTCCCTTTTGCATCCACATACTCCTGTGTCACCTTTACCCAAGAAGGTGTAACCCAAAGATAAGAACCCACTACCCTCCAATAAGGTAGTTAAAACCAACAAAACCTTCCATCGCTAGCTCTTCTACCACACCTTTCCCTAAGCAGATGCCATCAAAACCTAAGACAGTACCACTTACCAAACCATTGGGCTAACCCATTCCCTCTCCTATAAATGCCAAAGATTCTTCCCTCATGATCATCCACACCTTTACCCAAACCCACACTCACTTCCCATTGTGATCCGTTAGCAGGGTCCTATGCAACAAAATTTTAACCAATCTCTTAGATACTTCATTGTCATCACATTTTAACCACCTATTTTAATACTTCAACCTTACGATCCTTCTCAAACCCAAACCAAAAGGGTTTGATGAAACTAATATTTGTGCTTATACCATCATGTGCCAGGACATGATGTAGAAGGTTGTAAGGCTCTAAAAACTGTTCTTCTCCAACTTTTTCCTCCTGAAAAAAATTTCATACTGATGATGACCTTCTTGATGAGGACCATGTTCTACCTTCACTTATCACCACACATCATCCTCCCTTGCTTCTTCAATGACTCACATCTCCACCCCCACAACCCATTTTTCCACCTCCAAAATTCAAGGTCCACATGGTCCGTATTAGAGAGTTGGCCAATTCACCACCCAAATGTCAGTGTGCCATACACACTTCATAAGGTTTTTCCCCCTAATGGGTTTTTCCCCATCACACCGTTACAATACTCATCTAACACATTCGCCATTTACCACCTCCCCTAAGATTAACATTATTCAAGTTGCCACCCATGCCTAGAAAGAAAAAGGAAAATAAAAATTAACTATCCCATCAACCAACCCTGTGCCCAATATACCATCTACACCTGTGCCAAAAATCACCATTCGGGGACCCACATACCCTATCTCTGACGGGGTCACCCATCACACAATGATAAAACAATTACATCAGTCCCCTCTAAAGATGTCTTTGTATGATCTCGTCCAAACTTCTGAATCTCATAGACAAGCCCTTATGGAGGTTTTGTAATTCATTGAATTTTTACCCAACGACCCCACACCCATGGCCTCCATTATCACCCCTCATCATGTGGCCTGTCTTACCAAATCATCTCCTTCTTCTACACCCGTTTCTACTAATCAAGTCACCACCCTCAATTTATCTTATGAGGAGATTGTACCTCTCCAGTCAGATGATCCTTATCGCTTGCCCTTTTCATTTCCATCTATATCAATAACATGCACGTACGATGCATCATGATCAATGGTACTGCTAGCATTAACATTATCTCCTCCCACGCGTACAATAAAATGCACATCCCTTCTAATTGTATGCATAATAACCCAGTTATGTTGCATTCCTTCAATGATGTCCATCACCTCCACTCTTGGGACCATTATTATCCATGTTCGTGTGGGCCCTCACACTTTCCTAAAATTATTCTACATCTTAGAGGGAGAGTTCCAGTATAACCTATTGCTCGACAGACCTTAGATTCAAGTCATGGGTTGTTTCCCTTCAACTTTACACTGCTGTGTAAAATTTGAACATGAAGGGCATAACTATACCATCCCCGCCAACCCGTCACCATTTAAAACTTGTAACATGTTGTACCGACCTAATGATGTACTTGTACCAGTCAAGGCAATCTGCCACTACCCCCATAACCCCATCCACCAATGTTACCGCCACCTCTCCCACACCTAACTCTTCAATTCATACTGCTTCTACAGCCTCTGTAGCTAACCCATTTATTTCCTAACCAACCGATACCCCTCCTGCTCAATCGTCTAGTGATTCGTCTATCCCCACTACCAACATATCTACTATTGATCCCTTAGAAGGTGTTTTTCAATGCCTCACTCTAGGGGAGTATAACTTTCTACAATATTAACACATTCCTCACTCCAGCAAGAGTATGGAAACCTGTGCCAACACCCTTGTTATGACTACCGCATAGGCAAGGTTTTCCCTTATGGTCCTCCTCACCTTCGCACCAATCTAATGTATGCGGGACTTGATACTGCCACTTATTCACCCCAAACCTCCATCCCAAACATGAATATATTTTCATCTGACCTCCAATCTCTTACTAACCGCCACTTTGCCCATACTTTCCTTCATCGTTGCACATGGAAAGGATTTGGCTTCGGTTTTTATGAACAAGGTCATCATACAGTCATTTCATGTACCACCCATAAACACAATGATCGTAGTGGCATTGGCTTTTCTGCACCATCTTCCAAGAAGGCCCACATCGACCTCATTGAGGAAGAAAAACCTTCTCCACCCCATTCACCAACGTCACCACCTTCACCCACGGAGTCCATAGATCCTGAATCTATTCCTCCTAACTTTTTTTTTCATGAACATGATTTCCCTGGGACCTCTGACTTATCAATGCGATGGTGAGGCTCCCTCTTCTCTTCCCTTCTTGTATCCTGACATGATCGATGATGATACACCTTCTATTAACATTGTTCAATGTCAGGATAATGAGTCTATACTCACCTACCTTGGTGTGGAAGATTCTTATATTCACCAGTCATTACCTTCTAAGATGTAAACCATGTTGAATGAATCAACTATTGAAATCAACATTAACACTCAAAACAACCCACACATTCTAAAGATAGGCCAATCTTTAGATGCTGCTAAACATGAAGCTTTTACTTCTTTCCTCTGGGACCATAACAATGCTTTTGCTTGGTCCTATGCCGATATGCCCGGTATTGACCCAAACATTATGGTCCACAATATCGTAACCATTCCTGATGCCAAACCTATAAAATAGAAGCTGCAGAAAATGCATCCTCACATTGCTCTTCTTATCAAAGAATAACTTCAACACCTTCTCTTAGTTTCCTTCATCCTACCCATTGAACTATACCCAGTGGATTTATAATATCGTTCATTTCACAAAAGCAACAGGGGACTCCACATTTGCATGGACTTCCATGACCTCAACTTAGCTTTCCCCAAAGATGACTTTCCTCTACGAAGGAATTGACCAACTAGTTGATCTCATTGCACCTGGCCATGAAATGTTATCACTCATGGATGGTTTCTCGGGTTATAATAAAATATTACTCACTCCAGAAGATCAACACAAAATTGGCTTCATCACTCCTTGGGGGACCTTCTACTATTGAGTCATGTCTTTTGGCCTTAAAAACACTGGTGCTACATATCAATGAGCCATGAATTATATCTTCCATGACATCATGCATCATATATTGGAATATTACATTAGATGGCCTCCTTGCCAAATCCAAACATCAGGCCGAACATGTGACAATCCTTAAGGTTGTCTTTGACCACCTCATAAGGTATTATGTTCACCTTCAACCTAAGAAGTGTGTCTTTGTGGTGCTTTCAAGAAAACTCCTTGGTTTCATTACGTTCTTTGTGCGGACATAAAATTTGATCCTACTAAATTAAAGGCTATTATCAAAATGCCTCTGCCTATTAATCTCTGCCAACTTCAAAGTTTTGTAATGTAAGTTATAATATATCCACTCGGTTTATTACACAACTTTTCTGACTGTTGCAAACCATTTCATCATCTCCTCAAAAAGGACGTCTTATTAAAATGGGATGATGAATGCCACAAAGCCTTTGATGCACTTTTTAAACAATACCTTCTTCAACCACCTGTTTCTCATTCCCCCTTAAATACGACCAACCCATTTTATCTATACATTTCTATGCTACTGACCATTCCTTAGGTGCCATGACTTGCTCATCACGATGAGCAACACAGGGAGCAAGTGGTTTATTACATAAGTTGTACCATTTTTGAATATGAAAGTAGGTACACCCATGCTGAAATTTTTTTCTTAGCCTTAGTTTTTGTCGTTACTAAACTTCATCATTACCTAATCAACCACAAATTTTTTTTCGTCACTAACACAGATCCCCTAGATTACATGTACACCAAACCCTACCAGTATCAATGTGTTACACATTAAGCTCATGCTTCTTGCATACCTTGACCTAAAATTCATCCACCAAAATTATGTCAAAGGCCAAGCCATCGCTGACCAACTAGCAGATGCACATCTTTTGGGGATCAACCCTCTAACTTTGATTTCCCAGACGAATCCATTTCTACCCTCTCTTTGGATGATACCACTTACCAGATGACCTTATTACTTTTATGGTTTAAAATTTAGTGTGGAGGCGATGTAGGTGTTGTCCTCATTCCTCATGATGGTGAACCTATTCCTTCATCTTTAAAACTAGATTTTTATTGTAGTATCAACATTACTGAATATGAAGCACTCTTATTAGGCCTTCAAATCACCATCTTCTTAGATGTTAAATCAATTAATATCTTTGGTGATTCCAAATGGTTATAAACCAAGTCAATGGTATATATCAGTGTTGTAACGAAATACTCCAAAAGTACAAGTGTCATGTTGACATGATTTTGACTACCTTTGACCGTTATGAACTTCAAACCACCCCGCGCTCTACTAATAAATTCATGGATACCATGTCCTTCCTAGATTCTCAGATACCCACTTCACCTATAGACTCCAAAATCTTCATCACTGTAGACACCTAAAATATGCTTACACTTAGCATTTCCTCTAATTCAATCAATTGATGACACTTTGTTAATTCCCTATTCTTCGCTCCATTCTCAGATGCCCATTCACGACACTCTTTCAGTTGTATTCCTCCTATAAATGCTTATTTGGCTAATATCTCTCTTATTAGCTAAACATTCCTCCTTTCGACCATTCAAAACCTCCCTAGTTCTCTCTGAGACCACTTCTGCATTGGCTTCATAGGCTATCTATCAGTCACAAATGGTTAACCAGACCCCTCCCAACTCTCAATGAGTCTCTAATCACTTGCTAATCAAGTTTAACTAGCCTAAACCCTAGTTAACTAGCCTAAATGAAGCTTAACTAAGCCTAAAGCATGTTTATCCTAATCTAATCCTAAAAGTACTTTTAGACTTTAGTCCCACATGCACCCAAAGTTCAAACTCTTCCATTTGGAAAATTATAAATACAAGGCTAAGCCTACCCATTCTCAACACTTACAACTTGTTTACATAACAAAATCTCTCAAACATATTTGGAAATCCTAAGGCATTGGGATCTCATTTGTATAGCTTTAAGCTATAGAACATTTGGATCTTGGTCATACCTCCATTGTTAAGATCTCCTCCATCTTGCATCCATCCAACTCCAAATCTAGTTAGTAAGGGAAGATACTAAAGCATTGGCCTTGTAGCCAACTTGGAGAGATATCTTCACTATTTTTGGGAGATAAACAACACACAATTTGATTGCTTAGAATCTGAACTAGGTTCACTTTCATTAATATTTAATGAAGTAGAAGTAGTATATATGCTAGGGTTTGCATGTTTGTTTCAAACCTTATATATGCATTGATAGTTAACTCTTGTTTATCTCTTATCTCATGGTTATGATTGAGTTAGTTAAAGCTTTGAGGTTCTTTAGTCTAGTTTACATAGCTTTTCCAAGTTTTCCATTGCATACATTTGGCACGCCCGGTGGGACATTATTTGTCCATCCTCCATTAATGGAGTCATTTTTAAGTTTTTCATTTCACAGTTTCTAACCATTTTCAGAATTTTCTAGGCTTAAATAGCTTGTTTTATTTACATTGATTTCTAATTTTTAAATGTAGCTAAATCATCCTTTTTCATGCATATATTTATGGGGTTTATGCTAGAAATAGGCATTTCCCTTTGGCTAACAATCTAACCTGTTGACATTTGAAGATTTTTGGATTTCATCATTTTTTGTAGGTTTTTCAGGGGGTGCATGAGGTGTTCTAGAATGCACACACATCAGTTGAACATTTGGCATGTCCTAATTTGGTGCATATGTGCAAAATTACTTTTTGGTAGGGGCAAACATCTTCTAGGCATGCACATGTAAATCATTTTGGGCTACACCATGTTTAAACATCCGCACAGTATCATTTTAATTGTGCGTACACATCATTCTAGGTTCATATATGCCTCTATACGCAGAATTACACATGTATTTTCACATGCTATTTTTACAAAGGGCATGCACGTGTTACAAAGGGAGTGCACATGTATCCTAGTTGAAACACACGCACACATTGAATACTGGTGCTCATTACCTATCACGTTGAATTGTGTTCACTACCATCTTCAAAGGCACATAATTTTGCTCTTGAACTCAAAATGACTCCATTTCCTTGTTACTGTTGGAAAGGTATTGAAGAAAACTACGCAATGGAAAACATAAAATTATGATTTTGAGTTTGTGGAAAATTTATGGTTTACATTATTAGATAAACTAGTCATTTTCTAATGTTTAAATGTTTGCAAAAATTGATTTCTTGGCAAAATTCTAACACTTGCAAGGTTTTGTGCAAACTAATCATTTTATCTTGATTTTTTACATATTTTTTTTGCTCCTATTTTGAAGGTGAAATATCTACTTCCCTCACCCATTTCTAGATTGATCAAGGAATCAGAAATGGTTAAAAACTTTTCTATGTTTTCAAAAAACTTCACTTAATTAAAAAAAATTGAGCTTAGATTGTAAAGTTGGTTAAAAGGAACATTTTTTTCCAATTCAATTAAGTGTTTTCGATTTCAAAAATGAGCAAAATACAATCTCCTTTATGATTCTTTTGTGGAAAATTACTAATCTTTGTGTGTAGGCGCAAATCACATGTCAAAGAAAGGAGGAGAAGGCTAAAACAAAAAGGACTAACCTTGTTTCATAGGTGGCGCACAACAATGTGCTACTTAAAACAACATTAAGTTAAAATAAAAAATGCGCCATTTCATGTTAAAAGTGGCGTCTCACAGAAACCATGTCGACATGCTCAACAGTAGAACATGCGCCCTTGGCACAAACACTTGATTTGAAAAGGGTACACCCGTATACTTTAAACATAACCATCTTTAGCATTGGCGCACTTGAATGCTACATTTGAAAAATGTTCTCAGGAATCCAAAAGTACATAGGAAGTTGTGTAACCTTGGAAGAAATGGGAAATGCTCCGCTTACCCAGTTGACTAGCCTTTACCGCAGTGTCAGAAAGCTTCATCGTTAACCCATATGGGTGCCCCGACATAAACATGATTTTGCCTTTGTTCGCACTCTCTAAAGATCCTAGAATCCCAATGTAATCCTTTAGATAAGAATTGATGACTGCTTGGATGCGCCAAGGTTCCTTAGGAGAAACATTCTTGTCTTGGAGCCCAGGAACAGATGCCTGACCAAGATCCATTCAGTGATAACTTTTGACTGGGAGCCTCCGATTGAAGTGAGGTTTTGACTTAGTTGAAAGCCTACATTTTGTACCTAACTAAGGGGAGAGAATAATTTAATTGGGTGGGAACAAGTTCTTAAATTGCAAAATACAGTTTGCCTTACTTTTCTTAGTTTGCATATGGTCCTCATCCTAGGAACCATAAAGATGAATCCAAGATGACAACCTGAGGTATATGAAACTACTTTTGGACTTTCTGCTCTCTTGTTGATCATTTTGGATCATTCTTACCTAGCAAATTGTAAGGAGGGGCTAAGTTTCTACAATTGGACACTTTTTTCACCCAGCGTTTCAAACTTCTTATCCTTCTTGAGGCAGGTGAATCTGTGGTAAAGTTGAAAACCTCCCATTAGTACAAACATTAGGTTCATAATGCAGCTTTTCTAGGCAATTGATACCCACATAAGATTTGTATCAATCTTTGGAGCAAAAACTCATGTCATTGGATGATTCTCACCCTAGAAGTGTTTACTTTTTTCACATTGATCTCATCACTGTGAATCTTGGTTACTTAAGATCTTGCATTACATTTAGTAAACATCACTAAGTTGAGCATTAGAACAAGTACACTTCATTGACATCATAAAAGTGTGCATCACCTAGTTGACTCAGGTTTTATTTTCGTTGCAACTATGTTCTTCTACCTGTAATCCTTGAAATAGTGTTAGATTACTCTTGTTGACTGCCCTTGCATTTCTACGTGTGCATTTTGAAGGTGAGAAGGAATAGGTTACCTCATCTTCATCGCGAAAGATTTGGTTAATTTTAGGATTGTTGTCAACTTTTCACTCACATTCTATGGGTCTTCCATGGTATTTGTGATAACTTAATTGTTCTAACTTGAATATTTTCAACCCATCGAGTTGCAGAGTCATTTGATGCTTGATTCGATCATAATGTTGCCATTTTCTTAACTCGAATTGATATCTCACCTTTGACAAGTGATTATGCTCTTACCTCACACATAATTTAGGTGATCTTGGGAATCAAAAACATTCCAAATCCCTCTTATTGATTAAAAAACACTTACTTTATGCTTCCTAATTGATGGAAATTTCAAAATTGGTTAAAATGAACATCAAAATTTTGCAAAAATGTATTTTCCTTACTTTTTTTAGTTGTTAGATTTTCAGTGTTGTGTATGCTCTTCCTATCGTGCCTCCTTCAGTGATCTTAGGAAAAAAAGGTGTATGTGTAAATTCTCTTTTTACATATCTATGTTGGTATGATTGGAAAATTAAGAACTTACTTTCATTGTAAGAGAAACACAAAATCTAAGGTCTTTTCAAAGAAAAGTGCATGCAAAATAGACAAAAACCTTCTAATACATGTGAATTTTCATCACACAGTTGAAAAAATATGTGCTACTTAAGTGTAGGCACCACATTAAGTTAATTCCAATATAAAAAACACACCATTCCCCTTCACACGTTAAAATATTAACAGGTTTCGGTCTCAAAAGGGTACATCCCTATCCACCTTCAACTATTCAACATAACCTTTTGA
Source organism: Taxus chinensis (assembly GCA_019776745.2). Classification (NCBI taxonomy): domain Eukaryota; kingdom Viridiplantae; phylum Streptophyta; class Pinopsida; order Cupressales; family Taxaceae; genus Taxus; species Taxus chinensis. The sequence continues at coordinate 159,270 of JAHRHJ020001277.1, forward strand.
TGCATAATGCCTTAAGCTACAATTGGGGTGATTCAAGATCCAACCCTAAATTAATCCACCTCTTGAGTAACCTGATGGATGAAATAGGAAGTGCTATTGCTTACCCACTTGACTAGTACATCTTGTGAGTTAGAGTCAAAAGATTGTTTGTATCGTGACCTCCAGTGATGGTACAACTAAACACTAGTTTCTCATTATATCAGAAGGGGGTACCCTAAAGTTGAGATACTCCCAAATAGTCATTGTGACTCTTTGGGAAAATCATGCTCACATCTAGACAATCTTGTGACACCTAGTTGAGAGATCTTATTCATTCCATGTGTTGGAGCCCACTTTACTAGTCCATTGTTGTGTCAAGCCATCAAAAAGTGACGAATTACTTGGATTCTAAACCTTGTTTCTCAAAAACAAGACAAAGAACCCACATAAGTTTGACCTAAGTGTCTTTCATCACAAAATTAAACTATGTTCCACTTAGCTCAATTTTATTCTCGTCTTCGGATAAGGCAAAACTCTGCCCAAGTGGCACTTAGTTTATTTTCATTTTTTTTATCTATATTTGCATTCTCACTACCCATTTTTTTGGGTGAGAAGGAAGGCATACCTCAAAAGAGAGTTTATCAAAGATAGTATTCACCACTTTTTTTTGTCTCATTTACACTCATCCATGTTTGCGGCTGGGTTGTTAAATGTCTAAAGTGCGCAAGTACATTTTCGTATCTTTGACAGTCCTTCAATCTTGATTTCAAGATCGTCTTCATAGTTAGGATTGACTCATAATTTGATCTTCCTTAGACATGTTACCTTGTTTACATTGTCTCGGCACAATTAAGATACTTATGTCATGTTTCTCATAAACACGATCTAAGTGTCTGTTATTGTGGCATTATGTTAATGCCCACATTTTAGCACATCCTTAGTATACTTTGACTTCGTTTGATTTCAAACATTATCCCAAATCTTGAAAGGATTCTCTTACTTTTTTTGCATCGTTTCGATACCATTTTGGCACTAATATCTTACTTCTTTGTGAAAGCTTGATTAAGGAGAATGTCCAATTGGTGTGGTTACATGGCTTACATTTGTAATCCAAGAATCCCTTTAACATTTAGGCCTTGTTGGTTGTTGAACTAAAGTCATGGTGTCCTTCGAGTGGGAATCATATTTACCCTTTGTTAATATTTACGCCTTGTTCATTTCGAGCTTGACGTAAATATTGACATTGTGTTGATCATCTTTACATCGAATTATCATTTTGCACACACATTTTACATAGGGAGTATTTCCTTATCGATTGGCTTTGTGTTTCACACTTGCATGATTGTTTCTTTTGATCATTCATCTGGAAAACTCTTACCATGTTTTCTAGGACAATCCTTTTTTATCTTATCTGGAGATTGTGTCATCATGGATGTCTATTTTCCTTAGACCTTCTTTGAAAAATCACACATGTGGCATATCCATACTTATGAAATGTCTAGTTGGTTTCCATTATGGTACCTTGAATTTAACATGTCACTTCAGCATTCCCTTTGAAGGAGTTCCATCACACTATCTAGATCTAGAAATTTGTGCTTAAAAAATGCCAAAAATGACTGACTATCATGTGGTTTCTCACTCTTACGACAATACGGAACCTAGGTTTAGGTATTCAGAATAAAAATATTCCCATTACGACTAAGCCTCGTTTGGTTCTTTATGCTAGAGGGCCCATTTAGGTACCTTATTCCCCACCTTCAACTCATAGTCGGTGGTATGGTTTGGATACTTCTGATCCAAATTATTATTCGGGTTCCCCCACTCTACTTCTTATTCAGATCCAAAATACTGTTCGGACTCCCACTCTTCTTCTGAAGATTCAGATCCTAACTATAATTCAGATACCCCTAGATCAAATCTTGAATCATGGTCCTCCCTTCCTTCACATGACCTTTATTCCAAATCACCTCAATGACATCTTCCTCCTTTGAAGACTTGTGTGACTCCAAGTTCCTTCAATTAGACATCTGATTCGGTTCTTAAGTCACGGTCCTCCCTTCCTTCACAAGGCCACCTTTATCAATCATCTTCAATGAAACTTCCTCCATCGAAGAATTCCATGACTTAGATTCCATCTATTCAATCATCTAATTTGACTCCTACATCGCAACTCAATGGATGGCTAAACAATCCTATTTTCTCTTCCACATTAAGTCATCTTTTAGAAAAATGATCTAAGACCAAATCTAAATCATCCATTCATGAGACACTTGCCTCTAATCCTACTTCCTCTCTTGAGTCATCTTCTTCTGTTAATCAATTTTCCCCGCTTATCAGGTCCATTTCTTCTAGTCAGCCTTCTATGGCCAACAACAACCTCTACTAATTGATTTCTCTCTGAATGAAGGAACAATTAGACTACACGATGATATCCCTTTAGAGGATTACAAACAAGGATTCTTTCTATAACTCGATACGCTTGTGTATGGGAAGGAAGAAGTTGATTCCTTTTATCAAAATATAAAGGAAAATCCTAAGGTCATAGAACTTGATTCTTCTTTTGGCATTCCATCATCACCTTCTTCTAAACATGATGAGATGTCAGGGTCTAGCATTGATCTGCGGCCTATCTTCTCATTGCCAACTCATTCCTTATCTATCATCATTCCTCAATCAAAATCACACCTTGGGTCACTGTTGTGTAGCCCCTCATCTTCTTCTATCTTGGAGCCACCCCCAGGTAGCTCTCCATTTTCTACTCATGGTTCAACTCCTGGTAGCCCATTACCTTCCATTCTTGGGCCACACCCTAGTAGCCCTTCTTCCTATTCTATCTATGGGACCCCTCCTAGTAGTCCCTCCTCATCTATACTTGGGACACACCCTAGTAGCCCTTTGTCATCTTCTTCCATCTTAGGGCCATATTCTAGCAGCCCTTCATCATCTTCTATCAGTGGCTCACCTCCTAGTAGCCCATCCTCTTCAATTCTTGGACCGTATCCTTTTCATCCATCACACCTTTCTTCTATCAATGGTTGTGGGAAATCCCACCACTCATTTCTCACATCAGGTCTAAACATCCATGTTTTCTTTCTTCTCCTTCTTGGGATCAGACAAGTCACGCTTTCAGCTTATAAGAAACCCAAACAGTTTCTTCATCAAGCTCAGGTCAAAACTTCCAAGAGCTCCAAAGCTCCCAACAGTTTAAACAATCCAAGGTTAAAAATCAAGCAATTCAAGGAATGCACACCAACACAACCATCAAGTATGGCACTAAAGTGCATAAACCTATGGATAGGGAACTCAAGCTCCCACATGAACAATCCTTGTTTCAATGATAAATCACAGTCATTTGTTGAGTATGATCTCACCACAATCATCAAGATCAGGGATAACATGACTCTTGATAAACAAACATGCCTAGTCTCCCTTATGAAGGAATGCACAGATATCGTTGTTGGATCTTACCACATTGAGTAACTTTGTTATTCCCACCTTTCCAAAAACTATAAAAAATCCAAAAAAAAACAATTTAAAAATACAAAAAACATTGAGAAAACATAACAAAAATCAAAGGTACAAAGATCACACATTGTAATTAGGTATTGCATACACATGGATGTTCTTTCTTCCTTTCTTTTCTATTAATTCTACAAGTCTTCCTACCATTTTCATCCCTTGGATGATAGTTTGGTTAGCTCAATCGCACACATTTTGCAAAATTTATCTCTATGGTATCCATTTGACCTTGGTCTTTTATCACCTTGGTAAATTAAAGAATGAATGACCTCTTAGAGATCCTATCACAATCAACATCTAATAAACTTGTTGCGAATAAATTTTAGACATATTTATTGACACTATCCAATTTCATCATCACAATCACTTCCACATCCATTACATCAAGCCATCAGTGGTTCTTAACCCCTTGTCAAAAAAAAGAGAGCTGAAATAAGTTTTTAGAAAGAAAAATAATCAAAATCGATCAAAAAATCAAAAGCTAAAAGCTACAAAGAAAAATAAAATTGATATATTACTCTCTCTTGGGGTATTTCCAATAATCTCTATCAGGGCTATGGATGCCTGACTGGTAGTAGAGTAATGTTGCGATTAGAATCAAATGCATCTCCATCAGGGCTATGGATGCCTAGCTGGCAGCGGAGAAATGTATGGCTATCCTTCCACCCTCCATTCACAAAATCACAAAATAAATCATTCCTACACATTGGCTAGGTTGTCTTCACTTGTTGTCTATTAAATATTCCCTTCAAGAGGTAAATAAATTCCACGTGCACACATTGGATCTCTATGAGAGAATAGGATTAGTATGTTACCAAGTGTCTTTTTTTGGACCTTGTCCAAACTCTTGCTTTAGTCCATATCTTGTCTCACAATTTGTGCCTTTATCTAATTGCTTCTTCATCATGAGGCTTCAAAGATATATTCATATCATTCACATCATTCTTCTACTTCATTCAAAACATCCATGTGTATAAGATTACCTTTTTTCCATGTTTGCAGACACCTTTGTCCCTTTTCACAAAAATAATCTTCTCCTTCCTTTCTATCATGTGTTTTTAGGCCAACTTACGTTGGGGGCATCCTTGCTTCTTCTCAACACTTCATTGGTTTATGTTCATCTTCATGTTGAACCTATCCATAATGGTCTTGGGTCCCTCTTCTATGTGAAGAGTGCTTTCCTTTAAATACTCCCACCTAACATTTGAAAATTTTTGCATCTTCACCTTTCTCACACGCATGTGGTATTCTGCCCTTGTACATCCCTTCTATCACTAGGGGAATCCACATTTCCTCATCTTCAAAAAAAATTTATATTTTTCTTAGAATTTGGTGGTCTGCAAAATTTGTTCTCTAGATTGGATGCTTCGAAAAAGCTCACAAACTTAGTATTTTTCCTCATTTTGAAGGAAATATACATGCATGCTCTGTTTTGTGCCCTAGATTTCTAAATCCACGGGCCTCTATTGTTTTTTCCATCTTTCCCAGCCTTTGGAGCTCGAATTTACTCATTTTTTACTTATTTTCCCTCAAAATATCTATCCCCATGGTTGAAACTTGCATAAAATCACTTCCCATATGTTTTTTGACCAAAAAATCCTTCACCCATGAAGAAAAAATTGATTTTGGAGGTCACAGGAAAATTCTGTGTTTTTTGCTAGTCGTACGGTGTCATTTTCCCATCAAAATTAAGCTCAGGCCTCCCCTCATATGTGGCCTGCTTCTGGTTGGACAAGGATCAGTGGGTTTTTTAAAAACTTAACATTTTTTGGCTTTTGGAAAAAATTTGCAAATGTTTTCCCCCGCATGTCCAGAGGAGGACATGTGTCACGCTCTTATGCAAAGGTGGAATGGAAGGCTTGCGGGGAACTTAGAATTTTTTGCCTTTTTGGTGAAAAGGGAGAAAGGTGTGGAAAGGGCCGGGTCTGCAATGGAGTAAGGGGTGGACACGTGGCAGGCGCACAGAGGGAGAGTGGGTCAGCGGGCCGCCGGAGGGCAAAAGTAAAATTGTTCCCTTTTTGCAAAAAGGAAAAAAATTAATGGGTCCAGAATGAACCAAAGGAGAGACATGGCTAGGCAGAGCAGGTGCGGGCCATCAGAGGAAAAAGGGAATTTTTTTCCCACAAAAATGACTTAGTGGAAATTTGAGGCATGGCTCTATGATAAACCAGAAGGAGACACATGGCAAGGCCTGGGCGGAGGAAAAGTGGGAAATTTTCCCTTTGGCAAAAAAGTGGGTAAAACATGAAATAAGCCCACAGATTTTTAGTGATAGAGAGGTGGACACATGTCAAGGACAAAGGTGGAGGTGCAGGCCCACGGGGAAAAAAGTGAAAATTTTCCAAATTCCAAAAAGGGTGGAAATGTGTAGAATGGAGCTGCAATTTCAATGGGACCCACCATATGCCACGTGTCTGCACCAGATGTCAAGGGTGGAGGGGCGGAGAAAAAAGTCAATTTTTTCCATTTTTCCAAAAAATGTTAAAAAGTCAAAAAGTGATCCCAAATTCATTCCCAATCATATTTTGACACATGGAGGGCCAAGATTGAAGGGAAAAGGGAAAATCAATGGTAACTGTACATTTTCATTTTTGGCCGCCATTTTTGCTCCAAGAAGCTTCGAGATGCGAATTTTGCATCATTTTTCATCAATTTTTTGGCAAATTCATGTCATTTTTACCTTCAAGGACCAATGCAATCAATTTGAAGGATTTTAATTTATAGATTTGAGGCATTTTTCAAATGAATTTTTACTCGGGCTTGAGCAAACACGTGAAAGATCAAATCCAAAGTTGCAGAGTAAAAATTTGAAAGGGATAAGGATGAAATAATGAAATGAAAGGGTTCTGCATGCTTGGAGAATGAAAAACGTGCCTCCACAATGGATAATGATGAAGGATTTGTAATGATTCGCCATTTTTGAAACACCTGGCAACTTTTGTTGTAAATTTGTTAAACGTCCCTATCTGTGAATCATGTTAGAATTTTGTAACAAACTTGATGTTGGGCATATTATTTTCTTGGGAAAGAAGGATCAAATGTAATTGAAAGTTATATAATGCATGTTTTGAGACATGCAAAAGGTCAGAGAAACTTAGAATTTCATGGGAAAATCTGGGAAGAAGCCCATTCTCTTAGAAACCACCTGAGAACCATTTCTAATTCCTTTCTGCATCATATTTGTATCATGTTGAGTTGGTTTCAGTTGTAAATCCATCAACAAGCTCTGAGATTGTTCTTATAACATTCCCCTACTGATAAATTTGGTCATTCTGGATTATTTTGTGTTGTCTCTTGGAAAAATTTGCATGCACTTATGTTTCAGAATGTTTTCAATTTGTGTTTCTTGCTCCTGTTGCAGTCTTGTGTTTGAAAATTCTCTTGATCATACATGGTCTCATTTCTTGTTGATAGTTTAGTGGCATTTACAATCTCACATTCAGAAGAGCTTTCATCTGATAAAGAGATAAACAAATTTAAAATCACTTTACCTTCCTTGAATTTAGAGATTGTTGTAAACCTTTGGGTGCACCTTAGGTCATGATAAAATAGAGATTTTTGGATGCTTTGTTGGTTCATCTGCTTCAATATTTTGTGGCAGGTTATCAAATATTGTGTGGAAGAGTGCAGATCTGGGCCTCCATTTGGTGCACATATCCTGGTTGAAGGAGTACCTTACCCCTTTTGAAGCATTCTGCTGTGTGGGTCTTACAAATTTCTTGCAAAGGTCCTCAAAGAATTTGGCAAATTCTGGTTAGTCTTGTCTAAAATATCCCACCAAAAATTCATTTAGAATAACTAATCCTACCCCATACTACCCCTGCATTGCATTGTGTGTCAACAAAAGAATCTAATCCATTTACAAAAATGCACAAAGCAAATCAGGATCATACCATGTCTCTAGCAGCCTCAACCTTGTCTTGAAAGCATTTCCATCATTTAGTAGTGACAACTCTATTGAGTTTGAATAATGGGAAATTGATCATGTTTTCTCAAGGCCATCTCCATACAACCTGCACATTGCAAGGATATCTTCACCTCCTTCAAAAAAGATAGGCTGCAATATAGGTTCTCTTACCTTGGTTGAAAGGCACAACCTAAAAATAGTTAGGACAAGATCAAGTCCTATTTGAGTGCTATCCATCTCTCCACAAATCTGAGTGCCAGTTAGATCACATCCTCGGCTACAAAATGACACACATCATGATCTATCTGACTTCAAGCTTCATGCCATATCTCTGATGCTGCTCAGACTGAAAAGGAGAATAAATTTGGGTACCAACACTTAGTGGCGCCGTTGCTGGGGAACGTTTTGAATTCCTGGGAAATAATTTGCATTGCTGAGATTGATTTGCTGGGGTCCATATCTATTTATCCCATCAACAACACCAACACTTTCATTTGATTTGTTGCATTTATTTCCATGTCTATTTATCCCGGGAGCACCATTTTATTTAGTAGATCCCTGGTAATACTTCTTATGTGATTTATGTGCAATTACAAATCTGAGTATCATCTTCTGATCAGATTTATAAGGCTAGAATGAAGAGTAGAGTTCTGAGTTTGATATTTTCTTAGTTCAATCTGATCCATGTGCATACATATTTGAGATATTTGAATGCATGTCAAACCCTGGTAATGTCCCTTACAAATTCTGCATGCAAATACATTGTTGAAGCATCATTTTATAATCAGATTTGTAAGGATTGAGTGAAGATATAAGTTCTACCTACAAATTTTATCAGTTTCCAGTAGTAGTTGCACTTCATTTGCATTTGTGATTGATAAATTCAAGAAAAGGAAGGTCTGATCTATAAAGTTTTGCAAGGTTTTTAGTGTTGATAGATATTTGACAGAGTATTTTAGTGCATTTGCACAACTAGGGTGAAAATCCTTAGTGGCGACTCCATGTTGTTTTGATATTGATAAATACCAGTGTCTTAACCTTTCTGTCATTTATTTTTGTGTTGCTAATCTCTGCAAAACTGGAAGGAAGAAGATCTCTCTTCATTAGAGACTCTACTAAGAAGTTGTTTACAGATTCAAGGAACTCAGAGTTAGAAGGGAGAAGAGTTTGGAAAGTTGTTAAAGGTCAGACATCAGGTAAATATATATCCATTGGTGAGAGAGATCAGCCTTTGGTAGAGGATTATCACTCTTCTTCAAGTGATTATGATTCAAGAAATCCTCTCATAAACTTGTTTGCCTCAGCTAGTTAAGGTCCTTTTGTTGTACCTCGTAAGTTCCTTCTCTAATCTACACCTCTGTGTTTCAATTCAAATAAAACTTTCCAAGAAAATCAGCACTTAGAGAATACCAATCTTGTGAACCACATTCTTGAGCCCCAAAGACCTTGCACTCCTCATCAACTTGTGTCACCCCCAAGATCACCTCCACCAAACAATATGGCTCAGCCTAGACCTCCATTTGTTGTTAACACCTTTGGTCCTATAGATTTTAGAGGAATGGATGGTTACCCAAATGTTGTCCCACAAGATGTCAGAAATAGGCTGCCAAAGTTCCAAGGTAACAATGCTATAACTGGTGATCAGCATCTCAAACTTTTTGTTAACATGATGGAGGATTTTGAAATAGAGTTTGAAGATGTGTATATTAAATTGTTCATTCATACACTAGAAGAGGATGCTAGGGATTGGTACAAGGATCTACCTGATAATTCTATTGATTCATGGACTGAAATGAAGAATGCATTTAGGTTGCAATATGGTGACAAGACTGATCCTAGATTTCTCTTGTCTGAATTTGAAAATATCAAGAAGAACTCCAATGAATCAGTTCCATGACTTCAACACAAGGTTTAAAAAAACTTTGAGAAGGCTTCCTGTTAGTCTGAGGCCTTGTGATGAATCTTGTCTAATCAAATATGCAGATGCATTTGACAAGAAGGCAGCCTACTACTTAAGAGACAAGAACCCTACTAATCTAAGACAAGCTTTCACCATGGCACTTCAAATTGAAAACAATATCAAAGCAATTGGGAAACCTCTCAAGAGAGATGGTGTAAAGTTGATAAACCCTGAAAAAACTCAAGCTAGCAAGGGTGCTGATTTGGAGGAGGTTGTGAAAAATTTGGTAGGGGCTGTCAAAGAAATCTCATACAAGTTGGCAAGAGCTGAGAAGGGAATTGGGCAGACTTCACAAGGTCAGCAAAGAGCACAAAACCATGACAGATTTTCCAATCATCCTAGAGGTGATCAAAGGGTAGATGATAGAGGAAAAGGACCCATGGGGTCTGCAAATAGACATCCTCAAGCATGTGAAGGAAGAGTGTTACCTGATCCCCTGACTGCTAGGGTTACTGTCAGTTGAGGAAGTTGCTGATATTGATTGGTGTGATAGGTGTTTTCTACCCCATCCTCCATGTGAAGTGGACCAACAAGATGGTGAAGCTAATAATGATGATGGTACTGATGATGATATTTGCATGATGGGTTGTTCTTCAAGCTCACAAGGAGGAGCAACATCTACTGAAGTGATAAGTGCTAGGAAAGTTGCAACCTTTTGGGATTGCATCAGATGGGTATAAGTCTTTCTTCCCCCTCATACTCTTGAAGTTTATGTAGTGCAAGATTTTTAAATTCCTAACAATGACTTTGAATACTTAAGAGCTTTGATGATTAAGAAGTATGATGGTGGTATCCCTTTGGAGGAAGATAGAAAATTGTTGATGAATGTTGTTGTAGCTCAAGAGAAAGACTATAACACTAGAAGCAAAGTTGTTAAGGGAGTTAGGCCTCAAGCCAAACCTAAAACACCCTTACTCACAAGCATTCCCAAAGAAGCTTCTAGAAGAGAAGCACCTGCCAAAATTTCTGTTGTCCCAAGTAAAAATCTCAGTCCTCCTCATGCCCAAGCTGCCAAGAATCCCTTACCATCTGATGAATCTACTTGTCTCCCTTTTAATGTTACTTTGCCAAAGAGTGTTCCCTATGACATAGCCCAAGTATTGAGCCAAATCAAAGTGAGTGTTCCAATCATTTAGTTGCTTAGGATTCTTGAGCATAAGAAGAGAGAATTTGAGTACTTGGGATTGAAGGAGGAGAAGATTACTCTAGGTAGAAATGTAAATGTTGTTGAAAATCTTCCTCAGATCATTGCTGACCTTGAAACACCACCAGAAGTAGAAGATCTTGGAGAGACACTTGAGGTATATTTGGGGACATCCTTGGTTGATTCCCAATTGAATTTTGATCCATTCTTCACAACTTTGATCATAAAGGATAGGCTACTTCACAATTATATGTTTGATTCCAGTGCATCATGTAATGTCATGCCTCTAGAAGTCATGAATGAGTTGGATATCAAAGTGACAATAGCCTATGGAAAGTGTACTACCATGGACTCAAGGGAAGTGCCGATAGTTGGTTTTGTGAAGGGTTTGGTGGTGCAACTTGCATTTTATCCTGGGAGAAATTTAAAATTGGATTTTGTGATTGTTGATTGCCTTGCCAAATGGGGTCTGTTATTGTCAAGAAAGTGGGCTGCAAGTGTTAGAGGGAGTGTCCAAATGGACATGTCTTTTGCCACCATTCCCATTGAGGGAATCCTTGTCAAGCTCTATGGAAAAAAATGATGTTACATCTAATTGAGGATCCAAACAATGCTTCCTGTGAGGTGTTGTTTATTGATGTTGATGTTGATAATTTTATTGGGCTTGCTGATGGAAAAGAACACAAGATGTATCAGTCAAAGCGCCTTGAACAAGTAAGTTCTCCTTGGACCTTGCTATTTGATGGAGCTTGCTCCAAATTTGGAAATGGTGCTGGTATAATTCTGATTTCTCCTAGCTTGGAAGATTTTGTTTTTTCCTTCAAGCTTAATTTTGAATGTACTAACAACATTGCTGAGTATGAAGCCTTGTTGTTGGGCATGAGAATTTCATGGAAGTATGGTGTCAAGGACATCATTGCAAAAGGAGATTCAGAGCTAGTTGTCAAACAAATAAGAAAATTGTATGCTACAAAAAATCAATGGATGAAACAGTATAAGCATGTAGTTTGGGATCTAATTGAGATGTTTGATTCCTTCAATATTGTGTACCATGATAGAAGTTTCAATGTTGCTGCTGAAAATTTGGTAGTGTTGGGGTCTAGATTTGGAGATTTCACGGTTTCACCTTTTTGTGAGTACAATGTTGAAGTGTTAACTAGGCCACTTGTCCCTGACAACATCAAGCATTGGCAAGTGTTTAATGATGATGCTCAAGTGCAAAAGTTCTTACAAAATCAAGGTGAGTTTGTAGATCAGAATATTGATTGGGAACTAATGGTATGTATGAATGAAGGAAGAGAGACTCTATTTGGAAAAGATATTATCCAATTGAAAACTAATACCATTCCTAGAGGGCTGGTTGCTCTTGAGTCAAATTTTGACAAGGCTGATTACATCATCAATAGAAACATATCTGCCTCAAGGGATGTGGAAGAGAATGCATTGGGAACAAAGGAAAAACCAAGAAAATTTTGGTTGGGCAGCAGTTTAAACAAGGAATAAAAATAGTCCTATCTTCAATTGTTGAAACAATATCAAGACTGCCTTGCCTGGTCATATTCAGAGCTGAAAGCATATAGAGAAGACTTGTTTCAACATGAGATCCCTCTTGAGAAAAATGCCAAACCATTCAGACAGAAGAAAAGGCCAATTAATCCACTTCTCTCCATGAAAATGCAAGATGAATTGAAGAAACTAAAGGAGGGAGGGATTATTCAGCCCACAAGGTATTCATCTTGGGTTGTAAACCTTGTGCTAGTCAGAAAGAAGAATGGAGATATCAGACTTTGTGTAGACTTCAAAAATTTGAATAGAGATTCATTGAAAGACAATTATCCTTTACCAAACATGGAGAACATACTATAGCTAGTGACTAGATTTGAATTGTTTGTCCACCTTAGATGGTTTCTCTTGCTACAATCAAGTTATTGTCAAGGATTCAGAAAGATTTAAAACTTGCCTTTACCACTCCTTAGGGAACATATGTTTATGTGAGAATGCCTTTTCATCTCATGAATGATGGAGCTACTTTCCAAAGATCAATGGATGTTAATTTTTCTGGTTATATAAATGACTTCATTGCAGTTTATCAAGATGATGTGGCTATATTTTCAAGGATTAGAAAAGATCACTCGTAGAATTTGGAAAGGATGTTGACCAAATGTAGAGAATTTGGAATCTCTCTCAATCAAAATAAGTGTCACTTTGGGGTGCAAAATGCTAAGCTGACTCAGTCATATTGTTTCAAATGTCTGGTGTCATGATTGACCCTAAGAGAGTAGAAGTAATCAGCAGGGTTCCAATTCCAAGAACAAAGAAGGGCATCCAATCTTTCTTTAGGAAAATCAATGTAATTAGAAGGTTTGTGTCTAATTATGATGAGTTGACTTCTTCCTATCACATGCATGTTAAATAAATATGAAGTTATCGAATGGGAGGAGGTTGCCTATTTAGGATTTTGAAGGAATCAAAGAAGCACTTAAACATGCACCTGTCTTGGCAGCTCCAAATTACAAGAAGCCTTTCCAAATCTTCTCCTTTTCATTTGAAAATACTATTGCATCTATTTTGCTCCAAAAGGATGAGGATGGAAGCTCAGAGGCCTATTGCCTTCTTTAGTAAAGCCTTATAAGTTGCTGAGTTGAAATATACAATCATGGAAAAAATAAGCATTTGTCCTTGGTGAAAGCAACAAAGGTTTTCAAGACTTATATATTAAGTTAAAAAGTTGTTTCTTATGTTCCCCACACCATGGTAAAAGATATCTTATTAGAGATGGATATCTCAAGCAACAGATGTAGATGGGTGAACAATCTGCAGGAGTATGATATAGACATCCAAACCACTAAGTTGGTAAGAGGTTTGGCTCTTGCCAAGCCCATGGCTGAGAGCAACTTGCAAAATATGGAAATGAATGAAGTAGAGGAAGAAAGGGAAAATGTTCTTGAGAAATTGGTAAGTTCTGAGTGGTATAAGGATATAATATTTTACCTCAGACACCTGTGTTTTCCTAATCATTTGAATAAAATTTAGAAAAGAGCCCTCAAACTGGCTTCTAAAAAATACATAATCACTGACTTTGGGCTGGCTTGGAGGAACCTTAAAGGTGTCATCCTGAAATGTGTAACTGAAGATGAAGCTCCCAAAGTAATTTCCAATTTCCATGGGGGAGTTTGTGGAGGACACTTTGTTGTAAGGGTTACAGAACATAAAGTTTTTAGAGCTGGTTATTGGTGTCCTACTCTCTTCAAAGATGCAGCCATGCTGATTATAAAATGTGAAAGCTGTCAGTGTTTCTCTGGAAGAATGAAAGCTTCAAGCTCCCTTCCTTTGCATCCTTTATCAATTGAAGCTCCTTTCAAATAGTGGGGGATAGACTTCATTGGTGATATTTCAGATCCTTATAGTTCGGGACATAAATAGATCCTTGTAGCCACAAATTACTTCACTCAGTGGGTAGAGGCAATCCCCACCAAGAAAGCAACACACCAAGTTGTTATGGACTTCTTGTTGAATAATATCATATGAAGATTTGGTGTGCCAGTCAAGATTGTGGTTGATAATACCATGTGTTTCAGAGCTAAACCTTTGAGAGCAATATGCAAGGAGTATGGAACCAATCTAACTTATTCTTCAAACTATAACCCCCAAGGGAATGGACAAGCTGAGTCCAGCAATAAGAACTTATTGAAGATCATTAGGAGGACCTTGGAGTTTGAACAAGAGAAAATGGGGTGAACAAACTGAAATTTGTAGTTTGGGATGACAGAATCACTACTAAGAGAGCTACTTGGTAAGAGCCCATTTGAGTTGGTGTAAGGAACTCAAGCTCTACTGCCCTTACATCTGAAATTATCTTCATTTCAATTTGTTCAGCAACTTGAGGATCAAGAGGTTAGTCTATATGAAGCAAGGATTAATCAGACTGTGGAGCTAGATGAAGAGAGAAGAGCATCCCACCAGAGGCATGTCAGATTTAGAGAGAAGTTGAAAAGATTGTTTGACAAGAAGGTCACTCTTATGGCCTTCAGTATTGGAGATCTAGTTTTGTTGTGGGATAGAAGAAATGAAGATAAGGGAAAACATGGAAAATTTGATGCATTATGGATGGGCCCTTACTCCATTGATATCATAATTGGTGAGAATACCTTTTTTCTCAAATACTTAGATGGGGAATTGCTTGAACTACCTGTTAATGAAAGGCATCTGAAGTATTTCTTGGATTAATCCCCAAATTTGAGGTATGTAACAACTTGTATAGTGTATAGTGTTTGGATTTTGCTCTGTTTTTGGTGTTTTGTTGGTTTGTGATTTTCCTTGGTGTGTGACAGCCATTTTTGTTGGTTTCTCAGTTGGTTTTTGGATGGTTTTGGCTCATGACTCCATTTTCCCAATGGATTATTTTGGCACTTGGTCTATGTTGTTCTTGTGGCACTCACTAGGAGTACCCATCCCCAAGTAGGAGCTGATATTGGTGCCCATTTTGATCCTCTATTATTTTCCCATCTATCCCCTTTGTTCTATGAGCTCTAAAAAATATTTTTCTTTGAATTTGGTGGTCTACAATCTTTTTTCTCTAGATTGGATGCTTTTAAAAGCTAACAAACTTATTATTTTACCCTAACTTGAAAGAAGCATACATGGATGCCCTATTTTGTGCCCTAGTTTTTCAAATCCATGGGCCTCTGTCATTTTTTCCTTCTTTCTCGGCCTTTGGAGCTCAAATTTTCCTATTTTGTACTTATTTTCCCTCAAAAATCTTGCCCCATGGTCAGAAATTTCTTAAAATCACTTCCCATATGTTTTTTGACCAAAAAATCCTTCACCCACAAAGAAAAAATTGATTTTGGAGGTCGCGGACAAATTTTGTGTTTTTTGACGGTCATACAAGTCTCATTTGCCTGTTAAAATTAAGCTCAGGCCTCCCCTCATACGTGGCTGCTTTTGGTTGGACAAGGATCAGTGGGTTTTAGAAAAAACCTTAACATTTTTTGGCTTTTGGAAAATTTCACAAATATTTCCCGCAACCCTGTAGGTCCCAGAGGATGGACACGTGTCACACTCTAATGCAAAGGTGGAATGGAAGGCGGGTGGGGAACTTAGGCATTTTTTGCCTTTTTGGTGAAAATGGAGAAAGGTTAAAGAAGGGGCCATGGGTTTGCAATGGAGCAAGGGGTGGACATGTGGCAAGTACAAAGGAGAGTGTGGGTCGGTGGGCCGATGGGGGAAAAAGTGAAATGGTTCCCTTTTTCTGCAGAAAGGAATTAGAGCAAAAAATTAAGCCGCGGGTCCAAATGAAGCAAAGGGAGACACGTGACGGGTGTAGAAGGAAGCGTGGGCCACCAAAGGAAATGGGGAAAATTTTCCCTTTTTGTAAAAGGACTTAGTGTGGAAATTTGAGGTGTGGCTCCGTGATGAACCAATGACTGACATGTGGCAAGGAAGGAACCGGAGGCACGGGCCCATGGAGGCAAAGCTGGAAATTTTCCTTTGGTGAAAAAAGGGGGTAAAAAATGAAATAAGCATGTGGATTCTTAGCGATAGATAGGTGGACATAAGTCAAGGAAAAAATTAGAGGTGTGGGCCCATGGGAAAAAAGTGAAATTTTTCCAAAATTCCAAAAAGGGTGGAAATGTGCAGAATTGAAGCACGATTTCAATGGGACCCACCATATGCCACCTGTCAGCTCCAAATTTCAAGGTCGGAGGGGCAGAGAAAAAAGTCAAATTTTTCCACTTTTCCCAAAATGTTAAAAAGTCAAAAAGTGATCCCAAATCCATTCCCACTTGCATTTTGACACGTGGAGGGCTCAAATTGAAGGGATAAAGGAAAATCAATGATAACTGTACATTCTTCAATTTGGCCGCCATTTTTTCTCCAGGAAGCTTGGAGTTGAGAATTTTGCATCATTTTTCATCAAAGTTTTGGAAAATTCATGTCGTTTGTGCTTGCAAGGACTAATGCAATTGGTTTCAAGGATCAATTTGTATATTTGAGGTGTTTTTGAAATGAATTTTGCCCCAGCCTGTCCAAAATGTGAAATATCAAATCAAAAAGTTGTAGAATCAAATTTTGGAATGATAAGGATGAAATAATGAAATGAAAGGGGTCTGCCTACTGGGATAATGAAAAATGTGCCTCCATAATGGATAATGATGAAGGAATTGTAATGATTCACCTTTTTTGAAACACTTGACAACTTTTGTTGTAAATTTGTTAAATGTCCCTATCTGCGAATCATGTTAGAATTTTGTAACAAACTTGATGCTGGGCATATTATTTTCTTGGGAAAGAAAGATCAAATGTAATTGAAAGTTATATAATTCATGTTTTGAGATATGCAAAAGGTCAGAGAAATTTAGAAATTCATAGGAAAATCAGAGAAGAAGCCCATTCTCTGAGAAACCACCTAAGAACCATTTCTAATTCCTTTTTACATCATGTTTGTATCATGTTGAGTTATTTTTCAGTTGTAAAGCCATCAACAAGATCTGAGATTGTTCTTATAACATTCCCCTACTGATATATTTGATCAGTTCTAGATTATTTTGTGTTGTCTATTGGTAAAGTTTGCATGCACTTATGTTTTAGAATGTTTTCAATTTGTGTTTATTGTTTTAGGAATATATTTAGTGCTCCATTAATATTTATTATTGGATATTTACTTAGGTGTAAATATCTATGTGTAATGTAAATGTTATTGTGAGTTGTTTGATAAATAACTCATATAACAATATTAGTTTGGGTGAGTTTTAACAGCTCACGTATGTAGGTGTTGAGAGAGAGATTTGTGGGAGTGTTGTTGAACAACCTCCTTATTTTTAGGAATACATATTCCTATATATGTGTAACCTACTCTGCATGAAAATTAATTTAGATCAATATTGTGCATTCAGCGTATAATCTGGTTTTGTGCTTTCATTTGGTATTAGAGCGACATGGGATTCTGAGAATTGTTTGGGGCAAATCTGTGTTATTGGTTGCCCCTATGTATGAAAATTTATTGATATAAGAGGATTTTAGATTTCTAGATATTAAACTAGATCACAAAAAATTTAGCTATTAATAACATTTTGTTTGTGTTTCCTTGTACGCATATGAAAATATAAAGAGATTCATTTTTGATGTTGCGGTTTGGAATATTTATACCCATGAATTTTGTTGTGTGATCTGTGTCTCTAACACTACAGATCCACTCATTTTCTCTCTCTACATAGTCTATGATTTAGCCATTTTTGCATACAATTTCTCTTTGCGTTGATCTCTGAAATCTCAGGTTCTCATCGATCCACCATACTGCATACACCTACATCGATTGTGTGTTCATCGCGTCAACCTCAGGCTCCTCCATCACTGTTTTGCATTAAAAGACACATTTTTTCAAAAGATACTTGTGCCTCTATCCATTTGTTAAGGTCTGGTGGATGTACATGTTTTGGTCTGTGGGCATATCCAACCACAGCCTTCAAGATCTATTGAGACTGAAATTGCATATCTATTCATAGCTCATGTACGTGTAGAATGATTTATGTGCCCAATAATTTCTCCTTCATAGTTGAATAAAATTTTATGTTAGGTACCAGCTCATGCCGTATCGTACATATTTAAATGATCCACGTATTCTTATTTCTGAGAGAGCAGGTTTGAGTTATCTAGAATACACAATCTTGTACTTAGATTTGTGTGCCTATATCATTGGAGATTCACACGCTTGGAAGAGTCAAATGCCTCTCTTGTAAATCATTTTTTCCATGCTCTGATTATATTTTGTATTGATTATGGATTGGCACATCGTGCACATCTTAAGCTCCTTCCAACTAGTTGTCAAGCCACTTTCCATTGGATTCCATAATCTCTGCCATGAGTTTGTGAATGTGGAAGGAGTCTTATTGGAAGTTATATACTAAGACGTGTTTGGTACGTTCTGGTTTTGCTGTGGCTATATTGCTACGTCTTTGGTCTGTACACCAGTTCTTTTATGAGGTTAATTACCTCTCCTTCCTTTCCTTTCATTATTATTCCACCAAATGTTTTCTTATAGTTTTAGTTTTAAAAGTCAACATTGTTATTATTAGCTCATCCACATGTCATTTCTATGTTTATAGAATAATAAAAAGTAAAAGAGTCTCATTAGTCGGTGTTAATAGGAACTTTCTAATTATAAATTTAGTTATATTAGAAATGTAACTTATTACTTGTCAACAATAGTGAGTAGAGTTTTGTAAATGAGTCTATTGTCAAAAATTCAACAAGTCAAAATATTGTAAAAAAAATAAAAAAAATCGTCACGGATGCATTTTTGGTGTTACCTGACGTCTGAAAAAATAGAGTGTTTCACATTGTGGGAGGAAAGAAAAGAATAAGCTTAATGTGGAAACAAATGAGATTCATGATCACATCTAGCTGAGTTAGAAGCCTATCACTGGAGGACGGAGGACATCAAAGGTTGGAGGTCATTCAGTGACCTCTTGTCAGTCACCAACGATGGGGCCGCACAGATGCTTTGGTGGCATTTTGTTTATGTTGTGTGTTTGCTTCTAGTTGTGCGTGGTTTGTTGCAATCTGCAGCGTTCCTATTTTCAATAAGTGGAAATTTCACATTGAGGGGGGAACATGATTCCAATGTTCCATTTCCATCATGTCATCATTTTCTATGTATGTACAAGCAATATATGTAAACAAAATTTCCTAGGGTTTTCCCTACGGTGAAATGTGATGAGGGCTAATAATAGTAATTGGCACATCATGATGTGGTTACAGGTAAACCACTTGAAAACCTTCCTTTGTGGTTTGTGGTAAACCAATTGTAAACCACCATTCTTGGTTGTTGGAAATCCATTTGCAAAACCATCACTTTTTGGTTTGTGGTAAACCAATTGCAAAACCACCATTCTCGGTTTTTGGTCAACCATTTGCAAAACCATCCCTGAGGTTTGTGATCATCCTGTGAAAATCACTAGATCAAGAGTAGGTGCAAGTATAGAGGCAGTTTTTACCCATGTTCACACTAAGGGGGGGAATGTTAGGAAATATAATATTAGTGCTCCATTAATATTTATTATTGGATATTTACGTAGGTGTAAATATCTGTGTGTAATGTATTATTTTATTGTGATTTGTTTTATAAACAACTCATATAACGGATATAATAGATTTTGGGTGAGTTTTAATGCAGCTCATGTATGTAGGTGTTGAGATGAGAGTTTTATGGGAGTGTTGTTGAACAACCTCCTTGTTTTTAGTAAATACATATTCCTATATATGTGTAACCTACTCCGCATGAAAATTAATTAAGATCAATATTGTGTCTTCAGCGTATAATCTGGTTTTGTGACTTTCGTATTACTCCTGTTGTAGTCTTGTGTTTGAAACACTCTTATGATCATACATGGTCTCATTTCTTGTTGATAGTTTAGTGGCATCTGGAATCTCACATTCAAAAGAGCTTTCATCTGATAAAGAGATATACAGATTTAAAATCACTTTACCTTCCTTGCAAAACAGAGATTGTTGTAAACCTTTGGGTGCACCTTAGGTCATGATAAAATAGAGATTCTGGATGCTATTGGTTCACCTGCTTCAATTTTTTGTGGCAGGTTATCAAAGATTGTGTGGATCCTAGTGTAGATCTAGGCATTACATTTGGTGCACATATCCTGGTTGAAGGAGTACCTTACCCCTTTTGAAACATTATGTTGTGTTCTTACAAATTTTTACAAAGGTCCTCAGATAATTTGGTAGATTTTGGTTAGTCTTATCTAAAATCTCCCACCAAAAAGTTCATTCAAAATAACTAATCCTACCCCATACTACCCTTGTTTTGCATTGTGTGTCAACAAAATAATCTAATCCATTACAAAAATGCACAAAGCAAATCAGGATCATAATGTCTTTAGTAGCCTCAGCCTTAGTATGCTTCTTGAAAGCATTTCCATCATTTTAGTGACAACTCTATTGAGAATAGAATAATGGAGAAATTGATCATGTTTTCTCAAGGCCAGTTCCATACAACTTACATATTAAAAGGATATCTTCACCTCCTTCATAAAACATAGGCTTACAATATAGGTTATCTTACCTTGGTTGAAAGGCACAACCTAAAATAGTTAGGACAAGATCAAGTCCTATATTAGTGCTACCATCCTCTCCTCAAATATGAGTTCCAGTTAGATCATTATCCCTGGCTAAAAACCGACATACATCATGATCTTCTATCTTCAAGCTTCATGCCATATCTCTGATGCTGCTCAAACTGAAAAGGAGAACAAATTTGGGTACCAACATTAAAATTGCTTGAAATCATTGACAACAAGTGTCCTTGTTATTACTCTCGCATTATCCTTTCTTGGGGCACTATCACTAACCCTTATGTGAATTTCAATAGGTTAGAACTGAAGCTTTAAAAAAAATATCTATATTATGTTTCTCTGATTTAGTTTAGCTTGTTTACTTTCTCATATTGCATTATTATGCTATGTTGAATGCAATTAGGCAATTTCTTTCTCGTATTGCATTGCATTTTGTATGTTGCATTAGTTTGTTTTCAACCCTTGTTATTATATGGCATTTAATGTCATATACATTTTGTTCATTCTTTTTAATAATCTCTTGCATGAAGATCATTAGCAATATGTTGAAAAATAAAGTTGTTCAATATATCCAATTGATGGATGTTGGCTCAATTTCCTCATTCTCCTATTTCTTTACATCCCTTTTCCTATTCGTTCACACTATTAATTCGTCGGACCCTATCATAATGGGATTTTTTTGATCAATGTTCTTCCATCACTCCTATCAAGTTTTGTATCGAGGGGGGCATCCTTCATTCTACTCATTAATTTCTATCCCTTCAACATTTTCTACTTGTTTATGCTTGTCTACTTTCTTTCAAGTGATGTCCTTATAAATTCAATCTCAAAGAGGGGAAAATGTGACACACGTAAAATAGTGCTTACACTTAACATTTCCTCTAGTATTCAATAATTGATGACAATTTGTTCATCCCTATTCTGTCACTCCATTATTGGAGCCCAGTCATGACACTCTTTTGATTGTATTCTTCTCCTTCAACTTATTTGCTAATAGTGGTTATTACATTAAACATTCCTCCTTTGAACCATTTAGAACCTCCTTAGTTTCTCTAGAGTACTTCTATTAGCATCCTAGGCTAATCATATCATGTCACAAAATGTCAATCTAGAATCCCAAGGTTTTAATGAGTCTCTAATCATGCTAATCAAGTTTAACTAGCCTAAGGGACCAAGATTAACATATTAGTTAAAGCATCATTTATCCTAATCTAATCTAAAATTTGATTTTTGAGGCTTTAGTCCCACATGCACCCAAATTCAAACTCTCCAAAGTTCAAAACTATCACTTAGAAGGTCACCCCTCCCTCTCAACTTACATTGACCTTGTTTACATAACAAATTATCTCTCATATTTCAAGATCTTGACATTAGAAATCATGCCCTGCTACTGTATAGCTTGGGTAAAAAATAGAACATTTGGATCTTGGCCATACTCCATTAGATGGTGCATGTATAATATCTCCTCAATCTTGCAAATTAGTCGACTCTGAAATATAGTTAGTAAGGGAAATATAAATCTTGGAAATGTAGCCAAACCTTCAAAATATCTTATCACTTATTTTGGGAGCAAAAAAACACACAATTTGATTGCTTAGAATCTAGCAGGTTAACTTTCATGAATTTAATGGAGTAATCTAGAGTAGTTATATGCTAGGGTGTAGACTTCAATGAATGTTTTGTATCACAAATTTATATATACATTAAATAGTGTTCTTTTTTACTACTAATTCATGGTAACATGGTTAAGTTTATTCTAAGATTTGAGGTTCTTTAAATCTTTCCATAGCTTTGAAAACCTTTCCTCGCATACAGTCATAGTAAAGTTGAAATTGCTCTCTTACTTATCTTGTGATTAATAAAATCCATCAGAACCATTACACCTGAAATAACCTTTGGTATAAGTAGTTTATCAGACTACCTTTCCCTTTCCTTATGCCACCTAATCTCACTCCTAATGGACAATGTTCCTTTCTTAATGAAGTATCTCTCACTATTAATATGGGTGGTCACCTTTATAAATGTAGCTTCAATAATATTTTCTTATGATGCCTTAGTAGTTGTAAATTGCCTATTTCAGATCAAAGAATTCTCATGATGAATTTCTGGAACACTTTAGTGGCTTAGCTATTGCTTAACGCATTCTTCACCTAGGTTATTATTGTAGCCAACCCTAAACCATGACTGTTGTGACTAGTCAAATATTGTGTCATATGCTAAGAAAATAATCTCACTCAATTACAGTGAGTCATGCCTTACAGGTCACATGAGATGGCCTTTCTCTGAATGGAGTTTGGGTGTTAGAGAGATCAATCCTCATTCTTCACAACAACATCAATGGATTATCAAATGCTACTAAATATACACTAAATGGGCAGAATGCATTCCACTCATTTCTACAAAAGCCACTTTTTTTGTGAATTCATCAACCATCACATAATTTGTCACTTTGGTGTCCCTCACCACCTATCACTAATAATAGAAAGTAATTCAAAAACAAAACCCTATGAAAAATATGGGTTGACACTTTTGGCATTCAACTCAGTTTCTCCAATTTATTACCCAATCATAAAAAAATGGCTAAGAAGAATCAACCAATAAAACCTTTACAAAAAATTCTTATGGAAGTAGTTAATGATACTAGGAAGGATTATATGCATATTCCTTTCACCTATGTGGGATTATCACACTATTATTCACTACTTCAAATGCTACCACACCTTTCTCTTGGTCTATTTACCGAGTTTGTCTTGCCTCTCAAATTCCAATTCCTTGCTCCGCATCTCACTCCAAGACAAGCTCATCAATGATGAATTTCCCAGGACCATTTGGCACAACTTGAGTTATTAGATGAGCATTGTCTTAATGCTCTTGATCATCTCTAAATCAACCAAAAATTATCAACATGCCTATGATAAATGTGTCCACGAACCAAAACCTTCCAAGTCAGTGACCTCATCTTGAAGGAAAATCAAAATTTAAAAAAGGAAGATAAAAGTAAATAGGAAAATCTTGCTTCTAATTGGCTTGGACCCTATATTGTTACTCATACCTATAGATCATGTGCTTATCGTTTGTCTTCACTTGAAGGTCAACCTGAAATTGAGCCCCTCAATTCCTTACATCTTAGACCATTCTATTGTTGAATCAAGTCCTATATCACCTTCTGTCTATTGACCACTCGTTCCATTGAGTGTCATTCACCTTTCCATTTTACCTGTTTTAAGGATCAACGACTAAACAAGAATCATGTGATTACACATCACCTTTCATCATTATCTTCAATATGAGTACCACGGATCTACTTATGACATGATTCTCATGGATAATTTTTTTCTTTTTTTTCAAAGATGGAATCCCATGGTCATTCATCAGTTGAAACCATCTCTGTTCATAGTTAACCTCTGTGTCCTATGGTTTTATCTTCTAAACAAGAATCTAATATTCCATCTATAAACTTGTCCAAATGAGTTAAACGTAAAAATTAAAATGGGATTAAAATCCTTGAGTCAAACTTCCACCAAAAAATATGACCCCTCAAACAAGGACATCTACTTCTTTCTATCTCGCCACTATAAATAGATTGCTCCCTCAAAGGACAACTATATAAAGCCATATCATACATAGTCTAAAACATAACAAACTAATAATATTTCAGAAACTTCCACATCGATCAGCTTCACAAAGACCTCAAGGAGATAATTTACTCATCCTATATACACTTCCACAATGATCAGTCTATCAAAAAGAAAACAAATAAAGAAAATTGATTAACTTTTTGTCATGGACTTGCCTATTTGTGATCATAGGTTTCTTTGTAGGTAAGCATGTTGTCGTACACTAAGTTACGCTAAAACCAACTTATTTTCACCTCATCACCTTTTCACCCTAATTTCCTACCCACTCAAGGGACGTGGCCAAAACTACGACATTTCATAATCATGTGAATTTCTTCACCCTTAGAATAGTCAATTATGAAAATGCCTTTAGGGCCTTACGTTCATAAGCCCATCTTTGGTATGGTAGAATCATTAGGGCTTCTAAGCAATTAAGCAGCTCTTTTGGTCACCTCTTACCATTCACCTCTTCATTACTTATTGATTCTCATATGCAAGACTAGACCATCGACAAATACATTTTAACCATATTTAACTACCTAAACTCAACCATGACTAACTCACCTAAAACTCAACCATACCTATGACCTAGACTCAACCATGCATATGACCTAGAATCAATCATGACTAGATCATACCAACCCATTCTTATAATTCATCATATTCTTCCCTAGATTATGGGATAATTACATCATCCTGAGGCACATGTTATCCAAATATATCTCCTAGTAATTTGGATAACTTGCATACACATTCTAGTCCTAAGTTATTCATTGAAGAATTACACGTGCTCAAAATCACTTGGCACATTCACTTGGTAATAGTTTACCTGTGTGCCCCTTTCCTTTTCTCCTTCCACTTCTCCCTTATTCCCACATTCCACACATTCACCTTCTTCTTAGTCAGCTTCTTCCCATCTTGCGTTCCTCGCACTTACTACTAAGTCCTTGTCCCTTCGTGCACCGCACCCATTACATTGTAATAGTTGCGCCTTAACCATACATTCTCTGCTCACCAGTTTACTTCATCTCCCCGCGCATCATCGCTCACCCCCTCTGCATGCCTTCCTCTATTTTCTCATGTGCCCTTCCCTCATGCCCTTCTATGCCAGATCATCTTTTGACATACGCTTAAGTGTGTCAGTGTGCAATTAGTCAAAGCATGCCAACAGGGTACCGAATCCTTGCAACAAATCAATGATTAACATGTGGCAGAAAATGAAAAAATATTTGTACAATTTGGCCTTCATCTTCAGCCAATCATGCGTGTGCCACATGTTTATGTGCACCGTAATAACTCTAACATCTTTTGATAGCTATATCTTCTACTATAGAGCTCAGATCGGCACATGCCTAGACTTGTCAGAGAGCTGCTGACATTGGTTACAGTGCCAGAAATTCAAAATTCAAATTTTGATGGATCTGGTAGGTGAGAAATGGGAAAATGTCTCTCTGAACATTGATGAGTAGATTTGATTGCTCCAACCACCCAATTTGGTATGATCCTGCCCTCTTTTGTCTTCAACACATCAAAAAAGCATGGGGAAGTGTACTTCACAGATTTCCAAGTGGATTTGTAGACATTGAATGCTTCTTGTTGGTGGTTGTGTTTCAAATTCAGGTTTTCCCTCCTTTTCCTTTCTTCCTCCATGGATTCATCTATAAATGTAAGAGAAAGGCTCATTTGTTATGTTGGACACTCTGGATCCTTACGTGTTTTTCTAAGGACTTCATATTTTTTGTATTTTGAGTTGCAGACCTCTATGTTTGGCTCTTGCATGTGGATATCGGCCTCCTTCATCATTGTAATAGCTCTGTGCATTTCTGGAAGTAATAGAAGCATCATTTTGTGACTATTCTTTGTCCTAATGTGTTTGCATTCCTTCTTCTTACCTTTTCTTTTACATTGTGTGCTGGTTGTGCTACTTTAGGTCCCTTGCAGTTCCATATTTAGTTGTGTTCCATGAGAATGATCTGGTGAATACATGTATTTCACTATGCTACTCATGCCTAGCCTCTTTTCATGCATTCCCTGTCATTCTCACTCAGAAAAGATAGTGTTCATCCCTCTTTTCTAGTGTTATCACCTTTTAGTGTAGTTTACTTCATGTTATCCTTCTATCCCTGGTCCCTTGGCATTTTTAGCTTAGTTTCCCTTTTTAGCACTAGGAGTAGTAGTAGTAGCAGTAGAAATAGATAGAGGAACCGGCCTTCTCCGGAGATCCATCCCAAGCTCGCAAGGTCCCACAACTTGGGGATGGTTCCATTGTGGTCTCAAACACCTCAGCCCTTCTGAGATCTGAGACGTGGGTGCATGTTTGAGAAACCAATAGTTTTTGGCACGCCCGGTGGGACCAGCATTGAAAGCTCAAATTTCATATCTCTAAGTTTTGGTGTGTGAACTTAGTGTTTCAGCCTTTGAAGAGGCTCATTTCAAACACATCTGGTGACTCCCAATATTTTAAGATCTCTATTTCAGTAGTCCTGAGTGCCTTTCATGAGAAGAGTGCACACAAGAAGAAGTGTAGTAGCTGAAGATTATTTTGAATACCTCCAACTATCCCCGAGAAGAGTTCATTCCAGAAATCCCACGCACGCATCTCTATCTCCAGCGTGTCAGCTCATTCAACTCCTCCTCAAAATAGAAAACATATGTGCCCTGTAATGGCGCATCAAGTAACCTCCTCCATTAAGAAACTTTGCAAACTTTACTAGAGGGAGTCCCTTACTCCTTTATGTACAACATGATATGCACCAAATGGCACACTCAAGAGTATTCCTTACTTTATTGGTGAGAATCAAGTCACCCCTCAGGAGCATATCTAGGATGTAGCAAATGTGTGTTCACTCTATCTAATCACACATGATGATGTAGTAGTCAGATTGCTTGCAACCTCTTTCAAAGGTAAAGCACTTCAATGGTACCGAGGCTTGAGACTTGGATCTATCACCACTTGGGATGAGCTGGGAACAACTCTTTGCAATTAATTTGAAGATAAGTTAGATCACCTATCGTTGGTGGAGCAACTAAAAACAATACGGAGAGCACCCAATGAGTAGATGACTGATTTTAACATCAGATTTCAGAAGACTTGGGACATAATTCCTCTTGTGGTAAGACCTACAGCCCAACATGCTTTCCTTTATTATCTGAAGGCACTCAACAGTGATATTTCAGTTATGATCCAATCTATGGGAGGTAGGACTTTACCAGCTGCTTATAACATTTAGTAAGGGCAAAAAAATAGCCTTTCATTTAGGACTCAAGAAAGTTGGCTCCTAGACCTCCCATGCCCTTGTTCCCAGAGATGTCACAAGGTGCCCCAGCCTTCTATGGCCCCTATTCCTATCCCTGAGAAAAGCGTGCAACCAATTGCCTCAACATCCTATTCTTCATTTCACAAGCACAAGGAAGATGAAGAATTAAGGCCTTGATTAAATTTATCAAACAAGGTCATATCATTAGAAAGGCATGAGGCCAAGCCTATAGAGGATTCCAATCAAGCACATAGCTAAGGAAATCAGCCTTGGCAAGAATCAATATGGAAATCAAATATACGCACCAAATCAGGAGAATGATAGATGGTAACCTAATACACATCTAACCTTGTAAGTTGTTCCTCCTGAAACTTCTCTCCTAGTACCAAGCATGAGTTGAGCACTTGTTCCAGTTTAGAAAAATTTGGCACAAGAGTCAGAATGGTGCTTCCCTTACAACTTGCCTCATAGTCAATATCATTGTGCTAATGTACATGCACGCCCAAGCCTTCATGATCAGAATTCTTCATCTTGTGAACCCTCAACAAGTGTCCCATGAATTAGATAATCCAAAAGACCAGAAGTTCCTAGGAAACCAATTTGATGTTCTTTGGCAATAAGTACTTATATGCAATCAACCAAGCTAAAGAAGATACAAATAGACCGCGTGCCCAAGTTACAGACAACACAAGATATAAGAAAAGAATATTAGAGTCTAGGCTATACAAGTCACAGTCCCACCAATGCTAACATCTTAATTTCAGAAGAAAAAATAATCAGACAAGTACATCTTATAACAAAGCATGTTCAAATTCCCTATGCAGGAGGCCCCATGTAAAGCTCCTTCTGAAGCAACATGCCCACCTCATTTGGTAGGCCAAGCCTCTGTTCCAGCTAAAATTTAGGCTTCCACACCTGAAACACTAAAGAATCATATGTTGTTCCCCAAATTCATAAGATGGGGGGGCTTCCATTCAACATTGTTGACAACAAATGAAGAAAACAAACATAAACGTCACAATGTCATGATCCTGACCATTCCATCTCAATGGGATCTACTGCATGAAGCTCTAGCACAATTTTCTACGCATTGTTCAGATTATGCAGAAGCCATTCGCTTAACTATAGGAAAATCTTCCAAGAAGCTTAAGAAAAAACTATTTTGAAATTGCTAAAACCCCACCCTTCTATATGTCCTTGATTATAGGAAATCACCTAATGCATAACTACTTATTGAATCAGGTGCTAGTAATTTTATTATGCCTAAGAAGATAGCTGAATCTTAGGTTTGAAATAACCCTTTAATCTAAAGGATTCCTACAACTTGATGGCTCAGTTGTTACCTTGGGATTCATCAAGGATCTTGAGTTAACCCTCCATGCATGTCCAAGCCAAAATCTACTCAAGATGTGTCAATTATTGACCCGCCTCCTTTGTTTTCCCATATTCTATCAAGAATTTATGCCAAAGTGGGTGGTTACTTATCCAAAATGAGCCCCTACTCATTTTGTGGCTTCCCTTGTATCTATTGTGCCTCAATCAAAATTTTTTGTTAGGACTCAAAATAAGTATGGAACCAGTTGGATAGACCATTTCATCGGCATTAAAATAAATTTTTCCTCCAATCCATGTAAAGTTATGGCTCGGTGGATTCAAATGAAATTCCATGGAAGGCCCCCTTATGGTCATGTGTCAACAGTCGGCATCGGGGTATCAAGGAACTTGGAACCAAGTGTTTGGAAAATTCAAAAGGGAAAATTTCACAATCACGAATCGGATCCTATCCACGTGTCCAAATTTTGGACTAAGTGTTTGCCACGAATCAAGGGAAAGGCCCGCGCCCAAAAATGTTATGCCACGTGTCCTTGAGTTGGAATGAATAAAATTATGAAGTGTTTTGGTTGGGTAATACATTATTGGCCCGTAGCCCCCGACCAGTAAGGAGCCCGCCACGTGTCCATGTGGACCGGCTCAATGGGGGATGAAATTTTTCCCAAATAATGCACTTGGCCACTGTTATCCAAAATGTGCCCCTGGCTCATTTTATGGCTAAATCCTTCATTTTTCCCTCTCTTGTGCCCCTCAGTCACCAATCAATTTGCCATGTGTTAGGCACTCAAAACCTTCTAGGAAGTGGCACCAAAGGATAGAGCTCTTTCTCAGGTTTCCAGAAAGGTAAAGTTTTCCTCCTAACTGCCATGTATTTTTGAAGTTATGGTTCGGCGGAGTTTTTTGGAAAAAATTTCCCCTGGAAAGGCCCAAAGCCCGCATCCAATGAGAGCATGCCATGTGGCACCTAGAGTGGCAGAGTGCGG
The DNA here is from genome assembly GCA_019776745.2 of Taxus chinensis. Lineage (NCBI taxonomy): Eukaryota > Viridiplantae > Streptophyta > Pinopsida > Cupressales > Taxaceae > Taxus > Taxus chinensis. Next base: position 189,056 of record JAHRHJ020001277.1, read on the forward strand.
GGAATTTTTGGGTAAAATTTTCCAAATGACAAAAAGGTGGAAAATTTCGGGAAAAAATTCCCCGCCAACCCGTTTTGGCCCTGTTTTGCCCTAAATCTTCAAATCGCCATATCTTTCGATCCAGAGCTCAGTTTTTCACGTTCTTTATATCAATGGAAAGCTGGTGAAATTATCTACAAGATTCACAGGGTCATTTTTGTAATTTTGGTGGAGTTTGGAGAGATAAAATTGAAAAACGCCTCTGGCACGTGGTCATGAACAGAAATGACGTTTCAACCACCATTTTTAATGAAGAATGGCTCGCATTCTCTCCCAGCATGGTAAAAATGTCAGGGGATGGGTCTGTAAGGATGCCCATGCTGTTTTGAATGCATTTTGGTCAATGGTTGAATCCCTTCCATGTTTTCCCGTGTTTCTCTCTCCTAGGCTCGTCCCTTGCACTGTAAAAGCCAGATTTGGCTCATTTTCAAAGGGTTGAACATTTTTTGTGTATTGCAACTTCCCTTTCTCACCTTGGAAGTGATTTTGTGGAATATTAGACCTTTTCCAAGACTGCAAACTTTTTTTACCTCTCAGGTGTTGTAATGCAAGTGATTTTGATGATTAAAATGACAATGCAGGCTCTGTGATGAGTTTTCATCCTCTGTTTGTGTTGTTTGGTTCATTTATGATCCTTCATTACAATTATCAGTTTGTGCATGAGGTTTTTTGTTGCATTTTTATGGATTGTGTCAATCTGCAGAAGTAAAAAAATGCTCACCACTCCTTTGGTGCATCACCTCTATTAGCATTAGTTTCATTTTTTGCATTCTCTATCTCTGTCTCCTTGGCAATTTAGAGTAGGATTAGGAGCTTAAAACTCTGCATAACTTGCATGTGCATCTGATCAGAGGAGTTGAGGAACCAGCCTCTAACTCTGGAGATTCCTTTCCCATTTTTACAAGTCCCACACTTAGGAAAGGATTCAATGTTGTGCAATCACACTGGATGTCTAAAATGATCAAACTAGAAGCCTGATCAACATCCAGGGGTGTTGCTGATTTGCAACAACAGTTTTGGCACACCCGGTGGGACCTTAGAGGTCTTCATCTTCATTGCAACAAAATTGATGTGCATTTGTTGCAAGTTTCTTGCTTAAAAGAGCCCTATTAATTACACATCCGGCGACTCCAAGGAAGAAGAATCAACTGGTTTTAGCAGTGCAGACCTGAAAACTCATGAGAAGAATCACCACAAGGTCAAGAGTTGGAGAAGAAGAAGTGTTGTTTGAATATCTGCAATTATCTCCAAGAAGAAGGCAAAGAGGGAGGAGAATTCAAAGGTCTCCATCTCCACCAAACAGAACTCTCTCAACTCCTCCACCTGGTAGGCCTTTCATTCAATCAACAAGGGTTCTAAGGCCAATCAGAATGGCACAACACAACCCCTATGTCAATTTCACTGGCAGCAGCCCACTTGCTCTCAATGCACAAAATCCAATCCCAGTTGCAGCATTGAAGAACATTCCATACTTCACTGGAGAGAATCAGACCACTCCTGGTGATCATGTTAAAGATATTGCTAATATTTGTGCAATCCATGAGATTAATGAGATGCAAGTTGCTGTCAAACTACTGGCATCTTCATTCAAGGGGGAAAGCTTTGCAATGGTTCAGGAGCCTTGCCTCTGGTTCTATTCAAAATTGGAACCAGCTATGTATAGCCCTCCATGAGTAGTTTGGAGAAAAGGGAGACAACTTGTCCCTTTTGGAACAGTTGACAACCATCAAGAGAGCTCCCAATGAGCAGCTGACTGATTTCAACTTCAGATTTCAAAGGACTTGGGAGAGAATTCCAGTGGCAGTCAGGCCAACATTAGAAGGTGCTTTTCTATATTACCTTAAAGCTTTAAATTCTGATATTTCTATGTTAATTCAATCCATGGGAGGCACAACTATCCCATTGCTTATAGCATTGCCATTAGAGCTGAAAATTGTTTGATCCAAGCTGGCAAGCTAGCTCCTAGGCCTCCAATGCCATTTTTTCCAAGTTTAGAGAGTCCAAATACTAGTCAAGCACCTAATTTAGCTCCTATTCCCACTCCTAGAAATTAGAATTCAAATGAAGCTTCTACTTCATCTTCTAGTGCCTCAAATGAACTTCAAGAAGTCATGAAGCAATTGCAAAATCTAGGCAATGAGCTGGTTACTCTCAAGAGGCAGCAAGCTCAAGGTTTTAGACCTTCTTTCAGCCCTAAGCTCAGCCTAACAGGCATCCATACTAGCCTCAAAGGCCACCCAATCCAGTTGCAAATGAAATTCAAACAAGACTTCCTGCCAACAAACCATTTTTAGCCCTATAATCCCAATGCTATATCTGCCTCTAAGGCATTAGTGCCAGTGCAAAACAACATAGCTCAAGAGTATGATTGGTGTTTCCCATGTAATGAACCTCATAACCAATCCATGTGCTTCAACGGTGCCTTGAATCAAGAATTAATGGTGACAACAACTTGTGTGGAGGGTGAAGGTAGTCAAGGAAATAACTAACAACAAGAAACATCCCGGCAGCAATCAGCTCCAAATGATACCACACTTGTAAACTGGCAAGCAGAGGATTTTTGTGGCATGAATCAAATGAGTTTCCCAAAGTGTTGCAGCCAACACAAGGTCAAAAAGGAGAAATTTGGGTGAAGAATAGCCATTGGCTCCAAGTAATCCACAACCTTCTATCACTCCACAAACTATTGGCAAATAAAATGTCAGTTCCAAACACACAAGGGCTTGCCTAAAACAGCTCCTAGGCCAACTCAAATGCCAGTTGTTGCTGCCCATATGCAAGGAATGAATGTGTAGGCCAAGGGACAAGCAGAGAGATGCTTCATCTCCATTCAGTATCATTGATCAGATGAAGAAGACAAATGTAAACATATCAATGTGGGAATCACTATCCATCTCAGGCCAAAGAGATTTGCTACAAGCTGCCATGAAGGACTGGTCAACTTCAAATCAGTAGGTCCAAATGCAAGAGAAGGTACTCACAAATGCTTCCCAGCTTGAGGGGAATCATGGAGGACAACAAGGTAAAATGTTGAAGCCCCCTTCATTCTATGTTTCATTGATCATTTCACGAAAAAAGAGAACAAGTTGTGACTGACAGCTCTAACCCACATATGTGGTACGTGAGGGATTGCTGGTGAGGGTACTTCATGACAGTTAGAAGTGGAGAGCATTTCATAAGGATAAAATGCGTATATGCAAAACATCACGATGTTGAAATTTGTAAGGCCTTCGAGTGCCAGATAACGAATGTATAGTTTGTTAAAGCTGCTTTGAAATAATGATCAACAAATCATTCAAAAATTTCTTGCAAATCAAAGAGGCTGAACTTCTCCGCCATAAAATCTTAGAAAAGTTGAGCAGTATAGCTATGGTGACCAAGTAGAGTGGCATCGCTGAGAAACAACAAAATTAACCCAAGGACCTTTTATTACTTTGGAGATCCATTTTCATCCTAAGGATTAGTTTAGGAAGGAGAAATGAAAAAATCGAATCGTGAGTGGAGAAGTATCATGTACATCTCAGTGTAAAGAGGTAACTCACCAAAATTGAGATAAGAATGACACTGAGCAGAACGGTAATGAGATCATACACAACTTGTCAAGAATCTGATGTAAGTTTGGAGCTATAGAGAGGATTTAAAGGGATTGTAACAATCACAAGTAGCTCAACACGATCACATTGAATTAGATCAAATACTAAGACAATGCATCCATCAAAGGTAGATGAACAAGGACCAAGGAGATTCGTAGCAATTTATTCCATACTTGGGACAATCTTCAGATCGAGAAGAAATTGATAGCAGTAGGATATATCATGCATCAAAGAAATAATGAGATTACATATCAAGATGATGACATTCTGATGCTTAAGAGAATTGCACAATCATAAGTTCCGAAATCCAAGAAAAAAGATGAAGTGGGGAAAAATGAACAAATTATGTGTTTGACTTCAGAGATTATGAATAGAGAATCTCTCAAGGATTATCCTATCCACTTCTTCCATAGAGCAGATTTTATGCAAGATTGATTGGCTTATGGGCTCCGATTGATGGTTTTCACTTACTTGATTGCTATGTCAGGGTATATACTTAGATAATGAGTGAATGGAACCGAAGATTAGTTTTAACGACAAACTTTACATAAAAATGGCAGAACTATGCCATATAGGCAAAAGACATGCCCATTTGGAGCTGCCGAAACGCTGGCAACTAACTTCAAAAAGAGCAATATGGACATGGTCGTTCAATCTCAGGTTGTCGATTAACATACATTGATATACGATAAAATAGGCTTGATGATATTCAATGTATTTCTTCTACCAAAAAATCACCAGACAAACCACAAAGCTCTTTTTCCTTGAAGCCTTCAAGAGTGCTTGCACAAGAAGGAATGTAGAAAACTCTGAGTCTCATTGAATCTCTACAAAAAAGTGGTGTCTATCGTTCTAGCCATGGAAAGAGAAAGAATCCTCATGAACTAATGTCCCCGAAAGAAGGCGATCCAGCTAAAGATCCTGCACAAAATGAGGGTACGAATGCACGAAGCATAAGGACGGAATGCACCAATTTGAATGGGCCAACGGCAACAAGAAAGGCCACTTTGCCAAGTTCTTGGAAGAATAAATCTTAATGATTCGGAGGGATTTCTTGTCCCAATTTGCAGGCCCTTGTCCAAACCTCATCACTCAAGATGTCTAAAGAAAGCATGGCTTTCTAAGATGGAAATGAGGAAGGAAAAGTCGAAAGTGTTTGTGAAGCCAACATCTTAACAAGAACCGCCATAAACTTCCTCAAGGCCGGGCGAATCGATCCTCAGCAACCTTCAGACCATTTTTCTCCAGAGGATTTCATCCTCTATGCGTTGGAGGTAGATGATATCTATTTCCTACAATTTTTGGTACACGCGAATTAAGTAGACACAGTGATCGACGAGACGAATTCACCTTTCTTCCAGCCAATAGCCTGGAGACTATGAGGATGAGATACTTTCTTTTCGAATTCATGAGAAACAGGGTCCTTGCAGGTAATCAGGAGCTTGAGAGAAATCAACGTCATCTAGCTTCTCAAACAATCACAGTTCGTCCAACTTGTTGCTGTTCTCTCATGTTCGGGTGTTTAAAGACTTCCCTCTATCAAACAAGACTTGAATAGAACAAACAAGGGAAAGAAAATCTGGATTACTCGTAACATCGGGGCTACTGGACTGAGTAGGCGGATGACCAATGGGAGCAATCAAAGTTGTCAACACATGTGTAACAGGCCAAAAGGATTTGTGTGGAGCCAGCGATCTTGCTAGCTCAATACAAGACGGAACTAGGATGCAACGAGAAGGAGGATGTTATATGTTGGCGTTGCAAGTTTAACAAACCGATGAGGCAAGGGAAGCAAACTCCCAAGAGGAATGGAGGGGTGCTCCACAAACTACTTGCTGAGTAGGCAGGATTAATTGCACTTCCTAAGCAAAACGCGTCACTGTTTCCAACTCACACATGAGTATGAACATATTGACGCCAAAGAGGACACTCTTTTTAAGTGTAAGTTGTCTCATCAACTGCACTCCTTGTTGATGCTGAAAGTATTTATTCAACAAGAGACTGCTGAATGGAGTACTGAAAGAAAGATATTGCATTGGTACGAATCATTCACTCCAATAAGCGTCGCTGGAAGATTTCCTATGCGCTGGATCGCAGCCTAGGTGGACGCAGGCTTTTCTTGCACCATAGAGCGAGGGCAGCTGCTGAAAATCATCGACGGGCTGGTCTCGGATGGCAGAATTTGCTTCTCAATGCACACATCTCAATCCAAGCATTTTATGTCCCATGGGAAGGGCACAGGTTGACAAGAACTTCGTGTCATCTATCCTGAGACGAGTGACTGCAAGAGAGAGCGGAGCGCCAACCTCTACCATTTTGCACTCTAAAAATTATGCTTAGAGCATGAAGCAGATAACCAGAATCGGCATTTCCAGAATGTAACTTTGGGAATTTTGAAGGGGACTCTCATTATAGGACAGTTAATAATATCACCATCGGCCAGAGGGCACAAGTGGATTTTCAATCAGCCACAGATTACTTCCAACCAAAATGGACTGAACGAAGGTAGCACTTCAACAGAGAAACGAAATGACCTCTAACAATCCTAGACTTCCTGATGAGATGAATAGACTAACTAGAATATTGGCATAAAACTGCATACTAATAAGACTCAGATAATCGCATTGGCGTTGATTAGATCTAAGTGAGCTGCAATGGGCTAATCAAGAATGGATCCTACCTACAGTACCTTCATCAAACTATTACCCCACAGTAATGCGCCTGGCTGAATCAACAAACAGAAATCTGTTGAGGATCTTAGAGGACCCTTGATGAGAATCAGAGGTCTATTGGCATATCCAAATTGAAATCAGCCGGTTATGGGCTGATCAGGCAACTCCTAAAAATATCTACAGGTAATTCTCTTTCATTCAAGCTTGTACTTAATAGTAAGAGAGGATTTTCCATATCACGTTGAAGTCTGGCGCAACCATTGGAACTCAATGAACGATAACTTGCCGAGGTTGTTGGATTTGACCCATGGAAAGTCAGATAGTAGAATATGGAGCTCCAAGGAAATCAAAAACAGGCATCCCACAGAATTTGGAGAAGGACAAGCTTGATAATAAAGAAGACAGAAGACAATTTGAAGAAAGGCCAAGAACTGATCCTTCAAGTTGGAGATCTAGTGTAAAAGGGATGCGGATAGAGCAAAACAGGAAAAGGAAGGCATTCAAATTGATGCATTTGGAGTGCGCCCTACGATGGTCACAAAAGTTGTGAAGGACAACAATGTTCTCAAGTGTCTTCATTGGATGGTGAAGAAACTCAGATTCGAGTCAATGGAAATTCCATCTAAAGTATTGTTTACTGAAGGCAATGCTTCACCATGTACATATTTAGTTTAGTTTTTCATTCCAAGTGCTTGCACATTGTTTTGTTTAGATTATTTTGTTTTCTCCCTAAGTGTTTGGACAAGCTGCTGTCGTTAGAGATGTGTGGACAGGCCTTGTTCACAGGTGATTTATTCCATCTTCTATCTTGCCAGGGTTCTAGTAGTTGGGGTATCAAATAGAGAATTCAATGACTCATAACCAATGGATGCTTCATGCAATGGTAAAACTTCATCTAGAAAAGAGGGATGAACCCTCTAAGGTGCCCAAAATGTTATCAAAATGTTCCCGTTGCTCATTTTTGTGGCTAATCTCTCAGTTTTTGCCTCTTTGTGGAGTCAGTCATAATATTTTACTTTTAGGAACTCAAAACCTTTGGAAATGACACCAGTTGGATAGATCTCTTTCCAGCTTTCTAGGAAAGGTAAAGTTTTCTCAACTCCAGTATTTTGAAGTTATGGGCTCGGCGGAGTTTTTGGAAAAAAGTTCCCCTGAAAGGCCCGCGGCAAATGAGTCACCACGTGGCACCTAGAGTGGACGGGGTTGGGGAAATTTTGGAAAATTTCCAAGATGACCAAAAAGGTGCACAAATTCAAATTTTTGCCCGCCAACCCGATTTGGCCTGTTTGGCCCTAAACTTCAAATGGCCATATTTTCGATCCACAGCTTGGTTTTTTGCGTCTTAATATCAATGTAAAGATGGTGAAATTTCTAACAAGAATATGGGTAATTTTTTCATTTTAGGATTTTGGAGAGAGATAATTAAAAATGGCCGCTGGCACGTGGTCATGGTAGAAATGTACATTTCTCACCACCGTTTTTAATGAAATGGCTCGCATTCTCCCCACTTGGCTAAAAATGTCAGGGGATTGGGTTTTGTAAGGATTCTCATATGCTGTTTTGAATGCATTTTGGTCAATGGTTGAATCCCTTCCATGTTTTCCATGTTTTCTCTCTCGGGTTTTGTCCCTTGCATTGTAAAAGCCCAGAGTTGGCTCATTTTCAAAGGGGTAACCTTTTTTGTTTAATTGCAGGTCCCCTTCTCACCTTGGAAGTGATTTTGGTGGAATATCAAACCTTTTCTAAGGTTAAACTTTATTTTGCTCTCAGGAGTTTGTACTGCAAGTGATTTTGATTGATTAAAATAACATACATCCTCTGTTGATAGTTTTTCTCGCTGCCTGTGTTGTTTGGTTAATTTTATGATCCTTCATTACAATATCAGTTTGTGCATGAGGTTATTTGTTGCATTTTTATGGACGTGTCAATCTTTAGAATTAAAAAATGCTCACCACTCCTTTGGTGCTCACCTATTAGCATGAGTTTTATAGTCGTTATCTCTGCATTCTCTATCTCTGTCTCCTTTGGATTTAGGGTATGATTAGGAATTTAAACCTCTGCAAACTTGTAAAGTGATAAATATATTAGAGGAGTTGAGTACCAGCCTCTAATATGGGAATATTCCTTTTCCATTTACAAGTCCCACACTTTGGGAGAGGATTCATGTTGTGCAAATCACACTGGATGTCTAAAAATATCAAACTAGAAATCTGTCAAACATCCAGGGGTGCTGGCTGATTTGCAACAACAGTTATACTTTGATGGTATCCAAAAGTAGACAAATGGCAATGGAAGCAAGATTGGTTCTCATTTCCCCTAATAATGAGAAATTCTTCTTCTGCATCGGCTATATTTTGCATCTCTAAAAATGTTGGCAAATATGAAGCGTTGGTGCATGGCTTGCTCATTGCTGAAAAGAAGAAAATTAAAAAAGATTCAAATTCTTGGGGACATATAATTTGAATCATCCACCAGGTCACCAAAAAATTCCCAAACAACTATAAGCTTCTAAAGCTTATAAATAGAGTTTGGGTCTACTTGAGAGCTTTGCTTCACTTAATTCTGTAGGTAGTCCCGTACAGAATAACAAAGAAGATGACCAGATGGCCGCCTTGTTTCATATTTTTCTCTGCAGAGGAAGTTGTTCCAAGGAAAAAATACGTACATTAAAGATGGTAATCAGACCATCCATTCCAGACAATACACCAATTGAAAAGTGTTGACAGTGACAACACAGATCGTCCACGTCCATTTTATCCAGAATGAGCTGAATTTTTCATTCATCAACTATGTAAGCTGACTTGCAAGAGTAGCTTGGTGACCAATAATACCGCTGAAGAAAATAGTTTTCTAAATGGAATGGTCACCGTTAAATAATGTGCTCCTGATGTATGATTTCATTCAAGGGTGAAGAAAGTATACATACGTGTTGTGGCAGAAGACTACTCCTCCATACTATTGCGTGTGGAAAAGAGCTGCTGCTCAATGGAAATTGTGCGCAATGAAGAAAAATAGGCCTTCATCTCTCTCTATCAAATACAGTGATGAGAGGAAGTGGATCACCCTCCTTCCTCCCCCCGACTACCTTGGGGATTTATAGCCCTTTCGAGACCTAAATAAGAGCCTTAAATATTATCATATACCCCATGATAGAGCTTAGGATGAGCTGATTTGGAGAACCACGGATATGGGAGAGTATGGAGTTAAGTCTGACTATCTATTAAATTTTGAACATATTGAACCCAATACTCTCTAGAGGCAGGTATGGAATAAGAATCTTATTCCCAAAATCAATATTTTATTCTGGGAAGTTGTTAAGGGTAAGATGATAACTGTGGATAGGCTAAGAAAAATGGGAATGATAATCACTAATAGATGTGGTCTTTGCAAGTGTAATGAAGAGTTGATTCAACATCTCTTCTTGGAATGCTCCTTTTCCTTTCAAGTATTCTCTGATATCCTAAGAATTTTTTAAGTTATACATGGTCCTTCCCAGGGATGTGGCCCTTCTTCCTAATCAACGAAGCTTTAATTTTTAGCATGATCTGGTTAAGGAAATCTAGAAACTTTCCCTCCCTCTCACGTTATGGGGGCTATGGTTAGAATGAAATAATAGGATTTTCAATATAAACGTTTCCAGTCTAGAGAAGGTTAAAAAAGGTGAGATAGTCCCTTAAATATAATGCTAACATTTTAAAGCCCAAATAGTCTAAAAAGTGCCGGGAATGGGAAAAAAGCATTCTCGGTAACATGGGCATCATTCCTAACAGTCTTGTGAAGGATAAGGTCATCCGTAATGTTAAATGGTGAAACCCCTTGACAAAAGCTTAAAGCTCAATTTTGATGGCTCAGCCAAATAGAAGGATAACATTGCTGGAGGAGGAGGTCTGATTTGTGATCACCTGGGTAGGTGTATCGGTGCCTATGTGGGTCTAATTAGTAATCATACCAATAACTATACAGAAGAAAAAGATATGTTCTAGGGCATCATGATGTGTAAGATATGAGTTTAAAATCCATCAATATTGAAGGTGACTCCTTGTGTTTTATTAATGCTCTTAAGAATTAGAGTAAGTGTGGGTGGAAACCCATCAATATTATCAAGGAGGCTCATGGAATTTTAGAATCATTTGAAAAAGTGGACATCCTACACACTTACAAAGATGGTAAGAAACCCACGAATGCACTTGTCAATCAAGGCAATGACACGTCTGAACTAATGACATGGCTAGGGACATGTATTACTTAGGAAAATATTAAAACATTGATTAATGATGACACATATTAGGAGGTTGTGTAATGATGGTGTACAAGACTTGCACGCTTGGGATTTTGAAAAGACTTTATTCCTTTTGGAAAAAGGTTACGATTCATTTGATTTGGCATTTACTCAAGTTTTTTGCTATTGGCATATGCAACTGGTTGGGGCTCAAGGAAAGGAAAGTTGAGAAAATTATGGGAGGTGATAAGGTTTAAACTGAGCCTACTACCTTCCTTCACTTGAAAAATAACTCAGTCTTGTGGAAACTATCACATAAAGGGCGCTTCACTAGGTATATTCAGTACCTTAAAGGTAATGACCCTGCGCTTTCTATTGATTTCAAAAATTCTTGGATTGATGGGGGATTTATTTTTAGAGGGGTTCAAATTAGTGTCTCTAAGGAATCCATGGCTAAGATAACTGTTCTTAAAATGGATGTGCTCAAAATCTATAAGGATAAACTCATAAAAAACACGAGATTACCAATTTTTTTGAGGTTGGTGAGCATATTTTTTCTTACGATGATGGTATATCCTATACTTGCCTCCCCGATCACTGGGCTGATGTCTGCTTAGTGGTCATGAAATACCATTGAGGAATTCAAAAATAATAAATTTGATGTCCCTTTCCATCAAGGCCTGCTTATTTTCATTGTCCAAAAAATCCAACCCATTATCCCTTCCTGACCTGGGCATAATAGCGAACACGAGTCTGACCATGAAACCCTGGTGTTGGTCCTCCAACATATGAATAAAAGGAAAGGGAAAGACACTTCTGATGAGATAGTGGACGTTCTGTGTAGCTTGAAAATGGGGGTTCAAAATTTGGGTGAGAGTTCTAGTAACAAGGATAAGGATTTCGTGGAATGGGAGGCTAGATTGATGCATCCTAAATCGACTATCGATACTATTATCACTATTAATAATAATCTAATATAGGAAATGAAGGAGTGTCATCATAAATTAGAGGTCTAGAACAAGAGAATTTGGGGTATTCAAGAATATTTTATCATGCAGGAACAAAGGATCTCTATCCTTTGGGATCAAATGTCCAAGGAGGATAGCAAGCCCAATATGAAGCTCATGTTTAGCAGTTCTAACAGTGATGATTCTGAGACTGATGAGAGTTCCAATATGGAGGTTGTGAACACCTAGATTAAGGAAAATGATGAGGAATGACTAAAGGATCTCACGAGTGTGGAAACCCAAACTATGGAAAAGGAAGAGAAAAGACCTAAGCGAGTGATCATTAAAGTTGCAGGCAAGAAGGATGGCATCCCGAGCACCTGATCAAGGCTATGGAGAACTAATGGCTGGCCTTTGGTTGTCATTTTTCCTTTGTCCTGTTGGTTGTTCTTTTTAGGTTTTTTTATCAAAAAAATTAATGTTTAATATGCAAAATTTTAGTAGTTTGGCTTTATTTTGTGGTGGTCTGCTATCAAGTCTTTTTGACTTAGCCTATGTAGCTATTTGTTGATTTTTTTTTCTAAGACTGGACTCTTTATGTTTGGGGTTTTTTTGGTCCTTTTAAAACCAATTTTTTTTTATCTTATAAAAAATGTAGTTAGAAAATAATAAGGTTGGAAACGTTACACTAGTTAGAAAATTCGAAAAGTCATATATTTAGAAAGAAGAAAGTTTATGTTGACCTGCGAAGTCAAATTTTTTAAGAAATGTGATGATAATTTTTATGTGGGGATTTTTATTGTGGCGAAAGATGGATTTTTACATATTCTATTGTCAAAAACACACTGGTTTATTGTGTTTTAGCATGTCCTATCCCTCAAGTTTGTTGGTTCCAAGCCATGAGGCTTTCCCGTTACATAAAATGGAGAAAGGAAATATGAGAATGTTATAATGCACAACTGTGTTCCCTTTTTTATACATCCCCTGCTCCATCTAAATGTTCTTTTCCTACCTATTTGACTGGGATATTTATGTCTACACTATATCTGCTTTGCGAACACTCATGTACATTCGGGCATAAAATTTTGAGTAGTTGATATTTGTGCCCTATCCCCATTATCTATATTTTACTAATCATAAGGGATAAAAGATGACATAAGGACATGAAGAAGGTGAATAAAAATACACCAGATAAATTAGAAGTGATTAGAATAAAGAAAGTGAAGTAGATGCAAAAACTTTGTGGAGGGAAAGGTACATCTACTAACTCAAATGCACTATAATGTTGTTATAAAATGATGATGAAATACATAATGAAAATGAGGAAAATAACTATTTTGCAATGAGTATTGATAATGAATTGAATGATAATGTTGTTATGGATAAATAATTTGATATGAATAATAATATTGAACCTTTACCTGAGAATCCAATTGTTAATTTTGAAAATTACATGGAAACACAAAATGATGAAATTAACCCTAATAATGAATCTTTATCGCTAAGAACACGTCTTTTCATTTTTCACAAACAACCCATTCAATTAATTGAAATTGATGAAAACATGGTAAAACCAGTGCCTAAAAAAATGTTTGAAAGAAATGTGAGAAGAAAAGCTATGGGAATTCGCGATAATTACTTTGAGAAAATAAATGATACACAAATATGTCAATTATTTGTTATGTTAATGAAATTAATTAATATGAGACCTATAATGAAGACCCTAGGGACTAAGAACATCTAATATTGATGGTTGAAATGTGGAAATTGTTGAAAATATACATAAAGCATACCATACTGTAGGTGTCAAAACATTTACCAAAAGATTAGTAATACTACATGATGTGCATTTACTAATTGTATAGTAAGTGATAAAACAACTGAAGCAAATGCTGTGATTAGAAAAACAAGTAGAGATTTGAAAGTAAACAATAAAAACACCAATAAAAGCAATATGGAGACACAAAAGTCTTGAGTCAACCAATAACACCAACTAGTGGGAATTCTCTAGTAGACTCCCACAAAAGACAATGATACATCTTATATTATAAAAGAATTACTTATAAATTTTTGGAATGAGAACACAAGGGTTTCACCAAATAGAAGAGATATAGTAAAAAATAAGAATTAGGTTCTATAATCATGAAATCACATGCAAAACATTTATTGGATATGAATAAACATAATTTTCTCTAAGTTTAAGAATGAAATCTCCAAAAAATTAACATTATTCAAAATAATTTTTGAAATGAAAAAATCCTTTTATGTGAAAATCAATCACTCACTATACCACTTATTATTGTAGGCATCATGTTGAATTTTCAATTGCATTATGATGTTTTTCATCAAGTATGTTGTGTTTTGCATACTTACATCATGTTTTACAGGAGTGTGGATTAAATGTCCCACAAAAATCTGAAAGGGAATTTATTCCTACCATATTTTGTGAAAGATCAATTGGACAATTTTTTAATAACTAAATCATGTTTTGATGGAACATGCAAATTACATGTGCGGTGGCTTTCTGAAATTGAAAAGTATATCCATGAGGAGAGTACACATGCAATAGGAAAATAATTAGTTGGTTTTCAGCAAATATAAATATGTGGCATATCAATTAAAAGATGGAAAATAATATAAGAAGGTGCAAGAGCTTGTTATAGAACAATTATTATGTATCAAAATATATGGTCAAATTTAGAGAGAAAATTATTTTTATGAGTATGCAAGGCACACACATAGAGATCGATGTTGGATGAACAATTCAAGTTAATTAAGGACACATTCCCACTTGGTACTATTTTTTAGTAGTTTAATTTATAAAGAATTACTCATTGCACAGCCACAAATGGAGGTTCAGTCACAATACTATAAGTCATTGCAAGTTGTTATTTTTATGCATATACCATTCATGCACTCTGCAGAAAGCACTAACAAAGATAAATAAAATATTAAGAGAGTATCATTTCTACATTAATGATGATCAAAGACATTATACATAATATGTGAAAGGGTGTTTCCTATTGTTTTATGAAAAGTTGGCAGCTGAGAGGAACATTATTTTCAATCAACATTACATTTTGTTCGATAACTACACATCACAATTTAAGAATGCACATATGTTTTATTGGACCTAAGCAAGGATGCACATGACAACAAGTGTACAACATATCTGGAGTTTTACTAAGAATGACATGGGAAAGGAGAACATTATGGTGTAGGAGCATGTGTGAAAAAATCCCTTGCAAGAGAAGAATTAAAGTTCAAAGATGGTGCTAAATTTACAGGTGTAGAAAACATTGTTGATTATTGTAATAAGAACATGGGCCATGAATCTCAAGAGATATCAACAGTTTATAGATATTTATGGTTGATAGAGGAAAAACATTTGGAAAGCTATGAATATTGTATGACAGTTACATGGATCAAGTGATATACACTCATTTTGTAGTTCAAATGTAAGTTATTACACTATTCATACTAGTGCATGGCATGTTTTTGTATAACATGCATTGATTTATGTGGAATGAATGTGAGTCACAAGAGTGGGTGGATGAATAGACTTGTAAACCTATAATTCCACTTGACACATATCAATTTCCATGAGCATTACAACTAGTTTCTTCAGATCATATGACAACATCACCTAACTTTGACCAAGTCTTTGATTTAGTACAACAAGGTACTATACATGTATTTATTATAAATTTTTACAATATTAAATGATAATCTCTTAATGTATTTTAAATTTGAATTGAGTTTTACATTGTGATGTAGGGCATGTTTTTGTAGTTATTGTGACATAGAATTTAATAAAGAGGGAACAAACTAATTCTTGTGTCATTGTGTAGAGGGAAAACAAAAATTGACTTTCCTAGTCAATGAATGGTGAAAACCTTGAGTATCCCACAAGGTCAATGGTAGTCACTGAAACTTGGATTCAATGATATCCTATCAAAAAAATCAAATAACTTGGTTGTTTGAAGACTATGAAATACATAGGAAGATACTTCACTATTCACATTTGGTTCTTACAACAAATATTTAGTTGATAAAATATCAAGGTAGGCCATCAAACAAGAATTTGTGGAAGGTTTCATGAGTCAAATCATGAAGCAATTCTCAGCTACTGTCAAGAGTAGAGTTGATCCTTGCAGTAGTTCATTGGATTGAATTTCCAAGGTATTTTCACTTAAGACTAGGTATATATACATCTACATGAATTTCATTTGAATAAACTTTAATGATTTTGTTTAAAGTTTTGTAGGTTTTAAAATTCTATTTAATTACATTACTAACATGCTTACGTAGGTTAGTGGTTCTAAAATATCTTCCACCTTTATGTGGTTGGAAATGTTAGTAGATAATTCCTTATTCTTGACGCTAAGAGAAGCTAAAGGAATTTAAATTCCTGATTGAATGTGCATATTATGGTTGTGATGACTCATTTACACGAAAAATGGTGATAATTTTACGTGTGTGTGAAGTTGTCTTAAAATACAACTCCTAATTTGCAACATAAATATTGGAGATAAATAATAAGAAAAAATTATCATTTCACCACCTATATTGTATGAAATATATCTTCTTTACATGTTTCTTGCAAGCCAAAAACAATAAATCACCCATCAAAGTTATAACCTATTTTTCTCTCAGGGTTCTTAAGGGACTACACTCAACTGATGTATTTGGGAAGGAACGAGATCATGGGGAACCAAAATGAAACCTCATGTAGCATATACCAGGCCATCTTAATGTGTGGGTGTAGTCCATTTGGTGCCAGGAGATTCCATTTGTAAAACATTGCATTTGACGGCCTTACACTGACTCAAACTAATGTTTTTGGCACATTTGCATTCATTAAGACAATGAGGAAAAATAATTGGCTTGGGGAAAATTGTGATAGGATTTTGTAGAGGGTATGAATGTAGAGGTGTATGTCCAAAAGAGACCTTTTAAGGTGCCACAGTGACTATTAAATCACCCGTTGAAGTTATAGAATGTTTTTCTCTCATGGATCTTAAGGGACTATGCCTGACCGATGTTTTTGGGAAGGAATGAGATCATTGGGAACTATTAGTGTAAAATCACAGCACCCCCAAATGAGTTATGGATCTACTTTTCTAAGGCAAGGTCATTTGGTGTTATTGCACAACATTGAGCTTTCCCAAAGTGTGGGACCTTTGCAAATGGGGAAAGCTCTCCAGGGAAGGTTGGTTCCTCTTCCTAAACTACCTGCCACAAGATATTCCATTGCAGGAAATCTAATCTAACCTAATCTAACTTCCAAGGAGATAAGGAGAGGAAGAAAACAAGGAAAAATAGAGCCTGCACTAAAACAATGATACACCATAGAAGCAAAGTGTTGATTATCTATCAAAATTGCCATGGAACAAGAAGAGGTGAGCAATGGAAAGGATAGACAAGTGCATCACATACCAAAGATGGATTTCACATAGAAAATGTTCCAAAACTCCATGAACATAGCTATAAAACCTGAAATGAACATCCAAACATACACAAATACCTTGTGATGAAGAGAGGTAAGGAAAACAACAAAGAAAATGAGCCAAGGTTGGACAAATGCATCACAAAAACATGTTTTTTATTGCTCAAAATTTACACAGTGCATCATTTCATGGGTAAGAGGAAAAAATGCCATTACAGAGCAATGGGGGAAGGTTTAAACTCCATTTTCAACCATGGGGAAGAAAAGAAGGGGAAGGCATAGAAGAAGGATGAACAACTTTTTACAAATGAGCCAAAACTAGATTTTATCACTCGAACAGAATGAAGGAAATGAAAAAACGTGGGAAAATTGATTTTAAAACTCCAACCATTGACAAGATCTATTTAATTAGCCTGAAAAATGATGGGTTTCCATGAAAAATCCCATACTTCATTGTACATTACTTCGTAGAGCAAGAAAGAGGCCCATACTTCTTTAATTTTAGTGATTGGGGTCATTTTCTGTAATTTTTCCATGCCAGAGATGTTTTCCCATTTTTCTCCTACAAAACTCCATCAAAATTTAAAATTTAAGAATCCATCATTTGGATAATTTCACCATCTTTCCAATGATACCAAAATCATGAAAATTCGAGCTCTTGTGCAAATGATATGCCCCTCTAAAGATTTAGGGCAAAAAAAACAAAATTAGGGCAAAATTCAGGTCGGCGGGCCAAAACTTGAACTTTTTCCCTTTTTTTCAAATTGGGAAAAATTTCCAAAAAATCTCCATGCTCGGCTTCTCCGATGACACGTGGCACCTTCTGGTTGATCTGCGGCTTCAAAAGAACATTTTTCCCCTTTTCACAAAATTCTCTGCGGCCCGCCACTCCGAGGCACGTGGCATTCTCTGATTGTTCATGAATATGTGGCTCCATTTTTCACTTTTAAATTTTTCACCACTTTGGAAAAAATTCCAAAATCCTCCTGACACCTTGATCCCCACCAATGAATGGGCACATGACATCTTTTGATTGGTCAATGTGGTTACGCTTCTATTTTTTCCTTTAACGCATTTTGATAAAATGCCAAAAAACTTGAAGTCCCTCTAACGCCCGCCACTCTACCTTGACATGTGGTACATCCTGATTAGTTGCAGGCCACAAACAATTTATTTTCCTTTGCGGACTCGTGTGAGTGCAAATGAATTTTGTGCTTTTAGCCCTAAAAGTGCTAAATTCTCAATTTCTTCCTTCGCTCCGTTGGCCCGAGCCTCTTTGGCACAAAAATCTCCTAAGCTCTATGGGCCCACCTTAGTAAAATTTCCACTCCAAACTCTGTCGAGCCATAAGTCAAAAAATACAAGGAGTTAAGAGGACTTCTTTACCTTTCTGGAAAGGGGAAGAAAACTCCTATCTGATGAATCCATTTCAAGAATCTTTTGAGTTCTTACAATGTGTGAAAATGGAAGTTGAAGCACAAGGAAGGAAGGAATGAAGGAAAGTTAGCCAAAATAAGAAGGGGCTTATTTTGGATAACAAGTCCCTCAAAATTATGTCTTAGACTGTATGTGACTAGTCTTCTCTAAAATGTCATGCAAATCTAGAAATTCCACCCTACTTTTATCAAAATTCTTACAAAATCCCTTTCTAGCATCCGTGGACAATGGTTTCTTAATAAAATTGAGGGAAAACTCATTGGTTTTGGCCTTTAAATGATAAACCTTAGCTAGTTCCTGTCTAAAGACTACAATACAACCCGAGAGTAATAAATGTTTATAACTTTCTTAGCATGGATTTTCAAGAGCTCTAATTTTCATAATTGACTTGTGCAGATATCCCCTCATTCTTGTTTTGATAGTATATCATGAAAATATGTGGAACATACTTATCCAAGTGAATAGATTCATGTATACACATGAAGGAAGTGTAGTATTCCCTCGGGACTTAATTTTATAACTTTTAAGCCTTATCCAATGGAATTTCACACACTTTCCTTGATGAGATACTAGATCATGACTTCCTTATAGATTTAAGGCATCTCCAGCTTCCATTACCACAAATAACAAGTTAAAATTTTCTTTTCAATGGAAAGATCATAGTAACAGGTTCATTGTCCTGAAGATTAACCAACATAAAAATGAAATACTAGGAAAACACAATCCTTAAGCTATACAAGATCATAGATAAACATTCCATGCACACTTTTACATGGGTGTCTATTTCCACACTAACCAATAGGCTTGGCTAAGGACTATTATAGTCACTCCCTTACTATTTCAAAGGTTAACAAACATGGAGAAAATGAAGAAAATAGGATTATCAACTTATTACTAGAAGTAATGATCTTATCATACATGCAATATGCAGATGTCAGAGAAAAATGTTAATACTCCCTCTCATAGTTATAATACAGTTCCTTCAACTTACTTTTCTCAGATACAGTCATAGCCCATTTTCATCTGAATATCACTTGCAAGGTAAATAGTAGTATATAGGACATTCAATCACTACTATTCACTCATGCAAATCTCAGGACTCCATGCATGCTTTCATAAATCAAAAAGATCTTTGAACTCTTGGTTCAACTTAGATTCATTGTTCACTATATTCATATGCAATAAATCTTAAGATAAAAAATAGATTACATCCACTTAATTTTTCATTAATCTATTAATATGGATCCTTACTCATTTTCAAATACAAGAATAATATTATCCTCAAGTTATTACTTAGAAAAACTTTCTTCAACAAACAAAATCAATATATACAATGTATTTTCCTTATTTGTATGATTGTGTTCCTACAAACCAGTATTCATCTTTTCATTGTTCTTTCTCAAGCCTCTCACTCCTTGCGACATCTCCTCTATTTTGTAACTCAGAGTTTACTACAAAAAAGATGTGGCAATTACCAACATATAATTACATATATTCATGACCACATGTATCTTTCTTATAATGTGTCATACTTACCTCCTCCTACTAAGAGGAATAGTTTTGAAATATTTGGTTCTTTCCTATATTTGAGATCTCAAAAGACACTCAAGAACCATAATAAACACTTCACTTTAACTAAAATAAGCATAATTTTTGAAATTGAAGGTATCTTCATGGATGCCCCTACATCACATACCCTCTAGGTATTTTTTTTCCTTTATACAAAAACATTGATTCTAATTAGGAACAACAAAAATTATTCACTATGTCTCAAACCCCTTAACAAAATCACTTGAAATCTCCAAGTTATATGATGAAATTTGAGAAATGTCCATTTTTAATTATATGACATAGGTTTGTAGTTTTAAACATGTTTCTTTTCATATGCACAAGATAAATCAAATTTCTCAATCTATTTGAAGTTAGTCACTAGATACAACAGAATCAATCATATTATTATTATAATAAAATGACATCAAAAATTCCATAAATTAACTTACCTAACATCACATTAGGAATTACTTGTTCCTTCTTCTTAGCTTATTTTCCACTGCAGCTTTGTTCTACTTCTTACTGGTAATTGAAAAAAGTTCTTATTGTTATACTCAACCTAGCAGTCCACATTTTCTACCATATCCTTCCTTCACTTTTCCATAAAAGTTTAGGTAAATAAGATTTGATGCTCTTTTTATACTATTTCTCTTTATGAGTTTGAATTCATTATAGATTTTCATTCTAGCCTTTTGGCTTTTCTGCACAAAACTCTCACTGTAGACAGTCTTATTTTATCTACATCCTCTACCCTATTTGGGTTTAATTTATTATTGTATTTAAGTTCCAAATCTTCCATTGTGACAATTCAACAATAAAGAAACTCTCTTACCAAATTTTATCAATCAGTTCAAGTTACTTACCTTGGCTGATCTTTTTCACACTCAATAGCTTCTCTAAGAAACTTTTCAGTTTTGTGTGTCATGAAGGACAATTAGAGTTTTATCTAACTTATTTACCTTCAAACCTGAAACATAATCTGATCTGGTTCATTCTCCATAGTTCATCCTTCACACATCTCTTGTATTTGATTAACAAAATCAAAATTCGGTTAGCATAAGGACCCAATTAGTCTAAGAGCTGCAACCTTCAACACAGATACCAAAATGTAACAGCACTTTTTTATGCTTCTAAAATAGGGATTTTTTTCACTAACTCATTTAATACAATTTATGTCTTCCACAAATTTAACACGCATCCATTAAGTTATAGCACACAAGAGTTACCAATTCCCTTAAGTTATCTTATGCTAAAATGAGTAACATCATTTATAACACCCATTAAATTATACCAAACATTTGTTAATTATCTTAATTTCTTCAATGATTAATAGCTTACAGTAGATCAACCCAAAATTAACTAATGTTTAGAATCAATCTAGACAAGCTATGATAGCCATGTGTAATTGTAAGGGTTCAAATCCTACTCGATCCCTTTAAATTCTCCTTCCAATATGATATACCCAGTATATGATTAGGTTAAACCTTCTTAAAGGTTTATAGAATTTTAATCTTCTTATGTATCCTAATAGTCATAACACAGAAGAAATGGCAATAATATAATGTAATCAGTCACTTACAATGTTATGGAAATAGTTTTAGGGCATCATGCTAGCTAGACTAGTTTTGTGACTACACATGAGCCACATGGAACATGTCCCTCCATTCAGTGCACAATTGTCTCAATCATAGTATTGAGATTATTTTTCATTCTTATGTTTCACCGCTTGAAAAACTAAGAATTTATTAATGTCCATAATTAATTAGTAGGTCAAATCAGTTTTCTAAGATGGATAAACTCGTCTATGTTAGACCCTACATATTGGTTAAGTACCAAGAGGTGTGTATTTGTAGGATGAATGATAAGAAGGGGGCTCAAGGGAAAGTTTGTAGGAAAAGGAGTTCAAGAAGGGTTCAAGTGAAACTAGGGTGCGTGAGGGAGATAAAACATAGGTTTCAAGGACTTAACCATATTTTTCATTCTCGAGGCACTTGAGGAAAAGTGTGAGGACCTGAATAGGCATGAAGAGTGGATAAGGTACCAGCCTAGAGCCTTGAAGGTCAAGAAAAGGATATTCCTCATAGGGAACATTCCTAGAAGACATCATTAAAGAGAGTGGAGGGTTTACAAAGGGATAAGCATTCACCTATGGAGGACCACATCGACACTTGGCACACGACCTATATTTATAAAAGGCATGGCATTGGGTTTTGATCTTATATAAATAAATTCTCAGGATAGAGACAAAAAATTATGGGAGATAGACATGAAACTTAGGAAGAAATACATAGAGTAATGAAGTGATGCAGTAATGTTAGGGTTTAGAGATCTTAGTGTTAGAGGGTTGTAAGGGATTCCATAAGCATATGTATGGTTATTGAGATCTATAACAAGGGATAAAATAAGAAAAATTAGAGTCAAGATCTCATATCAGGAAGGTTTGTAGGAGATAAGTCTCTGTCATTTAATATATTGTGTGAGATGACCCTTTTTACCCTAATGTGGCTACCAGAAGTCTTTGAAATCATTATATATGTGGGTTCCTTCTGTGTAACTTTTTTATGGGTGTACCCTTGTTGGTTGGATATTTTTTCAAACCAAAATATGAGGTTCAACCACAGTACATGGGATTAAATCCCTCCTCAAAGACAGGTGAGGCTGCCTGTTTATTGCTAATCTAAAACACAGTAAATAATATATACAATATTCACACTAATCTAACCATTGGGGGTTGGGATGAAATCCCGAAATCCACATTCACATGATTCAAGAATATTGCTTTCGTAAATGAAATAGGTTAGAAACTTTTACAGTGAAAGAAGCACGATAGAAAGGAAATGGGAGAAACGTATTTTCTTCCGAGTAAACACAGAGCACGAAATAATCATACGAGTTTTAGATCACAGATGTAATGTCCGAGATAATTAGAAACACTGAAATTCTATGCAAAGAATAGCTTAAGATCATGAACATAAGAACACTGTCTTAAATAAGATATATTTCACAACACAAAGTCTGTAAAACAATATCAACTCCTATTCTTCAAAATGATTGAAAGAAAACACAAAGTTTTTCTCCTTTCCAATAGCCTCTTAATGCTCCAAAAATTCTCGACCCTTTAGAATGCACAGGCATCCCTTATTTATAACAAAAGGAACTAGAGATAAAACAGGACAGATCCTAAAAAATAGCATGTTAACTGGAGTTCAGTTTTGCATGATTCTCACGCAGGAGATCAAGTCAAAGTATGAATCAAAAATATGACAAAACGGAAATAAAAAAGACATGCCAATCTAAAAATAGAAATGACATGTGACGTTGGGACTTAATCCGAATCATCATCCTTTGCTTCTTCTTCTTTCTCTTCCTCCAGCTGAGACTGTTTGTTCCGAAACTCCTGGAATTTCCGAATAATGCCTTGCATTTCATTTTCATCTGGTGCAGTGGAATGATCATTCCACATTTTGCAGGTCTCATGAACATCGCTGGCAGTGCCGGGAAGTTTCTTCAATCCTTTGCTGAGCTTTCTTAAGGTCTCCAACGTATGTTCTATCCTTATAAACTGACTAATGACTTCAAGGTCAAATCCGTGTACAGGTTCATGCTGAACAGATTCTTGGACTTGTTTGAAGAGATCATCTGCTGATAGGATACCTGAGTTCCCAACTGACACCTTTGGACAAATCGTCAGCAATTCTTCTTCCAGATCACTTTTCCCATCAATCAATTTATCCCTTGATTCTCTCAACTTGCTGCAGGCTTCATTGAGAATCCTTACTCTGAACCTGCTTGCCTTGGTCAGCTGGAAATGTTTATCTGTATGTGGGAGAATACCTTCTTCCACCAAGAGGTGTGCTGGTAATTGCTTTAGCACTTGGAGAGCTTCACAAGTCAAATCAAGCTGTCCAATTTCTTTAGTGAATTCCTCATCCATCTTCTCTCCTTCTTTCTGAATCTCCCCCAAAGACTCATGAACCTTCACCACGTCTTGAATTACTTCCTTCCCCTATTGGAGTAACTTTTGGATCCATTCATCAACCACCCTTCCTTTTTTAGCAATCTTCTCAATCGCAGGCACCGATGAGAAATCGAATCCGGCAGAAACAGAAGAAGGTGGTATGGATTCAAGGGGTTTTGAGAGTTTAATCAAAATCTCTGTCAACTGCTCCACTTTTTCCTTAAGCTCATTTTTGCTGTCCTTTGTTTCTTTCAACTTTTGGCACAGCACGTCTATGGAAGCCCGTGCATCTTGTTGTGCTCCTTCTGCTGTCACTTTCCCTAGAGCCACCTTGGTTATCTGATAATCAGAAGCGGTTATATCCTCTCTAGTTTTGTCAGCCGAGGGAGTGGAAATCTCTGCGAACTTATCTCCTGAAGCATCTACCAAAACCCTCGAAACTGTTTTGGGTTTCTTGGCTGATTTCGTAGTAGAAGCCTTGAGTGAGCTGAAATCAAAGGCTGGCAGGGGTACAATCACTTTCCTCTTCCTCGGAGTTTGCTCGAGTAGCCATTGTGGCGTATCAGAGGAAATTGCCAATGTTGTAGTAACTGGTATTCTACTCTCAAGAGGAGAAGATCCTACTATTGGAGGGGGAACAGTAGCCAACGTGGTAGTAGATGCAACAATGAGAGGTACAAGTTGGGGCGTACTTGTGATCACTTGGGTTCCAGCAGAGAGGGGTGAGAGTCCATAGAAAATGCTGGCCATGGATGCAGAAATGGATGGAGAATGAGGAGGTAGAAGTGGCTGTGAGGGAGAAGGTGCAGATTCAGACTCCAAAGCCTTGAATGCAAGAGATAAGGTCTCTCCAGTTGAGCAATCAGCAAATGGTGAAGACAGAAGCTGGCTTCCTCCTTCTTCCAAATTAATTTCTCCTATTTCTGGTGGTGTTGGTGATTCTGGCATAACCACCGTTTCAGCTGAAGAAATAATTGAAGAAATTTGTCTTTCTTTCCTCTTCTTGGGAATCTTGATTTTTATAGGCCCCCCAGGAGATTCTTTGTCATTTTTATTTTGGGAGGGCCCCACCTCTGAAGCAGCCAACTTGGGAAACTTGTCATCTTTAAAATTCATGCCCCAAGAGGAGAGCCATTTTTTGGTGCGAGCAAGAATGAGAGCCGACCTATCTGTGATAGAGGCTTTTTCGCTGGCCGACCAATCAATAGGTGGAAAAACGTATCGATCTTCATTAAGTCCATCATAGGACATATCCAACACACTTTCATTGTCAGTCGTGCCATCTGGAAAATCAGAAAGCTTCAGCATCTGAATCTCATTAATAGTCAACCTACTATTATCTTTTCTGCGAACCGCAACTTCGTTACGCAGATCAACCCATATATCCTCAATGTCAGGCCTGCGCAGATGTTGGGCTCCATAGGCTCTAAGCACTCCTTGGATGTCAAAACCATCCCAAGACTTCATATGCTTCTTTAATTTCTCCTGAAGTTCACATTCAACATTTTTTGCCTTTGCTAGTGTCGAGCAAGTATATCTCCCAATAGAAATTGGGAAGGATACTGCTGCCTTATGCTTGCTTTGTTGGAATTTGTGAAAATCCAACAGCTGTCTGACCGATTCTATCAATATCAATCTATCCCCTGGATAGCGAGGTAGACGGAAAGGCTCTCCCGAGTACATGACTGTTCGAAGATATGTAAACTTCTTGAATTGCAAGAAGATACACCCCCATTTAGATACTTCAGTCCAAGCCTCGTCTGAGACTCTTGTCTTTCTTAGTTCCGGGTTCAGCCGACAGATATTCTCGTAGAAGAAGGCATCATTTACCCTTCTAAAATGTTCTTTGGACCCCTTCTTGGTCAATTGAGGGAAATATTTATAAATTGGGTTTGTCGTTCTGCTTCCCTTAGTATCCTGCCCGAGATAATTCCTCATCCCGGCTGCTGCATAAGCCACATATGAAAACATATAAAACCTTCCAGTCGACAAGACCGTCGTCATCTGAGAATCAATTTCATTGCTGATAAGGGTTCCCCAGTCAATCCCTTGTTGGTTCTTCTTGATGGTGACCATAAACTGATACATCCATCCATGAAATAAATTTTATTCCGGCAAGCCAAAAACCTAGCTCAGCAGGGTGATAATATCATTGATTTCTTGTATGAAATCACATCTAGGGATAGTCCTTGGAAATCTAGATACTACTGGTTTAGCCTTGACCAGGAACTTCTTGTTGACATCCTTAATGCAAGTTTCCTGGTTACTGTCCCAGGCCTTCTGAGCCGACTTGATGTTTAGGTCCCCATACTCTTCGAAATTAGGTAGTTTCAGGAGATCATCAAAATAAGCCCCATCTAGTTTGATGACTACCTCACGAGCCTGATTCCTTACGGAACGAGAAGCCGAGTCGTAACTAGATGCACAAGCCAAAACCAATTCTGGACATTGGGCGGATATGGGAAAGCCTGCTGCAAGGGGCAAGCCACTGTTAGCTAAAGCTGTCATCCATGGGGTCTGAGAAGAACTCTTCACCCTATTCCAGAAGTCATCCATGTCTATATTGCCAAGTTCAGTATCCCTGATATCATAATTGCAATCAATATATGATGGGGATTCTGGCTTCTTAAATTTGTTCTTCATTCTGCTAGACTTCTCGGCCTTCTCGTGAGATGGACCAGGGTCCGACATGAAGAATGTTGGAGGGAGAAAGGCTTGAAACTCAGGAGATGCTGTCCACACTGAAAATCCCGATTGACTGAATACGCCGGAAGAATAGGAAAGTTTGACATGCTTAGGAGGATATCGGAAAACCCTGAGAACCCGACGAGTTTGATATGTCAGAACTTTGGCAAAGCCCGACACTTGCTTTTGATTACGGAAACTCGGAGATACCCGGCACTCACTGTCAATGGCGGAAATGGGAGGAAACCCGACACCCACTGTCAATGGCGGAAACGGGAGGAAACCCGACACCCACTTTTAACGTCGAAACTTTGAGGAACCCTGACACTTGCTTCCAATATACTTCGAACCTTTGACTCTGTAAAACAATCTTCAAAATTCGAGAAGCAAAAACAGAGTCTTTCTTGAATTCCAAATATACAACTTCATTTTTCTTTTTTTTTACCCATGCATCATGCATATAATTAGAATTTGGAAGAAACAACACCAATTGATAGTTCAGAAGAGAAAAACCCTAAAAACCTAAAACCCTTTCCAAAGCAACTCAGAAAGAAGAAGGAAAGAAAACCTTCAACACCCGGCAAGAAATTGGGAGGAAAATACGTGCAATCGATCGACAAAAACCCAGAATAAAGAAGGGAAAGAACAATACCTTCAATTCGAGAAATGTAAGATCAAAAACAGACGATCCAATCAATCAAGATGAGTTTTCAAGTTTTGAAAACGGAAGAGCACGCGCGAATAATCCACGAATAAAAAATATGAATGGTAAGAATGACGTGGAAATCCGCGTATTTATAATAAAATGGCAATTAATACACTTCAGCTCGGCACGTGCCAACTCACCGACCACTCGGCATGAATGCCATGTCAGCATGTTGGAGGGGTCCGAAAACCCGACACGAGGAGATTTAGTGCAATTCGGGTTTCGGGTTTTGGAAAACATGATGCATAAAGCATGAGGTGCTTAGATGCTACATAACCCCGAAAACCTGAATACAAAGGATTGAGCGGACTTCGGGAATCGGAAAGCATGGAGCATAAAACATGTTTTAGATCATGGATGTTCCGATGCTTTGTGGTTCCGAAAACCCGAATACAAATGATTTTCTCAATACAAGGCGGGTTTCGAGTTTCGGAAGTCAGACGACACAAAACATGTTTTAACTTAGGTATGTTCCGATGCGTTGGATGTCCGAAAACCCGATTTTTCACAATATGAGGTAGGTTTCGGGTTTTGGAAGATACAAGACATAAAGCATGTTAAAACTTATGTCAAACTGTTGGTAACACCTGAAAACCCGATTCTCTTTAAGAGAGGCCATAATGCAAAATCACTTCGAAAATTTCGTAGGGGTTATCCGATCATTTTGTCGTGAACTCAAAACGGGGATAACAGCTGGCTCCACTTGGGGACTTTCTTTGTAATACCAAAGGAAGAGAACTCAGAATCTCTGGTCTTATTCATTAGGCTACGTGGTCAAGAAGAAAACCAAAACAACACAAAATGAAGAAAGAAAGAAAGAAAACAAAAGCAAACACACAATGAAAAGCAAAATATGTACAATGCAAGAGACCATCCTGCATTAATGGTGGAACAGCTTTAGATGTTGTCCACTGAAAGGCAAAGGGAGTAACCCTCCATCCAGATATGATAGAAGGAAACTATTTTCACCATTCAACTCGTGGATCTTGAAAGGTCCTTTCCATAAAGAATCAAACTTTCCATGCATTCCTTTCTGTTCTCTCCTTTTATCCCAAAGCAACACCAGGTCTCCAATCTGGAAGTTGCGCTGCTTTGATTTTTTATCAAAAATATTCTTCACCCTGCTCTGATGATCTGATATACGATCAACCACCTTGATTCACTCTTCTTCTAGCCTGGTTAGGTACATAACCCTCTTTTCGATAGAATTCTGAAAAGCTACATCTTCAACCGCTTTTGCCAACTGCAAGGCCGGTAATTCTACTAAGATAGGAATTTCAGCATCAATCCCGTATAGCAATTGAAAAGGGGACATCCCTATGGCTCACTTTGGAGTGATCTGATCAGCCCACAACGCATCATACAATGCTTTGTGCCATGTCCTCCGATGTTCATCTACTAGTTTCCTGATTATAGTGACCAGATTCTTATTGCTGGACTCAGCTTACCCATTTCCCTGGGGATAATAGTCAGATGAATGAGCCAGAGTAATGCCGAATCCATAGCAGAATTCTGTTAATTCATGTGACGAGAAGTTAGAGGCATTATCCGCTACAATCTTATGAGGAACACTGAATCTGACGATTATATTTTCTTTCAGGAACTTGTAAACAGCTTCAGAAGTTGCTTGCTTGATTGGTGCGGCTTCTACCCACTTGGTAAAATAATCTGTAGCAGTCAGCACATAGTTGTGTCCAGCACTGGAAGCATGATTCAATGTTCCAATAAAATCAATCCCCCATTGGCGAAAAGGTTCTTCAATCACCACAGGCTTCAGAGGAAGAGCTGCTAGCTTGGGACGACCAACGAAATGTTGACAAGCTTCACATTTAGACACCCATTCTGCTGAATCCCGGAAAAGAGTAGGCCAATAATACCTAGCCCGTAAGATCTTATACGTTATTACAGAGGACGAAAAATGTCCTCCGCATGCTAGGCTATGAAAGGATTCTAATAACTTTTCCTGTTGTGATTTATCAACACAACGCAAGAAGACACCATCAATACCTTTCTTGTATATTGCATTATTCCACAAAAGGTATTTTGCAGATCTCAACTTGACGGTCCTCTTCTCTTTTTGATTTAAATGCGGAGGGAATTCACCATAAGTTAGGAAGAAACCAATTTCCGTGTACCATTCATCGGTCATACTCACAAAAAACACCATAGGCAGCTCTGAAGAAGTATCTTGAGTCCTTTCACACTCTGTTTCAGCATGATTTTCTGCAATCAATTGACACAGGCCCCTTCCTCGTACCAACTTGGTAGGTTTGATGTCCAAGTCGTACTCCTGAACCTTAGCTATCCAAGTACCTCGTTGGCTTCCCAACTCTTGTTGAGTCAGAATGGATTTAACAGCAGTATCAGGAACGAGAACGAGAGTATGGGAATTCAGCACATAGTACCTGAAATGTTTTACTGCTCGTACCACTGTGTAAGCATGTTTTTCAATCTGTGACATCTTCAACTCATGTTCCTTCAATGGGAAACTCATGAACGTGATAGGAGCTTTGATGCCTTCTTCATTTTCTTGCATCAGGATAGCTGACACTGTGTGGGCAGAGGCATAGCTGTACATGACGAAATCTTTCTTGAAGTCTGGACATACTAAGACAGGAGCGCAAGCAACTGCCTTTTTGATTTCTTCGAATGCCAGCTTCCCTTCTATACTCCATCAAAATGGAACTTTGCCTTTCATCATTCCAAGGATATCCTTGGTCTTGTCAGCAAAATCAGGTACAAATCTTCTCAAGAAATTAACCTTTCCGAAGAAAGAATGAACTCCTGTTTTACTTGTGGGCAAGGTGAGGCTCTGAATAGCCTTTACCCTCTCTGGGTCAATTTTAGTTCCTTCTCTAGTCACAATATGACCCAGCAGCTTTCCTTCTGTAACCCCGAACATGGACTTCTTAGGATTCAATGAAATCCCGTGACGTCTGCATCTCAGAAGTACTTGTTCTAAATGATCATAATGATCACTCCATTTTTTAGAAAAGACGGTTAAGTCATCCAAATACACGACTATGACCTTGCCCATTAGATCCCTGAATGTCAGGTCCATAGCTCTCTGAAAAGTAGCTCCGGCGTTGATCAAGCCGAATGGCATCCTCCTGTAAGCAAAGGTACCCCATGGGGTCGTGAAAGCTGTCTTGTGTTGATCTTCTGTGGTTACCTCGACTTGATTATATCCCGAAAACCCGTCGAGCATGGATAACATTTCTGATCCAGTAACAGTTTGCAATACCTAATCCATGATAGGCAAGGGATAGTTATCCTTGAGTGATGACTGATTCAAGTTCCGGAAGTCAACACAAATCCGGATCTCGCCATTCTTTTTCCTGACAGGAACAATGTTAGCAATCCAAGTGGAGTGATGGATGGGGAAAATAATTCTAGCATCTAACATCTTCTGAATTTCTGCCAGGATAGTCCCTGAAATCTTTGGATTGTAATGTCTTTGCTTCTGTCTATACGGCTTCACATCAGGCTTCAAAGGGATACTGTGCTATACATCTTTGGGCTTGAAGGATTTCAAATCTGCATAAGACCAGGCCAACACATCGATGTATTTCTTCAAAAGCAAAGTGAATCTTACCTTCTCTTCAGGAGAACAACATTTACCAATATTCACCATCTGAGGTTGATCAGATGAACCTAGATTGATTTGATCTACTTCCGAGGAAGAAGCTCCTTCAACTTGCCTTTTGTTTTGGATAAAGCGATCATGCTTGTCGAACAAACCTTCCAGGGAGACCAGGCCTTTTGGTATCTTGTTGCCTTTCAGCTGGATAAATTCACCATCAACCTCTTGATATGGATCCGAAATAGTTTCACGAAAGGATGATTCCGAACCTTCAAAATATAGCTCACTGAAATTGTCAGCCTTTTCTAGAAAAGCCAACACTTGTTGATCATCATTGAACACCTGCCAGTGAGTTGCATTATCTGGGACGCTAGGGCGGTACACAATCTCGATAGAGTACGTATCTTGCTTGAACTGAGGATGAGGGAGAAGAAGAGATGCAGACACGGCCAAAGAATCAGCCTTGTCATTATAATCTCTTAAAACTGCCTTAATAGAAAATGCATCAAAGCATTCTATACTATCCCAAACTTTGTTCCTGTAATGCCTCAACCGATCGTTTTTTACCTGATATATACCCCTGACCTGATTAACAATCAGCTCCGCATCCCCTTGAACCTTGAGATTCCTGATTCCCTTTTGTTTGGCCAATTCTAATCCTAATAACAGGGCTTCATATTCGGCCGTGTTGTTAGTATTATCAAATTGCAACTTATAAGCTGATGGGAAAATCTCGGAGCTAGGAGATATGAGAACAACACCAGCGCCTGATCCAGAGGTTGAGCAGCTACCATAAAATTCGAGCGTCCAAATAGCATTGGGATCTTCCTCTTCAACATCTACAATGGGTATCTCTGAAGCCATGAAATAATTCCCAAAGCTAGCATCTTCGAAAAGGATCTGAGCTTTCGGATCATCTGATTTGGTCACCAAATACTTCGCCTGTGGTTCAGGATGAAGAACCCGATGAACCCCATTGACGGGGATCTTGGCTTTGGTCCAATCCATATTATTTTAATTTCTCCTCCGACGTCTTTACAAAATCCTCTA
The DNA here is from genome assembly GCA_019776745.2 of Taxus chinensis. Classification (NCBI taxonomy): domain Eukaryota; kingdom Viridiplantae; phylum Streptophyta; class Pinopsida; order Cupressales; family Taxaceae; genus Taxus; species Taxus chinensis. The sequence continues at coordinate 220,945 of JAHRHJ020001277.1, forward strand.
CCCAAGAGGATACCATAAGCCGCAGGGATATCGGCAACCAGAATAGTCATTTTCACTCTCTTCTCAGGAAAAGCAACAAATGCAAACTGTGCGTCCTTGATTTGACCAATCAGAGGGACTTGTTTAGTTTCCATGGAATAGCACCGTCCATATGACTTAGTCAAAGTAAGCCCAAGGGCATGGGCCACTTTTTCGGGCATAACATTATTAGAGGCCCCTGAGTCAATGATGCAATTGCTGAGTTTAAACCCATTTATAAGTAGAGACAAATAAAATGGTTCAATCTTTCCTGAGGAAGAAGCAGAGGTTAGATTATTCTGAGGTGTGGGTTGAGTAGGATTTGGAAGGAGACCTTTTGAAGGTGATGGAATAGCTGCTTTACTTCTGATAAACTTAGCCAGCTTTTCAAACTGTTCAGGATTTGACTGAAGGTATTCTACTTCTGACATTTGAATTTTGGTTCTCTTTGCATGATCAACAATATCAAAAGCAGTATAAGAAGGAATGATGGTAGGTTCAGTTCTAATTACATGAGCTTGTGCTGGGGCACTGATCTTAGGAGAAGGAGAAAAAGGAGTAGCTGCTTTTTTGGTAACCTCTCTTTTAGTTTGCACCGAAATAGGGGTACCCCTTTTAACTATGGATACAGGAGGTTCCTTATTCTTCTCCTTAGTATTTTCAAGAGGTTTTCTGGGGTTATGAGATTGGGACCGAGTGAAGACAGCAAATGACTGACCATCTGGCGCACATTCATCTTCATCATATTCCAAATACCCAATGCTGGAGTCGCCAACTGACTTGTCATAAGACTCATCAGCATATCCTGAAGCTTCGAAATCCTCACGGAAATCTTGTTCTTCTGGTTCATCATCTTCTTCAATTATTTCTACTGCTGCATTAACAGGCGGAGCTTCAATTGCTAATCTCATTTGAGCAGGAGCTAACCGTGGCCTATCTCTTGCAGGTGCACCATTGTTATTAAAATTCCGTCTAGGGATATCCCGGTACGGAACATTGCTCACCTGCTGAGACATTTGCTTCTTTAAAGCAATCAAATCATTAGCCATTTTTTGAAACATAGGATCAGTATTACCTTGAGAAGAACCTTGACTTTTGAGTTTGGGTACGTCTTTCTTGATCCTTCCGGCCAAGATGAGATCATCCTATATTTCAGTAGCCGTTGACTGAGCAATAGCCAAATCTGGGATAACCGACCTTTGTAATAAAAAACTTATATCAGGAGGTTGAGCATTGATGAAAAAGCATTTTTGGTTTTCCAGAGTCGAGTCGGTACAGCTATTTCTGGAATCTTCCGGATCAGCTTGTTGAACTTAGCCACGAATTCCCGCATAGGTTCATGCGATTCCTTCTTTATATGCGTGAGCTGAGCTAACAAAGCATGAAAATCTTCAGCTGGTTTGAAACGTGCTTCAAACTTAGTCCGCATGGTAGCCCAGTTTGGGATGCATGCATTTGGAAGGTGATAGAACCATTCAGCTGCTGCTCCCTGCAACGTTTCAACGAAGAGTCGAACAGAGACATCTTCATAGGCCACTCCGAGGACACCGCATGCAACAAAGAAAGATGCGATGTGCTCATCAGGATGCTGCTTCCCATCTCCATTGAACTTGGGAATATTTTTACGCGATCCATGTGGTAACTCATTCAATGGAGGAGTCAAGGAAAGAGGACCAATAACTGCACCCCAAGGCACAGGTTGAACCGCCATCCTTCTAAAAAGAGTGCGTACAGGGATCCGAGTATCAGAAAAGAGTAGTGCACGACAAGTTGCAGATGCTTCCCGTTCTTCAGGGATCCGGTTTCTCCGAACAGGCAAAGAACTTCTGGTTCGGTTAGAGATAACGCTGTTGGGAGAAAGGCTGAAATTGTGCTGTTGCAGTAACTCGAAGAGTGGATCAATTTCACCTTGAGCTCGGCGAGACTGAGTGAAGATCTTCCTGGCCAGCTTGAACTGAAAGGAGATCTTATTAAAAATAAGGCAGATATGGAGTCGCCAACCACCGAGAGGATAAGCTTTATACTATTGATCCGTAGTCCCCAGCGGAGTCGCCAAAAATTGTTGGTTGGATGTTTTGTCAAACCAAAATATGAGGTTCAACCATAGTACATGGGATTAAATCCCTCCTCAAAGACAGGTGAGGCTGCCTGTTTATTGCTAATCTAAAAAATGGTAAATAATATATACAATATTCACACTAATCTAACCATTGGGGGTTGGGATGAAATCCCGAAATCCACATTCACCCAATTCAATGATATTACTTTCGTAAATGAAATAGGTTAGAAACTGTTACAGTGAAAGAAGCACGGTAGAAAAGAAATGGGAGAAACGTATTTTCTTTCGAGTAAACACAGAGCATGAAATAATCATACGAGTTTTAGATCACAGATATAATGTCCGAGATAATTAGAAACACTGAGATTCTATGCAAAGAATAGCTTTAAGATCATGAACATAAGAATACTGTCTTAAATAAGATATATTTCACAACACAAAGTCTGTAAAACAATATCAACTTCTATTCTTCAAAATGATTGAAAGAAAACACAAAGTTTTTCTCCTTTCCAATAGCCCCTTAATGCTCAAAAAATTCTCGACCTTTTTGAATGCACAGGCATCCCTTATTTATAACAAAAGGAACTAGAGATAAAACAGGACAGATCCTAAAAACTAGCACTTTAACTGGAGTTCAGTTTTGCATGATTCTCACGTAGGAGATCAAGTCAAAGCATGATTAAAAAAAAATATGACAAAACAGAAATAAAAAGACATGTCAATCTAAAAATAGAAGTGACATGGGACGTTGGGACTTAATCCGAATCATCATCTTTTGCTTCTTCTTCTTTCTCTTCCTCCAGCTGAGACTGTTTATTCCGAAACTCCTGGAACTTCCGAATAATGCCTTTCATTTCATTCTCATCAGGCGCAGTGGAATGATCATTCCACATTTCGCAGGTTTCATGAACATCGCTGGTAGTGCCGGGAAGTTTCTTCAATCCTTTGTTGAGCTTTCTTAAGGCCTCCAAAGTATGCTCTATCCTTACAAACTGACCAATGACTTCAAGGTCAAATCCGTGTACAGGTTCATGCTGAACAGATTCTTGGACTTGTTTGAAGAGATCATCTGCTGATAGGATACCTGAGTTCCCAACTGACACCTTTGGACAAATCTTTAGCAATTCTTCTTCCAGATCACTTTTCCCATCGATCAATTTATCGCTTGATTCTCTCAACTTGCTGCAGGCTTCGTTGAGAATCTTTACTCTGAACCTGATGGCCTTGGTCAGCTGGAAGTGTTTATCTGTATGTGGAAGAACGCCTTCTTCTACCAAGAGATGTGCTGGTATTTACTTTAGCACTTGGAGAGCTTCACAAGTCAAATCAAGTTGTCCAATTTCTTCAGTGAATTCCTCATCCATCTTCTCTCCTTCCTTCTGAATCTCCCCCAAAGACTCATGAACCTTCACCACGTCTTGAATTACTTCCTTCCCCTGTTGGAGCAACTTTTGGATCCATTCATCAACCACCCTTCCTTTTTTAGCAATATTCTCAATCGTAGGCACCGATGAGAAATCGAATCCGGCAGATACAGAAGAAGATGGTATGGATTCCAGGGGTGTTGAGAGTTTAATCAAAACCTCTGTCAACTGCTCCACTTTTTCCTTAAGCTCATTTCTGTTGTCCTTTGTTTCTTTCAACTTTTGGCACAACATGTCTATGGAAGCCCGTGCATCTTGTTGCGCTCCTTCTACTGTCACTTTCCCTAGAGCCACCTTGGTTATCTGATAATCAGAAGCTATTATATCCTCTCTAGTTTTGTCAGCCGAGGGAGTGGCAATCTCTGCGAACTTATCTCCTGAAGCATCTCCAAAACCCTTGAAACTGTTTTGGGCTTCTTGGCCGACTTTGCAGTAGGAGCCTTGAGTGAGCTGAAATCAAAGGCTGGTAGGGGTACAATTACTTTCCTCTTCCTCGGAGTTTTCTCGAGTAGCCATTGTGGCCTATCAGAGGAAATTGCCAATGTTGTAGTAACTGGTATTCTACTCTCAAGGGGAGAAGATTCTACTATTGGAGGGGGAACAACAGCCAACGTGTAGTAGATGCAACAAAGAGAGGTAGAGGTTGGGGCGTGCTGGTGATCACTTGGGTTCCAGCAGAGAGGGGTGAGAGTCTGGAGAAAATACCGGCCATGCTTGAAGAAGTGGATGGGGAATGAGGAGGTTGGAGTGGTTGTTGAGGGGGAGGCACAGATTCAGTTTCTAAAGCCTGGGATGCAAGAGACAAAGTTTCTTCAATTTGATAATCAACAAATGATGAAGTCAAGAGCTGGCTTCCTCCTCCTTCTAAATTAATTTCTCCTATTTCTGGTGGTGTTGGTGATTCTGGCACAACCACCATTTCAGATGGAGAAACAATTGAAGAGATTTTTCTTTCTTTCCTCTTCTTGGGAATCCTGATTTTTATAGGCCCCCTAGGAGATTCTTTTTCCTTTTTCTTTTGGGAGGGCCCCACCTCCGAAGCAGCCAACTTGGGAAACTTGTCATCTTTAAAATTCATGCCCCAAGAGGAGAGCCATTTTTTGGTGCGAGCAAGAATGAGAGCCAACCTATCTATGATAGAGGCTTTTTCGCTGGCCGACCAATCAATAGGTGGGAAAACGTATCGATCCTCATTAAGCCCATCATAGGACATATCCAACACACTTTCATTGTCAGTCGTGCCATCTGGCAAATCAGAAAGCTCCAGCGTCTGAATCTCATTAATAGTCAACCTACTATTATCTTTTCTGCGAACCGCAACTTTGTTACGCTGATCAACCCATATATCCTCAATGTCAGGCCTGTGTAGATGTTGGGCTCCATAGGCTCTAAGCACTCCTCGGATGTCAAAACCATCCCGAGACTTCATATGCTTCTTTAATTTCTCCTGAAGTTCACATTCAACATTTTTGGCCTTTGCCACTGTCGAGCAAGTATATCTCCCAATAGAAATTGGGAAGGATACTGCTGCCTTATGCTTGCTTTGTTGGAATTTGTGAAAATCCAACAGCTGTCTGACCAATTCTATCAATATCAATCTATCCCCTGGATAGCGAGGGCAGACGGAAAGGCTCTCCCGAGTACATGACTGTTCGAAGATATGTAAACTTCTTGAATTGCAAGAAGATACACCCCCATTTGGATACTTCAGTCCAAGCCTCGTCTGAGACTCTTGTCTTTATTAGTCTCGGGTTCAGCTGGCATATATTCTCGTAGAAGAAGGCATCATTTACCCTTCTAAAATGTTCTTTGGACCCCTTCTTCGTCAATTGAGGGAAATATTTATAAACTGGGTTATTCATTATGCTTCCCTTAGTAACTAGCCCGGGATAGTTCCTCATCCCGGCTGCTGCATAAACCACATATAAAAACATATAAAACCTTCCAGTCGATAAGACCATCGTCATCTGAGAATCAATTTCATTGCTGATAAGGGTTCCCCAGTCAATCCCTTGCTGATTCTTCTTGATGGTGACCATAAACTGATACATCCATCCATGAAATAAATTTGATTCCGGCAAGCCAAAAACCTAGCTCAGCAGGCTGATAATATCATTGATTTCTTGTATGAAATCACATCTAGGGATAGTCCTTGGAAATCTAGATACTACTGGTTTAGCCTTGACCAGGAACTTCTTGTTGACATCCTTAATGTAATTTTCCTGGTTACTATCCCAGGCCTTCTGAGCCGACTTGATGTTTAGGTCCCCATACTCTTCGAAATTAGGTAGTTTCAGGAGATCATCAAAATAAGCTCCATCTAGTTTGATGACTACCTCACCAGCCTGATTCCTCATGGAACGAGAAGCCGAGTCGTAACTAGATGCACAAGCCAAAACCAATTCTGGACATTGGGCGGATATGGGAAAGCCTGCTGCAAGGGGCAAGCCACTGTTAGCTAAAGCTGTCATCCATGGGGTCTGAGAAGAACTCTCCACCCTATTCCAGAAGTCATCCATGTCTATATTGCCAAGTTCAGTGTCCCTGATATCATAATTGCAATCAATATATGATGGGGATTCTGGCTTCTTGAATTTGTACTTCATCCTGCTAGACTTCTCGGCCTTCTCGTGAGATGGACCAGGGTCCAACATGAAGAATGTTGGAGGGAGAAAGGCTTGAAACTCAGGAGATGTTATCCACACTGAAAATCCCGATTGACTGAATACGTCGGAAGAATAGGAAAGTCCGACACGCTTAGGAGGATATCGGAAAACCCTGAGAACCCGACAAGTTTGATATTTTGGAACTTTGGCAAAGCCCGGCACTCACTGTCAATGACGGAAATGGGAGGAAACCCGGCACCCACTTTTGACGTCGGAACTTTGAGTAACCCCGACACTTGCTTCCAATATACTTCGGACCTTTGACTCTGCAAAACAATCTTCAAAATTTGAGAAGCAAAAACAGAGTCTTTCTTTGAATTCCAAACATACAACTTCCTTTTTCTTTTTTGTTACCCATGCATCATGCATATAATTAGAATTTCAAGAGAATAGAACCAAGTGATAGTTCAGAAGAGAAAAACCCTAAAAACCTAAAACCCTTTCCAAAGCAACTCAGAAATAAGAAGGAAAGAAAACCTTCAACACCCGGCAAGAAAATGGGAGGAAAATACGCGCAATCGATCGATAAAAACCCAGAATAAATAAGGGAAAGAACAATACCTTCAATTCGAGAAATATAAGATCGAAAACAGACAATCCAATCGAGCAAGATGAGTTTTCGGGTTTTGAAAACGGAAGAGCACGCGCGAATAATCCACGAATTAAAAATATGAATGGTAAGAATGACGTGGAAATCCGCGTATTTATAAGAAAATTGGTAATAAATACACTTCAGCTCGGCACGTGCCAACTCACCAACCACTCGGCATGAATGCCATGTCAACATGTTGGAGGGGTCCGAAAACCTGACACGAGGAGATTTAGTGCAATTTGGGTTTCGGGTTTCGGAAAACATGATGCATAAAGCATGAGGTGCTTAGATGCTACATAGCCCCGAAAACCCGAATACAAAGGATTGAGCGGACTTCGGGAATCGGAAAGCATGGAGCATAAAACATGTTTTGGATCATGGATGTTCCGATGCTTTCTGGTTCCGAAAACCCGAATACAAAGGATTTTCTCAATATAAGGCGGGTTTCGAGTTTCGGAAGTCAGACGACACAAAACATGTTTTAACTTAGGTATGTTCCGATGCGTTGGATGTCTGAAAACCCGATTTTCACAATATGAGGTAGGTTTCGGGTTTCGGAAGATACAAGACATAAAGCATGTTAAAACTTATGTCAAACTGTTGGTAACACCTGAAAACCTGATTCTCTTTAAAAGAGGCCATAATGCAAAATCACTTCGAAAATTTTGTAGGGGTTATCCGATCGTTTTGTCGTGAACTCAAAACGGGGATAACAGCTACGAGCCTTAATCAATTTCTTTTCCTTTATCCTTTGCGGGCTCGCGGGAAAAAATTTTCATTTGAGTTTTTTTCCTAAAAGAGCTAAGTGCCAAAAATTTTCTTGCGGATCCGCCTTGGAAAATTTTCCTTGGCAAAAATGCTTCCTTACCTCCGTGGGTCCACCTAGGGAAAATTTCCCCTCCAAACTCCACTGAGCCATAACTCAAAAAATACAAGGAGTTAAGCGAACTTCTTTACCTTTCTAGAAAGGGGAAGAAAAAATATTATCTAATGAAGCCATTTCCAGAATCTTTTGAGTGCTTGCAATGTGTGAACATTGAAGTTGAAGCACAAGGAAGGAAATAATGAAGGCAAGTTAGCCAAAATAAGAAGGGGGCTCATTTTGGATAACATGAACTTAAAAGAACTTTGGTAGGATATATTAGGCCACCCCAACATGTGGATAGAGTTCATTTTGTGTCATGGGATTTTGTATCTAAAATATTGTACTTGGTAGCATTTCACCAAGTCAAACTGAAGTTTTGGGCACAATTGCATTTGTTGGGATAGAGAGAAATCTAAATTGACTTAGGGAAAACTGTGATAGGATTTCATAGAGGGTATCAATGCTAAGGTGTAGGTGTAGATGAGACCTTTCAAGGTTCCATGGAGACTGAGAAATCACCCATCGAATTTATAGGTTAGTTTTCTCTCAAGGATCTTAAGGGACTATCTCTGACAATGTAGCTGGGAAGGACCAAGATTATTGGGAACTGAAAGAAAGTCTCATGTAGAATATACCAATCCACCTCTACATATGGGCACAGTCCATTTGGTGCCAAAGCTTCCATTTTCAAAATATTACATTTGGTATCCTTATATTGACTCAAGATGAAGTGTTTGACATAGTTGCATTCATTGCGACAATGAGAAAACCAAATTGAATTGGGGAAAACCATGAAAATATTTTGTACAGGGTCTCAACGCGGAGGTGGAGGTATGAACAAGACCTTTAAAGGTGTCACGGAGACCGAGAAATCACCTATCAAATTTATAACCTATTTTTCTCTTAGGGATCTTAAGGGAATATATCCAATGAATGTAGTCAGAAGGACTGAGATCATTGGGAACCAAAATGAAGCCTCACATAGTGTATACCAAGCCCACCCCAATATGTGAGCGTAGTCCGTTTAGTGTGATGAGATTCTATTTGTAAAATATTATATTCGATAACCATACACTGAATCAAACTAATTTTTTTTGACATCATTGCATTAGTTGAGACAAAGAGAAAACCAATTTGACTGGGGCAAAACTGCGATAGGATTTCGTAGAGGGTCTCAATTTAAAGGTGTAGGTCCATAAGAGACCTTTCAAGGTTCTATAAAGATTGAGAAATCACCCATCAAAGTTATAGCCTATTTTACTCTTAGGGATCTTAAGGGACTACATTTGACCGATGGAGTTAGGAATGACTGGGATTGTGGGGCATGAATACAAAGCCTCATATAGTGTATATCAGGCCACCCTAATGCATGGACGTAGTATGTTTGGTGCCACGAGATTTAGTTTGTAAAATATTGCATTTAATAGCCTTATACCGACTCAAACTAATTCTTTTCGCACCATCGCATTTTTCTGGACAATAAAAAAACTGAATTGACTTGGGAAAAACCACATCAATATTTCATATAGGGCCTCAACATCGAGGTGTAGGACCATACGAGATGATGCAAGAGCATCAGAATTTTTTTTTTACTCCAACTTTGTAAATATCATAGTTTGTACTTGTTCATTATGTAAGAGAGTCTTATGAGTCCTTAAGAAGTGTTATTTGGCTTTTAGGGTGTGCTCTATAAGTCATTCAGTAATAATATTGAGTTTCCCTCCAAAAGTGGGAAATTAAAATTAGGCTATCTAGGAAGCTTTGTGAAGGGTTATAACCATTTTTGAAGAGTGTGAATTTATTGGAAGGTTATTAAGTGGTTTTAATGATTATTGTAAATTTAAACATCAAAAAGAAAGATAAAATACGCATCATATCATCTAGAAAGAGGTTGATACATTGGAAAAGAGAAAAGGAGGAATATTGATTGAGAACAATAGATAAGAGATATTTTTAGATTAGATCCAAAAAGACCTATTATTATGTAGATATGAGATTGAAATCATAATAATAGGATCTAAACAAAGTCAATAAATAAGTATGAGGTTTAATTAGGAGAGATAATTGAGTGTGAAAGGTTGAAGAAGGCATTTTAGGCATGTGTTTGTAAGTAGGACTGTATAGGAGAAGAATCAAATTAAGTATTTGATGAAAAAGGTATGTTTTGTTGTATATTATTATGTGTAAGCTTCATTGTGTTGTTTATTTATGTCCATCAATGTTTGATGTTAAGGTTTCAAGGAATTAAAGCTTGGATTTAGTATGTTTCTCTATGTATTTGACTGTACCTCATCTTATTTCCCACTATCTCAATACAAAGCTTATTGTTGGAAATGTTTGGTGTATTTTTGGTACTTACCTCTAAAAGATAAAAATTGTGTTAGATCCTAATAGATCTTCAGAGATTAAATTCAGGTCTTGAAACATTTTTAAAAGCTAGTTATTGAATTTTATTCCTCTCATGCTAAATTGGAAAAATGGATATCTAAAACTAATTTTATGTTAATGAGAAACTCCATATTTTACATTTTATAGCCAAAAACTCGATCATTTTGTTATTTTAGGCCTAATTGGAAAACATTGTTTTGTGAACTAGGTATATTTTCCACAAAACCTCTCACAAGATTTTTCATACTGATAAAACTATAAAAAAAGGTATTTTAAAATGTTTGGATCCAATATTAATAACATTTGCATGAAAATTTAACCTCATAAAACCCTATAAGCAAGGCTATGAGGCCTATAGGGTAGAATTGTACATTTAAGCATAATCATGCATGATTGATCAAAATAATGATAACTTCTCTTGTTCAAAGGAATGATACAAATTTAATGTAAATTTGAAGGTGGATTTAATCCTAAATCATTAGTTTTCATGTTTGGTGTATGGTAGTCTTATCACTTTCTCAAGTGATCAATAACATTTCTGCAGATATAAGGTGAGATTAATTTCGATATTATCTTTGTGAAGAGTTGTTTGGAAGGTAATATCTAGACCATTTATATTACTAGCTCCAAACCATTTATGCTACAATATCTAGACCATTTATATTACTAGATATGGACTATTATACTACCAGTCCCAAACCATTTATACTACTAGCTCCAGACCATTTATACTACTATCTCTTGACCATTTATACTTCCAGCTCTAGACCATTTATACTAGGTAGATACCTATGCAATACAGGAACATTAGAGATCAAGAAGAGTAGTAAAAAAGGAGAAATCAAGCACTCTATATCTATTTGCATAAATTTAATGATTTCTAACAAAAGAAGTTATATTATATTTGTTTAGGAATGTTGATTATCACAAGTATAAGAATACTTTGATAAGTTCTTGAAGATATAAAGCTTGATATACTCTCAAAATTCTTATAGTGGAAGTTCGGAATACATTATGGGAAGTTTGATATCTCAATTTATCTTTCTCCCCCCCTATCCTATCTCTCTCTCTCTCTCTCGCTCCACTCTCACGGGCTCTCACTCTCTCACTCCTTCTCTCTCCTCTCCCTCTCCCTCTCCCTTTCCCTTTCCCTCTCTCGCTCCTCCCTCTCTCTTCCTCTTTCTCTCTCACTTTCTATTTCTCTTTCTCCCTCTTTCTTGCTCTCTCTCTCTCATTCTCTCTCACTCTTTTTTTCCCATTCTCTCTCTTTATCTCTTTATCTTTCTCTTTCTATCTCTCTCTCCTCCTCTCTCTTTCTCTTTCTTTCTCATTATCTCCATCTCTTTATCTATCTCACACACACATAATATATATATATCTCTCTCTTTCACTCTCTTTTTATCTTTTTCACACTCTTGCTCTAACTCTCTCTCTTTCTCCAATCTCTCTCTAGGTTTTTATCTCTCTCTCTATCTCTCTCTCTCTCTCTCTCTCTCTTCATTCATGAGTAGGAGGGATTGAATGGTGATAACATATGAATGACAATATTTTTAAAGAATGACGACAATATAGTACAGGAGTTATCCAAGCATACTAAGAATAGAAGTGGAATTATGATATTGGCTCATAGAAAGAACACTAGAACAAAGGTAAAAATTGATACTATCCTAAAAATGGTGAATTGGAGAGATGATGAACTAGAAGAACTAACATGATGAAGAATATCATCTTCTATAAGATCAATACCTTGAAATTATTATCTTGGTGATAAATTTGTAATTTTGGTGAGAATGATCTTTATATTTTTTGATCGAAAGAGACAAAATTAGTTAAATAATGCTAGTCATTATTATGTTATGAAACCACTCTAATGAAACCAAAAAATTATTAAAATTCTCTAAGGTATAAGCAATTTACATAGTAATAATATTCTTCGTTATTATTCAATCAAAAACTCATACATATATATAGGACAAACAATTCCTATATTCGAGGAGGTTGTTTTAACAACACTCCCTATATACGTATTTACGTGAATTTGGTATAACAACCAAAACTCACACATCAATATTCTAAACAATTCAAAATTATAATTCTACAATATTAATGAAGCACTAATATTCCTAACATTCCCCCCTTAGTGCGAACATAGGGAAAACATCCACACACTCATCTACAGTATGATCACCCCTGTGAAACATGTCCTATTATGTGAATCATGATATTTATCAAAAGAAAGGATCTCTCCTTTCATGGTTTTAAACAGTCCTACCACAAACCTTGACATGAATAAGTCCCATCAACTATCCACCTCGTGTGGTTTTTTATAGATCCTCCCATAAACCCTTTCAAGATCCATGTACTGACTTACTCTGGTGCTTTTGTCTGCCAATATTCTTGTACATCAGGGAAGTATATAGGATTATCAAAACACACTTATTATAAAAATGCACAATAGAAAATCTATAGGGAAGATATTTCACATTACTTCTTATAAGAAACACAATGTTCTTACCTGCAGTCACTATTGTTGATCGCTGGCACTCGATCTTGAATGACATAGGAAACTGTCACTGCCACTGGAAGCCAACTTTGACTTTAGTCATTTTAGGCATATAATGGAAATGGAACATTGGTGTCATATCCCACTCCCCACATTGTGAAATTTTCACTCACAAACACTGAGAAGAAAGTTGTATCGAAGTGACATACTACTACTGAAAGGATCTTGCTAGTTAGATCTTGTTGCACATAGTCACCATTGCAAGTGAACCTATTCACAAGAGGACCATTTTCAAATGAAGTACGATAATCATAGGATCACGTTAGTTAGAGGATCATTGACAGTCATCTATGCTCCAACATAAAAAATTTCCAGTATCCACCAAACACCACATAAAGCTACATGAACAGAACAAACTGAAAAAAAATTGAAAACCACACTGAAAAGCATATAATCACACTATATATATGCCACCATATCTATTTTGTTTCCTCATCATTGGTAACTGATGAGAGAATGTTTCTTGTCCTCCATCCTCATATACCTCCATCATCCAGTCAGATGTTGCTAACTCAGTGAATTTTACTTTTGAGGATCAATGGTTGCCAGGACGTCGGGTAACACCAAAAATGTGTCCGTAAGGATTCTTTTTTATTTTTACCATATTTTGACTCTTTAAATTTTTAACAATGGTCCTAAAAATACTTAATAACAAATTGATAATTGACATGACATTAAAAATAATAACCATTTTGAATAACTCTAGTAACTATCAACTCATTGATTAATCACAATGGGGTCTCGACAAAATTGGATGTGAGAGCACACATGGATGTTATACCAAAAAAATAAAACTATGGGAAGACTTGCCGCTCAACTCTAAACTAGAGACTATGGGATATGGAAAGAATGTAGTGCTTCTAGGACTAATATTACCTTAATCCATATGCAATTAACACACATGAATCTCAATATTTGCAAGATGAGTGTATTCTTCTAAAACAAAAATGCAACAGGCAAAGCCAACTCAGAGCAAAGCTGATCTGAACGCACAGTCATTGGAGTCGATGATTCATCATTTGAGTTGACCACTATTAAATTAAAAAAATCTTTGATTCATAATGATAAAGATGGCCACGTGGGGTCAATGATATACTGGTGCAAATAAATTTGATGAATTCAATTTGAAATGCAACCATGTCAATATGATCTCCACTTAAAATTTGATCACCTTGGAGGCAACAAACATTTGTAAAATATCAAAGAGGATTTCCCCTGATGGATGACACAATGCACGTAGCAACTTGATTGACACATATGAAAATCTTCTTTGAGAGTCTTCCAATATTAATTTCCTCATAAGCAAATCGATCAATATAGAAACTTGGCCACTAGATCGATCTTGACGTGTCCACTCCTCCACGTCTTCAAAGTAGACCAGAAAGAAACACGCAGGTGAATTTTTTTTATGGGGATGTGGTTGAGCTGAAGACAACGATCCAATATATACTCAAACCTCAGATCTAATTAAAAATAGCCTAATCTGAATCAGAAACAATTCTCCTTATATGCGGGTCTAATAATGAATGCCCCAATATCTAATATTCATGGAGACATATGTTGAGCAAATGCACCGAGCACTACAGATTTATATTGTTCTCCTAGTCTTCACTCATAGTCACAGAATGATTATCGCTCTATTACCAAATCTAAGGTATAAGCAATTTATACAGTAATAATATTTTTTTTTGGTTACTCATTCATATATATATATAGGAGAAACAATTCCTATATTCAAGGAAGTTTTTTTTAATAACAATCCCTATATACTCATTTATGTGAATTTGGTTTAACAACCAAAACTCACACATAATAATATTCTAAACAATTCACAATTATAATTCTACAATATTAATGAAGCACTAGAATATTCCTAACAAATTCAATAATATATTATTTATTAAAACTTTGAACCTTCTCTAGAAAATGTTCTCTAAACATATATTTTGCACCTCCATATTATGAGAGTTAATCTTTTGGCACATATATGAACATGAATATACATGTACACATTGATAATAAATGGATAATCACTTGAGTAGAGAACACATTATATGTTATATATAAATATTTCTTTAACTAATATGACTTGATTTCCAAAGTTCATGCATAATATGTATGTGTTACTAACACATGAAAGGTCAAAAGACAATGAAAATGTTAGTATATAACACCAATAAATGAAAAATATCCATAATTTCATATATCATGACATACACATCATATTAGTCTGGATATAATAATTATAATGTCAGAAATGTAAAACGAGAAAATCATATCGATTTGGACACATATTAATGCAATAAATACAAATATGTGAATAGGCTATATAATGCCTTGATTCAATGCCATATAGGCGTACATACAATGTCAAACATGATGACATTGCCATGTATATAGACATACAAAATAAATTTCATAAAACACACACACACACACACAAATTGTGTGTGTGTGTATCTCATATTCATCAAAATGTATCCCTCTCTTTTCCCTTCTTGAAGAAGGATCTCCCTTAGACTTAGATGGAGCTCCAAGAGATGACTTGGGGATTCTCCATGGTTTGATTACGAGTCCTCTTATGCTCAAATATAAATTGTAGTTGAAACTAAATGCATATAATTTTTTTGGTCAAAACTTTATGTACATAAGTTTTAAATATGTATGGGACAATGGTAATGAAACTATTTACATGTACACATACTTACCACAATCTCTCGGCTACGCTCAATTTACGTCTCACACTTAGTATGGTTAATGGTAGTTACTAGATCATGAACCAAGGTATCAAAATGATGATCTTGAGGAGTCCATGCCCTCGAATGGAAAATGGAAGGGGTTGAACCCTACATAAATATAAAAATACAAAATCAAACATCAAAATTAGTTTTTATAACTATATTAACAATTAAATTTTCAAATGCATCTAAACATTTACACCAACTGAGCACATAATGATAATATTTTAAATAAGTTTATCAATAAAAATATTTTTTACCATGCCACGCCTATTAATCATATGTATATGGCTGCCACTAGTTGTGGGTAACTACCATATACATAATGCATTCACATCAACTATCTACATAATGCTACAATGAGGGAAAGTATTAAAATAATTCCATAGTATGAATTACACTCTACAATGAAAATTTGTAATTTATACCTTAGTGAATTGTTGTGCAGATGAAATCCCAGTGGAAACACCTTTGTCTACTCCTCACATAGATGGTGGAGTGTATTGTGTGGTCATCAATTTCATAAATAATATATCACGTCAAGTTAGTTGAGCATATATAACACACACACACACACACACAACAACAACAACACCATGTATAGACATATATTTGAACTATATATACCATTAAATTGATATTTACATACATGAATTTACAAATAACAATCTAAATTACCTCTGTGAATTTAAACATTGGCATGGTGCTGACAACATGTGGTTGGGTGATTTAATTATTAATGGTAAAAGGTTTTTTGAATGGGATCCTACCCATGGACAACAAAAATGGGTCAACACCTAGATATGGAAATGAATAAAAAGAATAAGATAAGAATCACACTAGTAGCAGTACAACTACAACAAGAAACACCATTGATGATTGGCGAAGATAATTCTACATTAGAGGAACAACCGAATAGTAAAAAGAGAGCTAAAACATTTAGCTAGTAAAAGTGGGTTTTTATTGGTATATTTCTTTTCTTTTTATGCGGTTGGGATGATGACTTCCCTTTCGTGTGCTATAATATTAATGTGTGTGTGTGTGTGTGTGTGTGTGTGTGTGTGTGTGTGTGTGTGTGTGTGTGTGTGTGTGTGTGTGTGTGTGTGTGTGTGTGTGTGTGTGTGTGTGTGTGTGTGTGTGCATGTGTGTGCGTGCGCACGTGTGTTTGCATGCACGTGTGCGTATCTGTGTGTAAACTAATAAATTTGATCACCAAGTTCAAATAAAAATATTTTAAAAATTTAACATATATATGTACATTGTACTCATCTTTTTGTAACATTTAATAAAAAGTAAAAATACATGTGAAGGTTTCATTGATGTTTGCAATCCAAATATATCGCTAAAAAAATCAGATAACCACATCATGTGTACTAACAAAAAATCCACCAACACCAGTCTGCATGAAAATGTCATCCTCATTAGGTCTAATACATATGCCACCACAAGATGTTAAAATATGCGGCCTCATGATAGTTATACCTGGAGGAATCCTCTATCCACCGCCACCAACGTCAATTTCAGAAACCTCTCTCGTATGTTGAACAAGGGTATTATTGAGGAGCGCCTAAAGCGCATACAATGTGTCAATCTCTATTGTTTCCTTCATTGTTGCAGGGACCATCTCAAGATGAGGGGGGTTTTAGATGGGGACTCTAACATGTTAAATAGGATCACGATGTGCACTCGGTCTATCCTATGTAGAGCCTTTTCCTTAGCCTTGAAATTGGGAGTAGTAAACATAGTTGGGGATCTTGTTGAGGATAAAATCACAATAGAGTTTCCTCAACAAGAATAATGGAACCTCATTGTTATTGCAAGGTGGTATATCAAATACCATCCACCATCGGTCACAAAAATTATCTTCTAAATCAAATTATTGTTGCACCAGTGGATTGGAAAGCATTTGCATAAAAAAAGAATTGGAAAATTAGTTCTAGGGTTGGCGAACGGGGCACAAATAAGGTCTTTTGTAATTTTATTTTTTTAACTTTTGCATCTGATAATCTATTGGCATAATATGCCCTACAAGACTCTCTATAGGTTTTCCATCGATGAATTTGACTCATTGCCAATTCACCCTGAGCCAATAATGATTCCAATGTGTTTGTAAAGGAAACACAATGGGGTTTTTTGGAATAATCATTCCTCACTAATTTAATGAATTCCTCAATTTTTAGTTTATTCTCCACTATATGGGAAATTAATTCCTCCTGTCTACCGAGAGGATCTACAAAAATTGTAGGAGGGTTAGGAAGGCTACGAGAATTTGTAAGGTTTTGTTTTGGTTGTGGAGGAACTGTGAGAATCATAAAAAAACATTTATTTTATTAAAATCTACATTACAAATATAAAAAATTACCAAAATTGGTTATAATTGAGAGAAAATAATTATCCCCACCTCTTCTTTGTCGTGGCATCGTTAAATCTACCTCGATGTAACCTTTAGTGCAATATGTAGATTGTTTTGGAGCAAATGGGTTGAAGATGAACGTGAATACAAGGTTTGGAGGAAAATACTTATTTGGGTGCATAATAGATATAAAGAATGCAAGATTTTTTAAATTTAAAGTTTAAGAAACATGTACGTGTTTTGGTCTGATAATTACCAAACCAAAACCTACCTCCCCCTAATTCACTTTTTCATTTTTTCACACATTTTGGCTACTTTTTGGCCCCAACTCCGTGCATTTTACACACATATAAAGAGTTTTTTTATGGAAGGGAGATGCATTGTGGTTCAAGTATAGGGTGTACTTATGTAAGAAATCTAACATTAAAAGTTATGTTTTTTCTAAGCTCCATGTTTCTCCTTTGGGTGGCCATTTTGGGTTCCTAAAAAATTAAGATAAAATCAAGCATGATTTCTTCTGGGAAGGGTTGAAAGGGGATGTCCAAATATTTGTGGCTGAATGCTTATTGTGTCAGTGTAAGAAGGGATAAACTATTAAGAATCTAGGTCTTCTGCAACATCTATATATTTCTAGTCATCAATGAGAGGAGGTTTATATGGATTTCATCACATAATTTCCAAAGTTTGAAGTGAAAAGTTTAATCATGGTGGTTGTGGTGGATAAAATCACCAAATATGCCAATTTTTGTGCTTTCTCACATCCTTTGTGACAAGTACAATAGCCATATCTTATAGGGATATAATTTAGAAGTTACATGGTACACCAAATATTATAAACAATGATCGTGATGTTATAATTACTAAATTTTTTTGGAATAATTTGTTCACATGTTTAGGTAATCAATTAGATTGTAGCTCATCAGATCATCCCTAATTGGATGGAAAAAAATGATGTAGTAAAAAAATGGTTGGAAGGGTATCTTTGATGATTTTCTTCAAATAAACAAGTAATATGGGTTGAGTGGTTTTCACTTGTAGAATGGTCAAGTATAATAATTAATTTCATATCTCATTCAAAATGTCTATGTTTTAGCACTGTAGGAGTCCCATCCACCATTTCTCACCTCGTCCTTGAGGGTTCATTCTAAAGTGAGAGAAGTTGAAGAGTACATTCAACACCAATAGGAGGTCCTCTCTAGCCTTAGAGAGAATTTGAATATGGCACATAACCACATGATGTAATAAAGTGATCAACATCGAAGTGAATGACACTTTGAAGTAAGAGACTTCATTATTGTGCAATTGTAATCATTTAAGAATTTTCCCTTGAAATGAAAAAATAGGGATACTATGTTCCTTATCAAGTGTTAAAAAAATTGGTAGCATGGAATAAAAACAAGAGCTCCCCAATCAACCAAAATAATATAATCTTCTGTGTTTATTTCTTGAATAAGGTCACTATATACCTAGGCTTGACAAGTAGGGATGAATCATCTTGGAGGTTGAGGACAAGTGTCATTACTAGTATATGATCAAGTGGAAGAATTCGGATAGTAGTGAAGATGTACTATGGGAAGATGAAACATCCCTACAACAAAATCCAAAGATGTCCAACATCAGGGACGATATTGCATCAAATGGAAGGGACATGATCTATGCTTAATCCTATGTTTTATATCCGGATATGTATGGCTGGATTTTTGATAACATAATATCTTAAAATGCTATATCTCATTTATTTATGCTTTTATATGTTCAGTGGGTTGGCCTAGGTAGTTTACATAAGATAGTAGGGTACTTATAAGAGTCGGTAACTCATAAATGATCATCATATTAATCACTTAAGTCTTATTTTAAGGTTTAAAGGTTTACCCCTTGAAGTGGTTAGGTAATTTCTAATTGCATATTTTGATCTTATATCTATATATATTTTTTCTTTAATTCTCTATTTCTGATGGTATTCATCTCTATCTAAGTAAATTCCTTACAAAAAGTACTACATACATGTCCACACGCCACTCAAATTACATAAGTCTATTTAAACTTGTGCTATTTTTTGATATAGGCAATGTTTAATGGTGCCTAACTTTACCTCCAATTTCTCTATCAAATTTATAATTTATAAAACACATTGCTTCGCTATAGAAAAATAAATAAAACTATTAGTAATATTAGAATTGATTAAAAATGAAACTTGATTACCAAATAAATAACCTCTTAGTTCCATTAAACTAGATTGTTTCTTTGTTTGGTTTGTTGTCCAAGGTCACATAAACCTGATGCCTTTTCCCTCGGGACCTATTTGGTTTGGGATGTTACTTTTGTAGTGGTCATTGTTAAAATTCCAATAGCCTCTGATTAGTCCCCTTATCCATAATTGAAACATTAGCTGCCCCAATATTCAGTGTATTAGCATTGTTTTCAAAATTCTTGTAAAAATGTTACTGTATATTCCCATTATTTTGTTGTTCAAATTTCAAGAAAAATTTCTATCTTACTATTATTATTTTGAGGCTAAGCATCTTATTTCTCATTGTACTTACCATTTATGACACTTTATTCCTTTAGTTTTTACCTTTGTTTTCAGGTGTGCATTCCCGTTTCTTTTTCCTTATAGCAATATTTTAAAGAAAAGGTTAAGTTTTTTGGCTTATTCATATTAACATCACACATAAGATATTCTTGCATGCCTAACTTAAATTTCCCAGCCTTGGTCTCCTAATCAGATGTATAGTTCACATAACACATCGAGCTCGTGAATTTTTCTTCATACTCAACAATAATAGAAGTTCATTGTTCTAATTCCTAAAATCCAATCATATTTTTCTCCACTTAGGTTATAGAGAAGCATTTAAAAAAAAACTTAATATATAATTTCCAACTGATTGTGTTAATTAAATAATCATGTTAACGGAGTAACTTTTGAAGGAATTTTGATGTTCCCACCAAAGATGGAACGTTCATATTCCAGCTCATTGGTTACAACACAATATTTGTTAAGGTTAACCAACCATGTCTTGGAAATGTAACCACCTTATTGACCAATATATTTTGGAGGGGAATATTTAATATCTCTTAGGAAAGGTACAATTTTCCCCCTCTTAGCTGCCTCTTTTCCAAGTAGCTGATTTTGTACATGTTGATTCTGACTAACATAGCTTATGTATGGAAATGGTGAGGAGAGAGGGGTCATAAGATATACCTTTTTTTGCTAAAAAAAATAATTAACTTAAACATATTATTTGAGATACAAATGCTCAAATTTTTAACAAATTTTAGTAATACGAAATGTAGAATTTGAATGTAGTTTTCAAAAATGTAGTGAACTTAAACTGCTTATTTGAGACCTACACTCAAATTTTCAAAATAGGTCAGTAATATGAAATGTATATTTTTGAATTCCGTTTTCGATAATGTCTTTTTTTATTGAATATAGTGGGGTTTTAATGGGTCAATCATGGTTTCTTTTGTAATAGGTGCACGTACTTTTCAAAAAAACATATTAGATAGGTGGTTGTTTTAAACACTAGAGAACACACCTTACGCATAAGGTATCTTATTCAAAAATACCAAAAAAACATTATAAAACATGATAATCCCAAAATAATCAAATAACCCCAAAAACGACTAAAAATATAAAACCACACAAAATAGGAGATAAGATACACCTCATCAATCATTTACTAACCCTCACCCACTTACATTTAATTATGTCCATCCCACCTACGCATGTACATGCTCAATGCACTATGGATCCTATCATAACACCCATATGTGTCCCAATCCCCTATGCACTCAAAAACTATAAAATACCACTCACCCCCATCATTCTAACCCTCTAACTCTTGGTACAAAAAATCCATACTTGAGTTTTATTATTCTCTTCCTTGCATATCTTGGTTTTGTAGGTCTTGAAGAAGAGAAAGTGAAGCATAAAGGATATATACAACTTGCTGCAACAATATTTTGGTGAAATTCCAACATAGGCAGGAATCAAAATTGCGATTGTCTTGCGATCTTTGTGTAATTTTCGGTAAATCAAAATTGTAATTTTCCTCTAATCTAAGTCAAATGTACTTGTCATTTCATGAATTTTGTTTTATCATTTTTACTTCAATAAATTGTCTTTTATCTCCTTGAAATTTTAGGGATCTCACTAAGACAGGTCCCCTAAGCACCAAAAATAACTAACAATTTTTCTAAGTGTGATTGTGTGTAGGTTTAGATTTAGATCAAGAAGATTTTACCCACTATATTCAATAAATAACTGTGATTTTCATTCTCTTATCAATGGTAGCATAAGCCTATTTTGTTTTAGTAGCATTGATTTGTAGATTTCATATCAAATAATACATCTTATAGGTGATGTAAATCTAGGCGTCCATTTTGATGACCATGGTGGGACCATTTAAGTTGTGGGAAACCCTTTTGATTTTATGAATCTAACATTGTTTTCTTTAGGGTTTTATATTCTTTTTAGTTTTTTTTTTTAAATTTTCCCCTAACATTTCTACTATAAATATAACATTTGTTTTTGTAGATCTGGTAAAAATGTAAAAAAATATGGTTGCATGCCATTTGTAACTACAATTGTGTTATGATTTTTGCCAAAAAATCTAACGATCTGGTTGTAGGTAGTCGTAACTGTGAATGATTTGTAACTTTGTTTCTACAAAAACATTAAATAAGACTTGTTTATTCTTAATGGAATGAATTGGGAATTAAAACACACTAAATACAAGTTGGGATTAGGGTAAATACTCATTCGCTTAACTATGGGAAGTTCTTGGGCATAATCCCTAAAAATGATTTTGAGGAGTACCATAGGAACCCCAAAGTATTTAGCACATTGAGAGGACTCGCCAATGAAAAGGGTCAATAACCCAACATGATTGAATAGTTTTACCCATGAGGTATAGCCAAAGTTATTTGTGGTGAAGACCCCATCATGATTGGGTAAGGTTTGTGACTATCATTTTCTAGTGAACAATACTTCGTTCAGGAAACCTTTGGTATTTTAAGAGATAACCCTACATAGGAATATAAATAAATTAGGCCCATATTCAACCCTAAGACAAAAAAAACATCACAACATCCATCAAAACAATTTGTTTTAATTTTCATTATCTATGAATCACACCTATGACTATTATTGTTTTTTACAACCTCTTCTCACACTACCATACCTGTTTTTTGACAATAATTTTGAGTTCTAATTTTCATAGTCTCAGTTGCAACTGAAATTGTATTCTAATTTTACATTACATATTTTTGCAGAGCTAGTTGTAAATGTGACTGGTCTGTAACCTTTCTAAATACATAGTTCACCATTTCTATTTTCTATTCTTCATCTCATATTTTCTGAGACTCAGTCACAGCTGTAACTTCCCTGTAATTTTTTAAAAATATTATCTTGTTGAATTTTTCCACTCATGTTTCAAAGTCCTAGTCGCAAGTGCAACTATTATTCCTCATGGTTTTCAGTCACCTTCATGATAATTTTCACCCTAATTTTCTCCATCAACACCTCATTGACTGCATTGAAAATATTTAGTTCCAACATTTTGGGGGACTTCTACCCACATCAACTTATGACACAATTTGTAATGAGCCTATCCAACCCATGGTACCGCACTGCTCCTATCTAGAAAATTTCAAATTGCCCAATTTTGAAAATTTTTATGGCACTAAGGACCCCCAACATGACTTACATCTATTATGTTATGCATGTCACCTCATTCAAAATGAATATGTTCTCCTCCTTTTCACTTTCCCACTTTCACTTATTGTTCAAGCACTTGACTCGTATTCCCACCTCCCACAACATAGAAATTACACATTTACACAACTTGCTGAAACGTTATTATCCCACTTCTTTATCCATATTTAACCTAAAGTGACACTAACTTACCTTCACATGCTTCGCTAATCCCATAACGAGTCTGTTATTGAATTTGTTGCATGTTGGCGTGCATTTATTCACCGTCTCTCATTTCCACTCCCAAAATCTAATCTCATTCAATTTTTTTCCAAAATTTACGTCCCCCACATCTCATACCACTTACAAATTCATCCACTATGCATATTTAATGAGGCCGTGTGCATGTCACAATGTCATTAGGATGTTCATTTTGGTTTTCCTCCTTCATTTTTACATGTTTCTGCTTCTCCTCCACCTACCACATGATCATCCTTCCATGTTTACAATTTCATAAAACTAGATCATCATCACCTCTCACCACCTTCTACAAACACATATTCACATTCGTTGTGTTCCCCTAGGACTCATGGCTTCATCTATCCCCCTCGCAAATTCACTCCATTGATCGATCCACTTTCTATTATTCTCCACAAGTTTCTTGATGCCCATCTCATCACTCTCCCTCGTGTCCCGCAACCACCATTGTGGTGTGCCTCCCCATGAAACATGTGCCTATCACCATAATAATGGTCATTCCACTTATTCATGTACCCAACATCACAACATCATTCAATACCTTCTTGATAAGGAGGACATTGTTTTGGATCTTACATGTCCTCTAAATTCACCTACTAACAATAATCCACTTACTTCCCACACCACTACTACTACTACCACTTCTTCTCCATGTGTCATGTCTCCATCATCTAACTCCTCACTTTTGACTACATCACAATCAACATGCACACTTAGTGTTTCATTATCTAAATTAAACACTTAACAATCCAAATCATCACATGTTCCAGCCTTGGAATCCAAACCATCTCGATCCCCTAATGTCTCACCCTATACATCTTCCATTTATTAATCTCCACTGTCATGTAATTCCACTATGGACATGGTCTCATCCTTATCCTCTCTAGATTCCTTCACATTATCACCATATCTATATAGCTTGCCACCATCTATATCATCATGAATGTTTATATCTTTCCCATCATGTCATCTAATTCATCCTTTGGTTCGATCATATATGCTCCACTTATAACACACCCTAATACCCGACCTACATTATGCTATTCATCGCATATGGTTTTACGCACCACTTCACCTATCTTATAGACCTCTTCCACATGTATCTCAATTCCTTTGTCATTAATTATTCAAGCACCATTCTTGCTTCCTACATCTCCATTGCATCATATAACATCTATTGTGTTCATTCATACACATCTTGCATCTATTCCTCATCATTTATATCCACCAATTATTCCATATCTTCCTCGCAAGTCACCTCCACTTTATCGCATTTATTTGCCTCTTTTGGAGTAGTCTTTTATCACCTTTTTTCTTCCATAACCACTTGTTTAAGAACATTTTTTATTATCAACTCCTCCTTCTTTGTTCACATAATCTATCACATGAACAAAACCTTATCTTATTACACATGTTATTTATAAGCCTCTTCCAAATCTAATTACACTTTCACATCATTTCAATTTTCTTCCATATTCTCATTTGTTTGACATTCCCTTTTACACACCCCTTCATATTCCATGAAAAATCATCATATCATCATACCCATTCATCCCAAGAACACACCCTTTTCTCTCCCGCTTCCTCTAGACATCACTATATTCTCCACTCCTCGTCCACCGGATGTTGACACTCACTCCATACTTCCTATCATGTTATCTTCCACCATCGATCTATTTTCATGTCCTCGTCCAATTGACGTTATTGCAAAGTATACACACTTGACATCTTTCCTATTTGTTTTATCCCCACATTCACGTACTCCAAACACCACCATTTGATGGATTTTATTTGAAATTATGAATTAAACCATCATCTAAATCCTACACTCCAATTCAATCATTTATTTCATCTATCACTTGCTTCTGTACATCATGTCTCTTATTCATCCAGTCATTACGTGGACTGCGGGACTTTCATTTTTTTCACTACAAAATTATACCTTCTTCATACATTTCACCTCTCTTTATCTAGTCTAGATTAGAAACATTGTAGCCATTTTTATACCCTTCACAGAACAAGGAAAATCCCATGCGTGTCGACCTATCACTTAGAAGTGCATTAGGCGCTCACTCGAGGCATGTACGGGCACTGAGTCTCTCCTTTATGTGAGTTTTGTGAGAATGCATCATCTTAGAAAAATAATCAAATGCAAGACAAAAAATAACTAAACCACATTCTTATGAACTTAGGAAAAGTTGTCATCTCATTGTATGCAGGTAAGAGAAATAACAAGCAACACATGGAGATGATTTATACAGAAAGGAAATGCATGAGTATTGAACATAGATGATTTATAATGAAGCATTATATTCATACTATCAAAGTTAATAACCCACATTACATCCCTTGAGGTCATAACATATCCTCATATTATGTAGAGCTAAATCATGCATCAGAGCTATGTTATGCTCATCATATTACAAAGAAAAATGAGAACCCATCCCCTTCTATATGCTATCACTCACAGAGCTTCCCTAATCCCTAGCCATAACACCCTCCATTCTATTTTCTGCAGGGCTTCGCCTCTCTCTTCAACTTTATCCTTATCTTCTACAGGGCACTTGTATATATAGCCTTAGCACCCACCGCCATGCCTTCCAGAAGTTACAGATCGGTTACCAAGTGTCAAAGTGGTCCTCCATGGAAGCATGCCTTTCCAGATCTGAGCTCTCCATTCCTTTGTAACGATGTCTTCTGGAAACTTCCATCACATGCCTAGAATATTCCCTTTTTGATCCCACAGTCGCCAGGCTGGCACCTTATCCATAAGGGTCATGCTTTTCTTGTGTGCTTCCTGGGATGCCGAATGTGGCTAAGTACAAAACCTATTTTTCCTTGCGCGTACACACCGTGTGTTCCTTCAACCTTTCCCTGCACCCTTCTTTGCCCTTCTAGGTCCACATGCCCACATGCCTTCTTGTACTTAGCTGATATTTTGGGGCCCAACATCACCCCACACTATGCCTGTTCTCCATCCCTGGAAACACTCTTCAATAAAGAATTAAAGAATGGTGGATCCTTACAGATGGTTGGAATGGAAGAATGAAGGAATGAAGAAATGGGGAAAAGAATGAAAGAATGGGGAACTTTATTTACTTCTGGAGGAGGAGAGGGAAATCCTTCCTTAAATCAGCTTCTAATTTCCCCCAAGTGTCGACCTCACTCTACACTTGTTGACAGAGGTTACCCACTAGGGCACTCACTTCTTCAAAACTAAGCTCTTCTCCCTTAGCGCTCATTGTCTCCACAATCTCCTCTAGCTTCTTGCCCAAATCCTTGAGTGCATCCATCCTTCGAGTGATTTGAGGGTACAATTCCTTTAGTCGGTTCTTGATTGAGCCCCGCAAGGTCTCAATGGCCTCTGATTTCTTTTCTACCTCGGCTAGGATCTTGTCTCACTCTGCCCTATTCCCCTTGTTCTTTTCCTGGAACTCCTTGAGTTCCACTTCATGGGTGGCAACTAGGATACTTTCCACTCTATCTCTATCTGCACAGTTATCATAGGTAGCCTCAGCAGTTTGCAATGGATTTTACATCAGTGACGAGGATCTTGTTGTACTAAGCAACAATCTCCACAACCTTCATCTTATTTTCTTTCTCCTGGTGCATGCCAATGCCTCCTCTACTGATTCTAGGGAAATTGGTCACCTCTCCATGGTGAGTATGTGGGTCAAGTCCTCTAGGCATTATAAGGATGATTCATACTTTTACGCGGGCATAGTGTTAAGTCTGGATGCTTTAGGACAATGGCATCTGTGATCATCTCTATCTTCTTGTATGCCTCATGCACTCTTTCCTTTTCATCTTTCAACTCATGCCTTAACTAAGTGCTGATTAGCTCTTCCTACTTCAAGTCCTTGGTTTTCTCAAAGAGCTCTTCTTCCTTTTTCTCCAGCTCTGCCTCTAGGAACTTTACCTTGTCATTTCTCCCAAAGAGCCTGGCTTCAACCTCAACAGAGACTTTGTTGAGTGCATTGCAGATTTTCTCATCTGACAGCCTCTGAGCATTCACCAAGGGGTTTATCCCTTTTTTCGGCACTTGCATCAATGCCCCTTGGCTTACTTCAAATTCTGGCTCATCAATGTGGGACTCAAATGCCCATGACAACATTTTCCTTGTCCAAGGGTATGCACCTTCCTCATCAAATGAAGTCATGGCTAGAAGTTGTTCAGTTGACATGGTGCTCTGGAAGCATGCGCACAACACCTTGTTTGGATCATCAATGTAGCCCATTCCTTGCACTTGTGATGCCTCTACGCTCTTCCTCCCTATGTGTGTGGCCTTTGGAAAGCTAACAGCCAAACTGGGATCTCCTCCCATGCTACCATATTCATTTTCTATGCTCTCCTCCTCAGCTTCCTTCATCACCATGTCTGCGTTGCATTCTAATTCTTGTTATATCAGGTCCTTGATGATTTTTTCCACTTCTTTTTTCGCAACCTCATCTACCTATTCCTTTGTGAGGCTTGGGGTCCTTTTTTCTTTTGTAACTTCTTCCCCGCCTACCCCCTTGCCTTAGGTCTTAGCCTCTTCTTCATCCTCCTTCTCCTCATCTTCTTCATTATATTCCTCATCTTTTTCTTCTTCAAAATCATGTATTTCATAGATGGGATGGTCTTCACCTCCTAGTTCATCTTCATCATCATCCCTATCACCAATGTAGGCATCTAGGTCTTCTGTTTCCTCTGAATCAGCCTCATCCATCACCTTTTGCTTCTTCCTTAATGGGGATTCCAGTACAAGGGATTCTTCTCTTTCTTTATCTTTGACAGGTGATGTCTTTCTTGGTGATTCCTCCTGAGTGAGGGGCTCTTCATGCTACGACGCCTCTTCTTCTAGAGTCTTTTCTTTCACTAGGGACTTTTTCCTCTGCACGTAAGTACTAGGCTTAGCACTTGTCTCTAGCGTGCTTACCGCTTGTGTAGTCTGAACACTTGGTGCTTTCTACACCTCTTCTCTTTCCCTCTTTCTAGGCATGGCCTTCTTCCTTCCTGTGGGGTCTTTAAGGATGGAGACATCATTCTCCAAGTAAGCACCTTTTTCAAACTTTAGCCTTATGCGAAGGTATATCCTTGTTGCAGCCCTTCCTGCAATTGGCAGTGTTAAAGGCTTCATCATTTGTATCTCATGGGAGACATATCTCTCCATGTATATGCACTTCTTGGGGTAGAATAGCTTCTAGCACAACTCATGGTGGTCTACATCTACTTCACTAAGGTCGAACCTTATTCTCTTGGCCTCCTTGAACCGATTAACTCCGGCTTGGAAGTATAATGCGGTGAAGGAGAAGGGTAGTTTGCACCATAGACTCATGTTCTCATTTGTCAACCTAAATCTGCTAATACAAAAGTGTTGATATACTGCAAACTCTTCCTCTCTGTTCACGAAGCATGGGAAACTACTCTGGGATCCTCCACTCAGCCCTGAATGTGTCACGCATTTTTTATACCATTTCTCTAGGCATGCCTTGTGAGCAGTCTGTCATGGTTTCACAAGTATACTTTGTAAACCTCTTTTTGGGTGAGGGATCCTCTTCTAGATATTCCCAAATAAATTTTTCTGGCCCATCAGGCACTCCAATCTCTGAGAACACAATGGTGAGGAGGACATTACCAAAGAGTATCTTCTCTCCCTCCTGCGCGCTGCTTATAATTTCATCCACGATGAAAGCAGACAAGTTGTAGATGGTCCCTTCTGATATCTTCCGGCATATGTTCAGCCATGCCTTATTTACTTGTGTCCATCTTTCTTGATCATTGAGCTTGGTTACCAAGCATACAACCATCCTCATCACTAGGGTCTGGTATTTCTGAGATGTCAAAGTATCTCAAACCATTTTTATAGTCATATGTGGCTACAATCTCCTTAATAGCCTCTTTGTCCCTTAGATAATCATAAATGCTATCTCCTTCATAATTGAGGCCTGTGAACTTGGATATCAGTTGTGGTGTGAGGCGCATGTCGTGCCCTGTGAATTAAAAAGATCTTCATATATGCGTGACATCAGGCAATGGTAAAGGCACTCAGGTTTGCCAAAGTAAGGCTACTCGTATAATTGTAGTAGTCCATCCTTCTCCAATTTGACCTTCACCTCATTATTATAAAAATGGGCATTCTGTTTAGTGTCCTACTGTTAGTTGGTCAGACCAACTCCAGCGCCATTTCCTTCTCAGTTGTTCTCATACGATGATTATAATCACTTACGGCCATCTTCTGCAGGTGTGAATCCCATTATTTTCCTAGCAATACCCCATCTGGGTACTGCATTTCTACATACCATTCTTCGTTGGTGCTTGTGACAACAATGATCTGCTTTCCCTTTCCCTTGCCCTTTGTTTTCTTTGGTGAAACAGTTGGTTTCCTTGGTGCCATTCTTCTGGTCAGTGCTAACACTTAAATCCTCTTCCCCTTGCTCTGTTCTACCACTCTGTCCAATCCCAAAGCTCAACCTTGTGAAGAAACCCTTCTAACTCCTGTGCCCTAGCCCAAACCCTAACTGGAAAAATCCTTCCACAAGACAGTGCTTCTTCTACAAACTTCCCATGCTCATGTACTCCTTCCACACTAGTTTGTGGATCTACCCTAGTCACACACTCTTAGATCTCTCTTGGATTCTCCTTTCTTCACACAAATCTCTCTTTGGATGCCCTAGTTCACAAGAGCTTTTTCTTCTTTGTAAATGCAAGGTAACAAATGATTTACCCGACCTTGTATTTATAGTTTTTGCTTCTTTCCAACATTAAATGCTATACCACCTACCAACATACTTTAACATTAAATGTGGATTTTTCCACTAAGCCGTCTTAAGTTATTTTATCCACACACCACATCCTGCGTGAAAAACCCTTTTTCAACCTTCTGGTGTGCAAAAACCCAACCCGACCGAAGACTCTTACACGCACGTCCACAGCACCGAAGGCACTTCTTCTGTCCTTTACCCAATTTTTTCCTACGCCTACCTCATGTTCTTCCTCCGCTCTTCATCCTTTTTGTATGTGGTTTCTGTAAAGGCTTTTTGACACCAACCATTCTTGTCCACCTTCTCTTCTACGTGCTTCTTACCCTTACATGCTTTTTATCCTTCAACCTGGGCCATTCACCGCAACTTCTACTACCAGTCAAACTTGTATTATAGGCCTATACTTTGCATCACTCCACCCCACACTAAAACAAGATGCATGGTCCTCTGCGCATACACAACCTTGAAAAATAATGTGGTTACTAGTGCACAAGGTGGAAAACAAAACAAAGGAGAGGAACAAGAAACGAGAAAGGGAAACACAAGAAAAGAAAAAGCATAAAGGGAAATTCTAAGCTAATTGGCAATACTGCCTTATTACAAACACCAAGAAGACTTATTTATAGTAGGGCTTCAGCCTACTCCCATTGAAGTGACCTGGTAACCTCGTCCCATCCAACGCTTGTAACTGGAAAGCACCTGAATCAAGAATGTATGAGATGATGTAAGGTCCCAACCAATGGACTTTCAACTTCCCAGGATGGTGAAGATACTTGGAATCATACAACAATACCAACTTCCCAACCTCAAACTTCTTGTTCTTGATATGATGATCATGCCATGCTTTTTGTCTTTCTTTTTCTGTCTTTTGACTCCATCTAGCAAGTGATCACCTTTCGTCTAACTGCATCAACTTATCAATTATTTCTTCCGAGTGCTTGCTCATCAGCTAACCCTCTTGCACATGCTATACACAACGAAGGTAACATGAATTCCATAAGGTAAAATAGCCTCCACACCAAACACCAATTGAAATGGTGTGTCCTTGTTTAACCTTTTATAGGTTTTCCTGTATGCCCATAGAACAACTGATACTTTTTCATCCCAATCCTGTCTTCCAACATCACATATCTTAGTTAACGTGTGACTTAGTATTTTGTTAAATGCCTCAACAGTTCCATTTTCTTGAGGGTGATATGGGGTAGTCTTATGATGGGCCACCATAAATTATGCTAACATAATCCTAACTATTTCATTGAGAAAGTGTGTACCCCTATCACTTGTTAAACTTAAAGGGAAACCATACCTACTGATTATGTTTTCCCATAAGAATCTAGCAGATGTCGCCACAGTGCAATCCTTTGTAGGCTTGCCTCTGCCCACCGTGTCAAGTAATCAGTGCAAGTGATGATATACCATGAACCAATCCTTCACGTGGCTGGCACAATTGGTCCTACAAATTTGATTGCCCATTTCTCAAATGGTTCAGTGCTGGCTATTGGTTGCAAAGGAATTTCATCTCTCTTTCCAGGTTTTCCAAGGCACTGACAATGGTCACAGGCCTTGCAAAACTCAATACAATCTTTGTAGATGGTTTCCCACCAAAGCCCTGCTAATAAAATCTTCCGCACGGTAGCATTTCCTGCATAGTGTCCTCCTGCAATCCCACCATGCACTTCTTCCATAATGGCTACACGCTCATGTTCCAATACACATCGGCGTAGAACCTCATCATGACCTAACTTATACAGGTCTCTACTTAGCAATATATAAGGTGTGGCACATATTGCTAACTGCTTTCTCTCTAGGTCCTTCATCCCTTCTGAGGTAACCACACCTATTTTTAAGAATACTGTCTATATCTTCCAAGTCTGAGGGTGCACACGTTGTAACCTAAATAGTTTCACATCTGACATTATATCCTCAATGCTTTGTCACATCCTCTCCTGAAGTTAATCCTTGATAAGTGGTCAGGTCCTGAATTTATTTTTACTGGTTTCACGACCACAGTGAACTCAAATTCTTGAAATAGTAGGACCTAACGACATATACACCCTTGCAAAATGAGTTTGTTGACCAAGTATTTCAATGCCATATGGTCTATGTAGAATATAAATGGTGTCACCAATAGATACTTCCTAAACTTATGCAGTGCGTAGATCATTGACAATGCTTCATGCTCAGTAGTTGTGTAATTCTGTTCTATGCTGGTGTCAACTTTCTTACTTGCAAAGCACAATGGGATGATCAACAATTCCCTCTCTAGGTTGTGCTAGCACTACTCCCATAGCTGTTCCTGAGGCATCAACATGCACATGGAAAGGATTATCCCAAGAAGGAAAATGTAATATGGGCATTGTGACAAGCCTATCCTTCAAAGTGTCAAATGCCTTCTACTGTGCCTCTCCCCAATGAAAGGAACTTTTGTGTTTTAATAATTCTTCTAAGGGCATGGTGATCTTGGCATATCCCTTGATGAACTTCCTGTAATACCCTATATGCCCAAGAAATCCACACATTGCGCTTTGACTAGTAAGCTCCCCTAATCCTACAATAACTGCAACTTTAGTGGGATCTACTAACAAGCCTTCTTTGCATATAATGTGTCCTAATAGGGTTCCAAATGGAGTAGTAAAGACACATTTCTTAATGTTGAGGGATATCCTCAATTCTCTGACATCTCTCAAACATCATCCTTAAGTTGTCACAATGGTCTTTCACCAATCCATACACAGTCCAGTCATCCAGGTAAACTTGAAGAAATTTATGGATGAAGTCCTGAAATGCTTGTACCACAATGCGTGAGAACACAACAGGTGCATTCTTTAATCCAAAAGGCATAACTGTGTAGGAAAAAATTCCCCATTCAGTGGTGAAAGTTGTCTTTCTCTGGTCTTCCTTTGCAATCCTGACTTGGTGGTACCCTGAGAACCCATTCGTGAAAGAGTAGACTTCACGCCCGGCTACTCCTTCCAAAATTTCTTCAGTAAAGGGGGTTGGGAAGGGATCGATGACACATACTTGCATTCAGATCCCTATAGAAAAAACAAATTCTTATCCTCCCATCCTTCTTGATACTGATGACCATTGGGCTTATCCACTCTGATTCTTCTACTACCTCAATGATACCAGATGCTATCATTTTGTCTATTTCCTCCTTAACCTGTACGTGTAAGTTTGGATTCATCTGATAAGGCCTCTTCTGAATCGGGCATGCACCTTCCTTCAACTTGATCTTCTTCTCCCCTAAGGAATGGTGAACACCTTTGAGTTCATTGTACCCACGAGGGAAAAAATCTTGGAACTCGCGCAACAGATCAATGATCTTTGAAACCTCTTTTTCCAACCAATAGTCACCGATGATAGCTTCCTTAGGTTCTGCCTCCATCCCAATGTTAACCTTCTTTGTTTTTAAGGGCTCGTGGTAGGTGCATACTCACTCATCAGCATTTATCTATTACCTCATGCGTACCTTCTGAATGGTTAACATCCAAGGTCTACATCTCTTCTCCGTCTATCACATAGACAATTTTTCCTTTTTCTTTTTCCATGCATGTGCGCTCAAGTTGTACCTCCTTGGATTCTTCTTCAATGAGGCACATCTCCAAGCAAGGCTCACCTAGTAATTCTAGTAGCCTGTCTTCTGCCATAGCACTATCCCCCATCATAAGGTGCTTGATCACTTGTAATGCCTTATCCACTGATGGTTTGGTACTCCTATACTTGAAAGATTGAATGAGATCAACTGAAATAACTCTTACCAATTTCGTTGTCTCATACGATGCATCTCCAAATGAACATACGAAGTGCGCGTACAACCTTTTAACGTGGAATACAACTTATGTACCCAGAACAAAGGTGGTAAATGCATCTGTGCTTCCCATCTAGGCCTTCTCACACGCTTAGATATGAAATGAAGTGGTTTCTTTACCATCTTAGTCTTGTATAGCCGTGGGCACGTTGCTCCTGGAAAAAATTATAGAAAACATGATTCTTACCTCGCACCACTCCAAAAGGTTTTCTTGATGTGTAGCCCACTAGCGCGCTACAGTTATGAGTAGGTTATAATTGAGCATCCCTCTTCTTTCATCCTCATTTCTCCATTGAGCTTCCATTTCCTACAGGAAAATTTCAGGGTATGCCCCTCCAGAGTAACTTAGCAAACTTCTTTCCTCCTAGATGCTTGACTGAGCACACCTTTTTCACCCTTTATTACAAGTCCTTTTACCTATCACCCAATCAACTCATAAGTACCATGTGCCCAATTGTCGCATAGGCTACACTAGTGGTATCACTTAAGAACTGAGCATCTTCAAACTATATAACTCCCTCCTTTTATGGGGTGAATTATCTTAGGATCTCTGCATGCAAGCACACATAGATTCTATCTGAGGATCTTATTCTCCCAATAGATATCCGTATAGGGTGCTAACTTCCCATCCATCAAAGGGATGACCATCCTTGAACTTATCTATGTTATCAAAGCTCATATAGTGCTTTGTTAAAACACAAGTCAGCATTGTTGGCTTATAACACCATGGGCAACCTAAGCAATGCTGGAAAGTTTTTTACTTCAGCCAAGTGCCAAGAATTCAAAGTCTCCAGTGAACTTGGCTCCTTGAATGGTGATAACTGTCATCCTTTAGGACTCCAATGAGCATTTCCTTAGTCTTATTTTCCATATACAACACATTCAAAGATGGCTATAATGCGGGCCTTCCCATTTGATGCCAGGCATCTAGGGTAAGAACATTGACCTTTGCTCTTGTGTCGATGATAATATTACTTAGAAGCCACCCATCAACAACTACATTCAAAGTAATCTCCTTGTCATATTCAAGGTTGTGAGGAGGAAGGTTCACATGCAAAACCTACCTTTTGCACTCTATCCCGATGTGTGATACCTTTTCTCTCAGCCATTATCCTAGCAAGGGAATAATATTCTCTCTGCCTCAACATTTTGCACACTTATTTGTCATTCATCCATTTCCCTCTACGGAGCCTCAACATTTGTTCTTTGCTCCTGCTACTTGGACTGCATCCTCTAAATACTAGTGTAGACACTAAAATTAGGTCACACTCCCCTTTGGTCCCTCGACAAATAAACACCCTTCATTACATTAAACTAGCCATGGCCCCCCTTCACCCCACTAATATTAATTTAATTAATCTAATTAAATTAATTCATTATCCTCGCCATATTCATTATTTAAATATCTTAATTTAGATAATATCCACACATACACCTCACCTAGACACCTCATCAAGCCAACTCACCCTAAGACCTATTCTTAGTAAGTTACCATAACTAACTAAGACTTACCCAAACCCTAAAAGATTAATGCATACATTCTCTCTAACCACATTCCCACATGCTTACAAGAAGCTTCCAGTCTAATCCATGAGAGTGAACGACACATGAGATCCTGAGAAAATCAAGAGGATATCCCTAGTTTAGTAAACCTAGAAAATCCTGCCTTGACCGACGTCGATTACCCCTAACCGTCACCAGTTAAGCTGAAACTTCGCGTCGGTCACCCTTTTAAACCCCTAAAACAACCTTATTTGGAAGGTTGGAAAAAGATTGAAAAAGGTTGGAAAACAGTGTAGCACATCCCTAGAGAGATATCACATCTTCTAAGAATGAATTCTCAGTGAGAACACGCATGCAAGGAAGGAGATCAAGCATTTTCTCCTGCACTCAGCCACCTCAGCAAGGATTTGATCCAACCAAGTAAAAAGGAATGCACATGCAGCCCATGCAGAAGCTCTTCTATGATTGGTGATCATCTTGCAGCCTTCAACCTCTTACCAGCACGCTTCATCCCTAACTCACAGGCATCCAAGACCAGAATCCAAGTAATTAAAACGTTATACTCCTTTGGTTCATTTCATTTTGTCATTATATTGTCACCCTATTGTTCTACTCAGCCACCCACATGACCTCCATTCAATACTCACCCCTCCATATACCTATTAAAACCTTACCAAATCCCACCCAAACCACCCAATACCTCGTTTCTGACCAACCAAAGTCCTTTGTGCAATCATAAAGGAGACCCAAAACTCATTTTGTGGCATTCCCAGTTTTCCACACTAATAGGCGCCGCTTACACCCAACCACTGTCGGTCACCCCTTAACCGGCATTGGTCTCTGTATTTTCCCATATAACTCAGAACCGTGACTTATTCACCTAATTCTACCTCACCCTCATTCACCTGTGATCTACTCTGAGACCTCTGTCAGACCTGCAGAGATCCAGAACCAATTATTTGTCCTTCGGATCCTATTCTAACCTAACACGTTAGATCAAATACTTCTTATTGTGTTTTAAGTGAGATACCTAAATCATTTCAAATTACAATAGGATTTACTTTATTACCCGCATTAAATTGTTTTAAACAGTGGACTAATAGCCATCTAGGAAGTATCACACTTCCCGGATCTAGCACATGCTAGGCAGTTCACTGCACATATTGTTTAATTCTTTCTGGTGGTCTTACTTTCCATTACAGGTAGTTCCTCCTAGCCAAAACGAAGCTCTCATGATCAGCTTCTGATCCGGAAGTCATACGCACGCAACAACCCATCAACCAACATTTGAACAAGTATTCCTCCTATGCCCATTACCCTATTTGTTTTGTCAAATATTTCAAAGAAGATTCTAAGAATTAGGTGCTTGGAAATCCAGAAGCAAATGTAGTGAATCTCTTCTTATTTATTGTTCAGATCCTATTAAAATATGCTTGTAACATTACATTCATCCACCTTAGAGAGGCTAATCAAGAGCACCCACAAATCAAAATCTACAAGATCACACAAGTCTAAGCACTTCCACAATCTTACTCGAAGTTTGTAAGATAATTATGGAGAAGGTATAATTGTCTTGTATTGTCATTTATATATTTTTTCTGTTAATTTTCCTTTTTTATATGGGAAGGGTCCTATCTCAATATTCCTGACATTAGTTTTTGGTTTGAGGGGTAGAACTTTAGGAGCAATCATTAAGAAGGTAAATATGTCGTAAACCCTCCTTAAACCCTAATTAGATAGTGATGGATATGAACCTTCTCTAAATGGCCCATAATGTATTTGATTGGATAATATGATGGTTATAGGTTGTATAGGGCTCCTCCTTCTTTCTCCAGGTGGCATTGAGGTGTCATGGTAATGAGTGGACCCCATAGAAAAAGGTAATTTTCTGAAGAATTTGTCTTTACTCTCAAGTTTTGCATTGGACTAGATGAATAAATGGATGTTTGGGGAATTATGGAAATTGTAATACATATCTAGGGTGGTTTCAAAACTAGGTTCAACCATTATATGGTCTATTGAAGTCATTCTTGCAAGATTGGTTTTGGAGGCAGTATGATAGTTTTGGTGGTCATGGTGAAAATTTGATCTGAGGAATTTGTTCCCTAAATGATGGTGCTAAAATAATTTTTTGTTGACCCTAAGATCATGTTGCTAATTTCGACAAGTTTTAGCTGCATGATTAAGTGTTTTGATGAGTGGATGAGCTTCAAATGTGAAGTCTTGTTTGTGAAGATACACCGACCTGATAGGACTAAGTCCTAATAGGTGGCTTCATGATATGATATGAGGGAGCACATTTAAATAATATTTTAAGAGGCATGTAGTGGAGTTAAAGAACATTTCTAAGTGGTTCCTAATGTGTGGTGAAGGCCATATAGACCAAGATAACTTGGATTTGGTAAGAGGATAGTTTGAGTTTTATTGAGCCTAATGAAGGTTTTGAGACTTCTAGATGCTATTTACACCCTATATTGGTTTTTGTATGATGTTATTATGATGTTCTATGCATTAAGATGGCTGACCTAGATGTGAATGATATTAAGTGATATATATGTGTGTGTGTGTGTGTGTGTGTGTGTGTTCTTAAGACCTATTTTTAGTTGTTGAGAGAGGATGAGAAAGAGTGAGTAAGAGGGTAGTTAGTAGAGGTGAAGAAGGTATTTGTGACCATCAAGAGAAGGTATAAAATTTTTCATAAAGTGATAATAGGTGGCCATCATATGGTGTTCAAGGTCATATGACCTAATCATCTTGATGAATAAGTTCTTGAGCAAGGAAGCCTAAATGACAGATTTAAGGAAGATAAAAGAAAAGAAAGCTTAATTTGTGTAAACATAAGTTGTGGACAAATTCAATAGGTGAAAAATAAATTTAGGTGGCTGAGTTGGTGCTGAGTTATCTAGGGGGTTATTTCCTCCATATAGGGTTGGTTATCTACTAAACCTAGGGGTTTGTGCCTCACTAAACTTAGGGGTTGGTGCTCCTTGTTGGGTTAGTGCTCAACTAAATTAGATTCATTGATTTAATAAAGCTTTGTTTTAGTGGGGTTTCTTCCATTTAAGGGTTTTTCCCACTTATATCTGGTGTACTTGTGTTTGTGTGTTCTTATGGTGCATGCTCATATGTTTAGTTAATCATTGTTTAATCTGTATTTTGATGAATGATTAATGAATGGATAAAATATAAGTGAATTTTTTTTTTAATGCATAGTGATTCATCCCCCCTTAGTGGTTGTGCTTCCAACAGAGTGAGTATGATAATACTACCACCTAATGATCAGCCACATGTTATCTTATCCATTTCTATACTTTTGATGTGATTTAAAGCATTGTAAAAGATATTTTTTACGATCTTAGTAAACTTATTACTCTTATTTTATTGTGTATTCTTGTAATGTAGGATTATGTTGTGAATGAGGTCCTTAATTTATAAAAGGATCCTATATATGTTTATATAGATTTTCCATGAGAAATAGTGAGATGTAGTCTCACAAATCATGCTTAACCTAAATCATCACTTTTTATTTATGGACTCCAAATCCTTTTATACCAAAAGATAAGTTTAGCATGAGGAAGGTGTATAAATCCTTCAAATGTTATCCTAAAGCCTCACTGTGGTTTAAGGATTGTAAATCTTGTTATATAAATAGGTAATGTTGGTACAAATAAACCCCACTTAATATTAAGGGTGAGTGTTGGAACATTAATCTTAAGTAGGGTTTAACCCCTCTTAAGTGTTCTTAATATTATAAAATTTAGTTTATAATTAAAAAAATAACACAAACACACACACACACACACACACACACACACACATATTTAATATAAACTTTAGATTATAAGATTAATTGATTATTCAAATCCATTTTAAGGGTGATGGGGTTCTTCATGAGAAGTAACACCAGTAAAAATATTTAAATATGACCCTTGGGGTCAGGCGAATTCAATTCATGGGAAAAAAATGAAAAGGTTAAATAGAGAGAGGGGGTGAAGAAGATCATTTTTACTAGACTTGTAAAAAGTTTCTCTATAATGGAAATCTATTTCTACCATGGTTTTTACTCTTCGTGGTTTTCCATGTTAATTTTGTTTCTTGTATAATGTGTTTGTTATATATTCATTTATAATTGTTTTGTATTATAGTTTAATTTATAATAATTAAATAATTTTTTGTCGAAAAGAACCCCTAGAGCTATTTTAGCAACCCATAAGTTCATTTTCTACACTTAGGTGAATTTGCAGTTAATTTGAAGTAGAGGAAATCATTTTTTAAAAAGTGCATCGGCTTTTCGGGATATTTGTGCACCTACACATGTTCCATTCTCCTTTCTCTCTGCCTCCCAATCATTTTTAGAATTTTTTAAAAAATTCCAAAGTGTCGAAATTTCCCATGTATTTCATATTTTGGGAATCAGGAATTGAAATACAATTTACATGCAAATTGTTCCTCAAACCTTGAAACCCAAAAAACTAAGGATTTAGTGTATTTTAGTTTTCAAGTTTCAAATTATAATTTGCATGCAAATTGTAACAAAAAAACCCAATCCCCGAAACTCAAAACCCCTAAGTACATTTCAGGTTTCGCAACTCAATTTATAATTTGCATGAAAATTGCAAGTTGAGTATAAAAACCTGAAATATAAAGAAACTTAGACCATTTTTTGGGTTTTGGTTTTGATATTGCAAATTACATATAATGTGCACATTAATTATTGAAACCCGAAAAGTTACAAAAAGGTGTCCAACTTTAGACGTGTGTATTTCAGGGTTTTCAAGGCTACATTGCAGGGGTCGACTTCTGCCAAGAGTAAATCAGAATTTGGGGTTGCATTGCAATCCCTAAGTTCCTCCCTTTGCATTTCAGAGGTCTTTAGGTGTATTTCAAGGGCCGAATCCCACCATTCGAATGTCAGGTTTCTAAAGGTGTTTTGCAAGTTTTTTTTTAACCTAATAGAGGATTGATTTAATAACTTACCCAATCACATTTATTGAAGTATGGCACCCTGAACTTCAAATGGCCATAAATCTATCGCTATAGCTCCAAATTGGACTTTTAGAGTTCTTAAATTTGATGATGGTAGGTGGGTGAAAAAGTGGAAATACAGTAACAACATTAGAATAATAGTTCTAGGTAGCTCAACCACCAAATCGGATGAGGTATGGTGCCCATTCCTTCTCTTACAAGCATAGTTCCATGGGGGAATGGAATTGGTAGGGTACCCATGCCTATTTTAGGAATTCAATACATGATTTTGGTGGTTGAATGGGGAAATATGAGTTCCCTCTCTTTCCCCTCATATCTTTCTGACATTATGATATATAATGGTAAACATCTCTTGTTTGAGGGAGAATGTTCTAAAATGTAAAGGGAACTATGCCAAACTCTCTCGGAGAAGCTTTGAGTTGAATACCTACATTTGAGCTTGGAAATGTGTTCTTGTGCCTTCGTATTCATATATAAAGGTCTGTGCATACTTTGAAAGAAATTAAATATTTTTTTTTGTGTTTCTCAACTCTAACTTATGTTTTGCTGGATTTCCTTACCTCTCCATTCTTTCTGTTGTATATTGCGCATCTTTTTCTCATTTTCAGGTTCATTTTTTTTTGTGTCTTGTGGATAATAGAAGGTAAAATGTTGTTTTGCATTTGTGTCACTCATATTTTACCTCCCCTTTCTTCATTTACTTCTCCCTTTTCCTTCATTAGATTGTCTCCACCCTCTTCTTAGTGCTATCACCCCTTTTATCTTAGGATTTCCCTTTTTGTACTTCTCTCTTCCCCTGGTCCCTTGGCATGGTAGATTAGGATAAGTTAGTTGTATTTCCAGCAGTAGGATTAGTTTAGCATGATGATTAGGTAGAGGAACTAACCTTCTTTGGAGGTTGATATCACTTTGTAAGTCCCACACTTGTGAGATCATCCCATGTTATAAAAAAGTAGGGATTTGTAATGAGAAAATAATAGGGTGCTATATTTTATGATAACATAATATTTTTTTAGTTCATTAATATTTTATTAATAGCTTATAACTTCACACTATTTCCCTAGCTCTTGTGATTCACCCATTGGTAATGTCCCGTGCATAGAACTATGACCCAAAGAAGAGAGAAGTTAGGGATGGGAGTGGTGCTTTGGTTTTGTATTTGACATCAGGCGCACCTTTAATGATATGTTAGGTCCCTTAGATGTTAATAAAGTAAACAAACATTTCAATTGAGAAATCATAAAACTTTTGGAATGCTAACATTGCAAAATATTCCAAAGTATTAAATAATCAATGGCTTGAGAAGCCAATGATTTCTACTACTAGAATCCCCAAGAAGTTGAGCAGGAATAATTTTGTTGAAGAAATTGGGGACCTCATCACCCTACTAAATAAGATTGTAGGAAATGAGTCTACTAATCCCTACAATGATTAAATGTTTAGAATTGTCCAAATCATTATGAGTGGAAAGGACCCATATACACTAGGGGGTGATAATAAGTAATTCCATCCATCAACAACTCCTCAATATCACAATATAGTTTGAGGAAGATTCTACTAAAAATGTGGATTATAGACAACCTCCTATCTAGTATACAACATTGCCTACCACAGATCATTACCAAGGATGGTAAAAGTCAAGAATTTTTCTCAATTCAAGGTATATGATATATACCCACAACTCAATTTGGAGAACAAGTGGTATAATTTCAGGTTGGTCCATGATACATTATTTTCCCTTATTATTTGATTATTTATACATGAATGGGAGTCATATATAGGGCATGAAAAGTGATCATTGAATACAAATTTTATTTCATCCAATTCAAATTTTAACTTACATTAATATAAATGGCTTCCATGACACACCCTAAATGTTTCCTAGGTACTTGGATGAAAAATGGACACTTCTAAAGTTGTCAAGGCAGATAGTGGAGTTCTACAATCTCATTCCAAGAAAACGTAAAACTAATGTCAAGTTCCCAATCACTACTAGGAGATATACATGCCCTAAATTGGTTAAGGTCACACTCCTAGAGGCTGAAATGAATAAGATTATTTTTCCTAAAACCTCATGCTAGGCACAATTATGACATTAAGTGGATAGTGAAGGGAGTCCTCAGAAAGGAATTTGAGCATGAGCTTCATTATGAGGACTAGTTGATGGCCTTTAAGGATAAAGAGGAGGTAAGACTTAGAGATTTCTTTAGGATGACCCTCACCTAAGTCATTGACTACAAAATTGTAATTGTTCCTGAGGGCTTAGTAGATGAAGGAGATCTATTTGAAAAATATTACATAGATAAAAAAATTACATCACAGTCAATGCCACACATTAATTAGATTGTACATGAGACTACATCCTTACATGAAAGGACCACTCATATCATCAAGAAAACTCTATTTTGGTTAGCAAGAGAAGGATTTGATTTATCCCTACAACACACTGCTGTTTTGAGGAAGTACATAGCCAATGGTGCAATCAAAGATATAATTCCACCTTTGAATAAGGGAGTAGGGCCAAATTAAGAACTCTAAGCACCCTAGGCATTATGTAAAACCAAATACCTGATTAAATTTGTAAAATCAATATATGTTGTATTTTCAACAATACATAATCAAAGTTAATAATAATTCATTATCAAAGCATTAATGTTAAGCATCAAAAATAGACATTTTTTAATTTCATAAATACATAACATTAAATAATAGGTTTCA
Organism: Taxus chinensis; assembly: GCA_019776745.2. Classification (NCBI taxonomy): domain Eukaryota; kingdom Viridiplantae; phylum Streptophyta; class Pinopsida; order Cupressales; family Taxaceae; genus Taxus; species Taxus chinensis. The sequence goes on from JAHRHJ020001277.1 coordinate 264,328, forward strand.
AAATGATTACTTTAAAAAAATTAAGGTTTGAATAATTTTGATTTTTTATTTCGTATCATCATTTCCTAAAAATATTCATTGAAAGAAATTGTTTCATATTATAAATCATACGTAAAGTTGAGCAATAAAAAATTATATTTAAAAAATAACACAGACACCTTGAATAATCATAACAATTGCATATATTTTTTTAATTATTTTATATAAAAACTCAACAAGATTAGCAATTGTAATTTTTTTCATCTAAGGTATGTTTATCAAACCAAAGGCACTACCATATTGTTCATCTTACACAAAAAGTTTAATATTATATCATCATTAATATGCATTCTCAACCATTAATATTTTACAACTCAATGAATATTGGTAATATTCCTATAAATTTGACACCACCTAATTGTTTCCACCTTAGGACATTAGTTTCCTATGGATTGATCCGACCTTTTCAAAGACACTGCATATTGTTGACATTATATATAAATAATTTTAATAATATATTATTTATGATAGGTAATTTTCCCCAATATTAATATATTACAACATTATTAATAATTTATAGGAAGTAAGTGGTGGAATTAGTAAAAGTCCTATAAATTTAACGCCCCATTATTTTTGGCACCCTAGAAAACTACCTAGTTTGCATAGGGACTAATCCCCCTTTGTAAGGGACCCATAAGTTTAAATACCTTGAAGGGAAAATCTCCATAGATTTCCATTAAGGAACCAACTACAAACGTAGTGTAAGAGATAAGTGTATCTACCAGAAAAATAGGGACCTTTTGTCTCGATGGAAAACACAGGAATGAGGAGATGAGATGAAAAAAAAATGAAGGATATCCATATTTTTAAGGCCACTGTCCAATACAAGTTGTCTGGCATCCCACTACTAGGCTCAAGGTAACTGTAGATAAAAAAAAAACCCAAATAGGTACATCCTCTTCTACTCTAGAAGGATCACCTAGCAGAGGATCAAGGATGAGAGGAAGTGCTTCAAAAAGGCAACCCAGGGTGAGTGAAAAATTAGATCCCATCATCGAGTAAATAGAGGAAGAACTAATCATAAATAAATTTTTAAGGAATAAAAGGGAAAAGGTGGAAACACCTACCATAGAAGACATTATTAATGCATTAATATAGAGGAAACTTCTCTAGACCTGTAAGTACTTTGATAAAGTTTTAAAGAAAGTAGAGGTAGTTAATATTACCCCACCTCCTATTTCAGAAGAAGTTCAGGCCCCTTCCTAAATTCAATAATTGCAAGTGTAGGATGTCCATGAAGTTATGGGACAAGATATGTAAGACCCATCACATGAACATGTCTTCACTGATTTGTTTCGTGGCTTAGGTCAAGATGTTATAGTTGACCTTATCTAAAAAAATGTAAAAGCTACATCCATTCAAGTTTCACTAATTGAAGAGAGGGAAGGATGCTCAGAATGTCATGAGAAATCCACCATAGAGGAGGTTATAGTGAAAAAAATAGAGTAACCAAATATTGGAGATGTTCCATTTGAAAAGTTTAAACAACAAAAAATCCAAGGATCCTCTTCAATCCTCTCTAGACATGGTGGAAAGAGTGATGTAGATCAAGAATTTCACGTTTGTTACCTGTCCAAGTTAATGCACCAAACTAAACACAAAACCCTGAAAAACCCTCAATGAAATTGATACCTGATGAAGATGTAGACGGATGAGGAAGCTGATGTAGACAAGACGGGCGCACACGAGCAATTTGCACAATAGATCCGAGTAACCTGCAAAACACCGGTGCTTGACAGAAAAAAGATGGCGTTAGAAGATATATGGGTGGACTGCCCGAGAAGCGGGTCCGGGAAGCGATAAACTTCCTTGGCGGATGTCAGTCCACGTTTTCAATAAAGAAAAGCAGCATACATGATAAAAGATGTAAATAAAGACTAGATTCTCTGATTGCAGTAATAAAACAAAATCTGAACAGCAGACAGAAAGTACAGAAAAACAGGGAACTGGGAAATAATGCTGGATTTGTGTTACCTGTGACCTTTTACCTGTCTGCAGGGAAATCGGCGTCGACTGTGTAGAATCGGCGGCGACTGGTGTGATCGGCGTCGACTGGGACTGATCGGCGTCGACTGGATAAGATCAATATCAACTGATGGCGGACTGACCAACCAGGGACTGTGCGATGAGATTCGGGGATTAGAAGGTGAATGTAGTCTGCAAGATGTGCCGAAGATGGAGAGACGCTGGGACAGAGTCACTAGATGATAAATGGTGGTGTATGATGTTGATATGATACGGGCAGAGTAACGGTGCTCCTCTCAGGGATTGATTAGGACAGGATCTGCCCTAACTGAGACAATTGATGCTAAAAAGATCTCTCCTTCTTGCAACCTAAATCTTTCTCGCTCTCTGTTCGCTTTTTCGCTCGTTCGTAATCTCTTCTTCGGTCTCTTCGTTCTCTTCGGTAGTCTTTTCGGGGGGGCTTAGAACTGAGTTCTGGGCTCGCTTTTATAATCGGCGCCGCTCCTATAAAATCGGCGCCGACCATATGGGTCGGCGCCGATCGCGGAAAAGACTCCCGAGATGGCCACATTGATCGATTCGAGAAAGATAAGACTTATCCCGACTACGGGGAAATATCCCGCTTAGGGAAGATTAAAAATGGATGCAATGCATGGGTAGAATAAATTTGGGGTGGATAAGTGATTAAGATGCATGGGAAGAAGCGTAATTAAATATTTAATTATTTAATTACTCATGGGCAAGATATGATGGGATGAGTTAAATTTAGAGTAAGTGGTTAAATCACAGATTGGATAATATCCCAAGGGGATAGTTGGTGACGTAAACGTGCCCCAGGTTACCTAAGCACGTAAATGGATAAGAGGGACACTAAATTGAGTAACCAATTTTAGGTGTCTACATTTTGCCCCTTTTTGTCAAGTAACTTGCGATAAGCAAGGTTATGAGACAAAAACAAAGGGATGGAAGAAGGGAAGAACTGTGGTGATGCGATCCCCCTCAAACTAGGGATGGGATGGATGATAGAACAGACGATCCCGAGTTTGAAAAAGGTAGATGAAAGATGCAGGATGCCCCAGTTGGATAGCTGGAGTAGATCTGATCATTGAGGACGCATTAAAAACAAACAAAAGGGGAGCCACCTAAGGAACTCACATTGGTAGGGAAAACTAGCCGGTCTCCTCATGAGACGACGTTAGTGCCTACAGACCCGCGAGTGCAAGGAGAACTGCAAAATAGTCAGCCTCTAAAGAGACACATTGGTAGGGAAAACTAGCCGGTCCATAAATCAGACGACGTTAGTGCCTACAGACCCGCGCAACTCTAAGCGGCCAAAACGAAAAGCGAGTGCTCCACGCAAAGGGAACAAACTCGAAATAGACAATGATATCGAAAAGACGTGCCGAAAGGCAACATTCAGCACACAACAATGATCAGATAGACCAAAAAGCCAAGTATCAACACTATGGCAAAAGAGATGGAAAATCGGCGGCGACTAAACTAATCGGCGCCGACCAAAACAAGCGGCATCGACCCAACAAATCGGCGCCGACCAATCCAGACGCATATAAATATGCGAACGGAAAACGTAAACGATTTATTTTCAACGTGACGATTGATTCAGAAAGAGATAGATTTCAGATTTGAACGCAATGGAAGCCTCTGGGAGCAGACAGAAGCGCAGGAGGACACGACCTGGGGTAAGTGATCATTTTTGAACCCCTTCGTTATATTATATTTTTTTTTTTTGTTTGATTTTTTGGATGGATATGAGGCCAGGGTCTGGTTTACGTCTGGCCAGGTAGGCGGCGCCGATTGGTATAATCGGCGTCGACTAGTTTTGGATCGGCGTCGATTGGTAACAATCGGCGCCGACTAAAATGAACGACGCCGATTTTATCAAATCGACGCCGACTGATGGAAATTCATTGATTTTTATGATTTGGGAAGATGTGATTTATGAAAATAAGAGACTAATTATGCTTTTGATGTCGTGGATGCAGGCACGAGAGACCCTTCACATGAGGGATGCCATCCCGGAGCTATTGGAGACGATCCTGCCTGATGTGACAGATGCAGACTGGCAGCATTTAGAGCTGGCCGGGCTCGGGGGCTTTAGATATTATAGACGAGTGCCACGGGATGTGGAGCTTATGCGAGCATTAGTGCGACGGTGGGACAGCCACACGTGCACATTTTGGTTTAGGACGGGTGAGATGACTATCACCCATGAGGATGTATACAGGATCCTCCGATTACCGATTACGGGGGACCCGATTGAGATCACACCCCGAGAGCAGCAGCAGAGGGCCCTGGTGCGGTTATACAGAGACAGAGCAGATGATTCGGAGATAGTATATCTGGGGCAGTGAGGATATCCTCACAGTACAGACAGGATAGCCCTCGGAGCAGGCGGATAGCCCTGATTCAGATGGCTATATCTTATTTTGCCCTGCCAGACTCAGGAGGTGGGAGATTCCCATTGCTACTGCTAGGCTGCGTGTGCGACATCTTGCAGTACAGACAGATTTTTGCTTTCGCTGATGCCCTGATAGCTCAGATTTACTATGAGCTATGGATGTACACCACTGGCCGGAGGACAGGGATCGATGTCAGCTTTGTGCTCCATTGCTGGGCGTATGAGCACATAGCAGTGATTAGGCCATCCGGGCTTCCGTGGATGCCAGCAGCAGTGGGGGGTGTGGACTATGGATTTCAGAGATGGAGATGGGGCTGACATGGCCGCCAGGAGACACAGGTAGATCAGCTGAGTGGTACTCGGAGCGTTTCAGGACGCTTACACCAGATCAGGTTATCTGGAGACCATATCGGGCATTTCCGATATGGGTTGGTCAGGATGCCCACTTGGTAGCAATGAGACGGAGCCGAGTGGTCAGAGGTCGTAGACCAGACATGTGGGAGCGAGTCCCATTCATGCGGATACTGAGGCAGTTTGGTCTTGTACAGACAGTACCGGCCACATACACGCCGTATAGGCGGGATGGCAGAGAGACAGATTTGCCGATTTTGATCCCGGCAGACCCACTGAGAGAGGCTCCACCTCCGCAGACAGTGATGATGACGCGGGGGTGGATGAGGGCTACGCAGCGTGGTATGACACAGAGCTTCCACGACATCTCCCGCCCTCGATAGATGCTGGCGAGGAGGACATAGCTGCGACACTAGACAGATTAGAGGGAGAGCATGCCACACTGATACAGACACATCAGGTAGCTCTAGAGGAGATCAGGGCCTTGACAGAGGAGAGGGATTCCCTGATTGCGGAGAGAGAGAGACACCGCTCGCCAGGAGCGAGATACAGCGATCCAGCAGAGCGGGACCGCTATTTTCGGCATAGGGAGGCCCTCAGGGCCAAGTATGGGGAGACAGGTGCCACATCAGAGTCTGGCACACAGGGCATGACCCTAGGAGGGGCCCCACCAGCAGCGCCAGCAGCCCCAGCAGCACCAGCAGCCTCGTTACGAGCACCAGGTACTGTGAGCCTTAGCACGTACCAGTCTCTCCTCGCTGAGGTGAGATATTATGAGGATGCCCTAGCGCAGCATGCCCCAGATGTGCCTCGGTGGGGGGCGAGGAGGAGGAGAGAGCAGGACGGCTACAGCGAGCGGAGCCTCAGGCGGAGGGAGCACTGGGAGAGATCGAGGTGGGCCGAGACCTCCAGCAGCAGGTGCATCGAGCTCGTCGGCGGCGGCCAGGAGAGACAGCCGGGTGCAGAGAGGAGGGTGGAGGAGATAGTGTCCTCCACGCTTCGGATTTTACTATATAGAGATTTGATAGATTTTGTATTTGTATAGTGATGTAGCCTCGATTGGAAGGCATTGTATAGATGGCTTGATTGGAAGCCACCCATTTTTTTGTAAAAACACACATGTATATATATAGATTCATCATGTTATTTGGGCATATGATTGTACTCATGTTTTTGATTTTGATATACATGGATAGATGGATATAGATAGATGTTATTGGATAGATATAGATGATAGATGATAGAAATAGATGATAGATAGATAGATTGATGTGGATAGATGTGATTGATAGATAGATGTGATGTGGATGTAATTGATGATAAATGATTTGATGATGTTTGGATTAGATACTTTGATAGATGGATATGATGTATGGATGTATCTTGGATGGATAGATTGATCTTGGATGTTGCATTTTGATGGATAGATTTAGATATAGATAGATGTAACGTACCTTAGATGTACGTATTTTTTCGATATTTTGATGGATAGATAGATAAATGTGTTTGATATATGGATGTAATTATAATGAGAAATGAATAAGATAGATGTTATTGATAGATAAGAGAATTTTGATAGAAGATAAATTTTGATTGAATTAACATGTGAAATGTCAATTTAACAATTGCAAGACAGAGAGATGGAGAATACTCCTTGCAAGAGCCTAAGATGAAAGCGGGAACAACCGTGACCTAGAAGAGAAGACACTCGGAAAAGAAGGGAAATGATAAGTCGGACTTCCAACCGACCATAGATAAAATCCAGATAAGAAACAGAAGGAACCAAAGACCAAGCATAAAGGCCCATATAAGATTAAAATAAATCTGCACTACTAGCGGCACATTAGATCTAATATAGAAACGTAAAGAAAATAAGTAAGTTATCTTGTCAGAATTACAGGGGGAATAATACATGTCCATAGTGGGAAAAAGAATTCTCCATAGATCGACAAAGGTCTTAAAATCTCATCTTCATGATTGTGACAGAAAAGCCAAACTTATCAATGCGGGAATTTGCTGATATTGAAAGACTGATCGTGTAAGAAGTCTTTCAGTGATTGTAAAAATTGTATACAACTACTGGAAGGCTGATTGATTACAAGCAAGCCTGAGTATTTCTTTGAAACAACTGCCTTCAAGGGAGTCGTCTGTATTTTTTGAATTTTAATGATCGCCATCTTCGCGGGTAGGGTCTATTTTCTTTTCTTTTTGATTCACTTGATAATGTATGGATAAGCTGTCCGTCCTTCAAGGGATCAGTCTATCTTTTGGATAGCATCTTTTTCTTTTCCTTTCTCTTTTCTTTCTTTCTTCTCTTTTTTTTTTTTGAATCTTTTTGGAAGAAGCGAGTTTTCATACCTAGATAGATCTATATGAAGGGGAGGAGAACATGAAGAACATGTACTCATTGCCCCAAGCATATCCGATTAAGATGGGTCCTTTTTTGGGCAGATGAAGTGGTGATTAAAGGTATGCCTACCATGAGGAGCACATATCCAAAAGAAACTGAAATGATAGAGACGCGATACTCCATATTAAGGTAACGAGGCAATAGGCAAGATCCACCCAATTTCAAATCAACCACGAAGTAGATGACTGGTTATTAGGATGGATGAAAGATAGAGTTGCGACTAGATTTATGTAAGATAGATTTTAACAAAGAAGGGCCGAAATGCAAGCATTAAGAGTTTCCTCTTCAGGTACAACACCACAACAAAACAACCATCCATAAAGATAGATTAATAACCCCAGACCCTATTTATGAGTGATAATTGGGCCCATCATTTGGATCAAACTTTACACGTTTAACTCCTTTCGAGTGTGTGACATTTTTGATTTTCCTTAGAACAAGGTCACCAATTTTGAATCACGGTGTTGCAGGCTTTTTTAGCACGTTTGACACGCTCAAGATAGACTTTTGATGATGCTCAAGAGCGTAAAGACGCCGCTCATCTAATAATTCAAGTTGTGCTCTTTTAGGGGTCACATGTTGACGATAATCCTCATCGGAGACTAGATTCTCGTGAAGAAAACACAGAGAGATGGGATTGGACCTTCCAAGGGAAGGACAGCCTCAGACCATAAGACGAGAAGAAGGGAGTAGCACCAGTTAAAGTACGAATGCTAATCCGTAGCCTGAAGCAAGGTATTGTAAATGCCAATCCCCTACCATCGTCGACTAGTTACCTTTGCGAGGATATTACGCAAAGTTTTATTGGAAGCTTCGGCCTGACCATTAGCTTGAGGCATAGTAGGAGAAGAAAAACTGAAACTTGATATTGAAAGCGTTGCAAGATTTCAATCGGCGTCTTGAAAGGACTTACCATTATCTGTGATTAGCTTGTTTGACGCCAAGCGACAAATGGATGTTTTGATAGACGAAAGCAACTATGGGTTTAGCCTTGTTGAAGAAGAGGGATAGCTTCTACCCACTTAGTAAGTCTCAGTGGGCGTAATGAGAGAATATGACGTTGTGAAAATGGGGATTGGATGAACCAATAAGCATCAAACCCCACTGGAAAAAGGCCACAAATCCTTGCCGTAGTTGCAAAGCCTGACTTAGGGATGGTGCGGAGATGGAATGTTTGCTCTGACACTTGAAATGCACTTCTTAGTGTATTCACCACAATCTCAGATTAAGAGAGCAATATATCGCAAACGTAAGATGCGCTTTGGCTACAGTTAAGCCACTAAAATGTCCACCACAATCCCCCGTCAATGGACCTCCTGGATAGCTTTAATGATTCATGAATGGGTTTTTGAGCATCGAAGCAAAATCACAAAATCCGTGTTTTAAAGAATCCCGCTAGGATAGTATAGCGGTGGCGCGTTACAAAAGATCTTCTAACATTGGAGTCGATCTGGAGGAAGCACTGCATGAGATAGATCATCAACTATCACTGTTGATACCACTCATCATGAGTATGGTTTGTGACAAGCATGATTTGACGTTAGTTTTGCCCAAGATGAGATGGTGGATCTATCGGTTGCACATCCACATAAAGACGCGGTCTTCGGTAAAGGCTGATCGTTGAGGCTATGAGGCCATGGTAATCCTTAATCGATTTTGCAGTGCGAGGCAATGGCTGGATGGTGAATTTAAATCGAAATATTGAGTTGACAAGACCGAGTCACGATTTTTTGAAGGATTCTCATTCTTGCATTGATAGACAAAAACCCGTGACTTGATTAACGATAGCAGTTCATCACCAGATGTCAATGATGACGAGCGCCGAGATTAATGGCATTTTGAAGACCTTACAAGAAGTTCATATTCAGCAACATTAGTGGTGGCACTCAAAGTTCAATTTGTGTGCAACTGTGATAAGGCGTACCCCAAGAGGATCATCACTAAACCGCCGCACCTCCCCCTTGTTGGCATTTGGATCCATCAAGAAGAGCTTTCTTTAAATGGGATATAGACCAAATCAATTTGTTGATATACTCATCGGGTCATTGGAGGCAAGGGGGTCTTAGTCCGGAGAAGGAGCATCTGCTATTGATCTGCAATACCCTGAACCTACCCTTGATAGCCTTTTGCGGGATAAAATCGAGTCAAACTCAGTCATAAGCAATAAGCCACGAGTGATGCTATCATTGTGATAAGGTTTTGGCATGGATTGTCCTCTGAGGGATGGACAACTTGTGACATGTAAGTTTTTTTGATTAAGGGATCATGAGAAGCTCAGAAGTTTTGCAAAGAAGAGAGCAACCTAGTTTTTTCACTTCGGAGTAACGTGTTTCATACTCATTGATGGGTGCGACTAGATTTACTACAGCGTGTTCTTCCACAATGTCCCGATCGAGATATGGCTCCATAGCATGGGTCCGTCACAGAGATTATAACGATAAAAGTTTCCCCCTCACGTGAGTTGTAAGCACGGTTGGAAAAGAAGATAACCTTTGAGATCATCAAAGGCCTTTTGGCATGCTCATCCATTCAAATGAACATTCTTACGGAGAAGATGTTGAAAAGGTTTGACAACGGTCCGACAATTTGGGAGATAAAACGACGCACTGACTGGAACAAGAAAATGTCCTGGAGACTGCGGTGGCTTCAAGTTAGAAGGGGAGGCATCTCAAGGATATCTTTTTTTTGCGGGGTCCGACTTCAATAACCCTGATGGAAATGATAAAACCTAAAATTTTTCCCAGTGAGACGCCAAACAACGCACTTAAGCGGGATTTAGCCGAGACAGAAGTGGATAAGCCTCTCACAGAAGGGTGCAAAGGATGAAAATGATCCTGACGACCTTTTGGAACTTTCCGAGGAATCCGTCCAACATAATCCTCCACAGTTTTGTGTAGAGACATGGAAGATGTATGTCATTGCTCGTTTGATGGTTGCTCCTTGACGTCTAAGGCCAAACGGCCATGACAGATACAAAAGGTCCCCCAGGGGTTATGAGGAGTCTTAATGTTGGCTTCCTGGTGCGATGAGGATTTGATTATATCCAAGAAACGCACCATAATAGAAAGCATCTCATACCCTCCGCGTTTAATCTACGATTTGTCGATATTAGGAAGAAGGGAAATCATCTTTTGGACAGCATAGAATACGATCCCGGAAGTCGGTACAAAATTCACTTTTCCCAGTACCTTTTACTGGTAAGCTACCTTGGACACCCATTGCGGATATCGATGGGTTGGATGAGTTGCCGAGAGCACAGCGCTGTAATTCTTCTTTAACGAAGGCTACTCTAGGGTCATTTTCTCATTTGCTTAAAAACTGGTTTGATGTTGGAAGGGTAACGATATTGTGGACCACATATCGGATCGAGTCCTGGCATATCCGCATATGAACCAAGCATGGCTTGACGTGTTTGGAAAGAAAAGCGGTAAAGTCCCCTAATTCCTGTGGATTAAGGGAATTGGACGACCTTAATATGCGAGGGTCTTCAAAAGTCCCTATATTAAGGCGATAAGTGGCTTCGTTAGAGGGTAGCGTGTCAGAAGGAATAGTCCTTGGGAAGATATGAATCCTCTGCCCCTGATAGGTTAGGACAGATCGTCATCCGCACCGTGGATAGTGTTGATAGGTAGGAGGTCCGTCTCCAACTATTTCAGGGACGATTAATGGTATAATAGAAGCCGGACCGATGTTAGTCTCATAGACTAACGGCCCTAGAAATTGGTATTGATCAAAAAAAATTTATGTGGGTGGAAATGTCATCGTCCATCAAGTGATGCTCTGATTTCGTGGGGGAAGTGGTTCTTCCGTGAAGAGGCTCATCAGAATAGGTGATAGTGCCTTTTTGAAAGAGGTTTAAATCCTAAACCAAATTTCTGATGTTGGCGTGAGAGTAGGAATGGACTTGATGTCATGATACCTGGTTCATATTTCGAGGCCAAAACTTTCCACACGCGCATGATATAGATAAGTTTTTTGCAAACGTGGATTCTGTAGATAATCAACCCTGTTAGTTAAGGTTTGCTCTAGGAGGAGAATCCGGGTGTAATGAGGCGTATCAAACCACCGAGATGAAATTGGTCTGTTGATTGGGCAGACCAAGGTGACTATGCTAGCCCGAGACTTGGTTGATATTCAGGTTATTTGTCTGGTCTACCATACTCATTAGGTTTGAATTGGGCATCAAAAGAAAAAGAGAGGAAGCTCTCTAGTGAGAAACGCTGCATGTCTCTTCTAGATTTTTGTAAATCTGGTAGTTTGGTTGCCGGTATAGAAGAATATGAGGCCCCTCGGAGAACATTATTTCTTTTAAAGGGCAGATCTTGTGGTCATGTTGCATTGTGCGGAAGGAAAGGATCTCCTGGATGAGTATATATTTTGCCCTCATATTGATTTTTAAGCATCGATGGAGGGTGGATGGGACACAATGCATTGCGTGAATCCAGGAGTGTCCGAGGATCATGTTATAGTGGAACTTTCCTTCGACAATGTAGAAGAGTTCATGAAGCAGCTTCTTACCTACTCGAATGGGTAAGACCACAGTTCCTAGAGTGACTGCTAGCTGATCGTTAAATGATCGAAGGGCGAAAGGCGGGGGAGACACTACATTCTTTGGTAACTTAAGTTGCTCAAACGTGTGCGAGGAGATGACGTTGAGTGCAGCTCCACTATCGATCATGACACGTTTTAAGGTAGTGTTATTGATTTGGACTGTGATAAAGAGGGGAGCCTCCAAATCCTCTGAAGAAAGAGGAGGAATTTCAGAATCTTCAAAAGAAATGGCGGTTGATGGTCCATTCAATCCAACAACCAACTCGAAAGGCTGGGGCTCATTGGAATTCACTGCGATGCGACGCAGATTATCAATTAGGGCCTGGCGATGTTGTGGAGAGGATTGGATGAGGTCAAAAAGAGACATTTTGACCGGAGCCTGGGTGAGTTGTTTCATAACACTCTCCTCAACGGATATAGGAACTTGAGCCCGGGGTGCAGCACGAATAGAGACCCTAGGTCGTGGTGCTGATGAGGAAGGAGAAACGCCTTTAGGGGCTGCAGAAATGACAACCCGTGGTCGAGATGCTGAAGATGAAAATGGGTTATCATAGTGTTGGGTTCTAGTGGCGATATGGATTGCGTCAATTTGAGAAGGTGGAAGATCAAGTGGAGTGGAACCACTAGAGGTCTGAGTGGATGGTTGAGGTTTGGATGGGGCTAAGGTGACAGGAGGTACTTGTTCCTCCTCCTCCAGCAAAAGGTCACTTTCTTCCAGAAGGTTCTTGATAATGGCTTGAAGAGCTTTACATCCCTCAGTATCATGACCTGGAGTATGGTGGTAAGCACAAATCAGATCAGAGTTAAACCAGGTAGGTTTGACTCCTTTAGGGTTATAAGGTTTAATCGGAGGAAGGGTTATGGATGAAGATTGGATAAGTTGATGAAGGATTTCGGTGTAGAATCCGGTAGACGAAGAGGAGGATAGAGATGATGGAGATGGTTCTTTCACATTAACCGACTGCCGAGGTAAGAGGACTTGCATGTTAGGTTTAACAGTTTGTTTAGGAATCCTCTTATTTGTTTGGAAATTTGGAGGAGCAGTCTTGGGCACTTGAGATGGGAGTAAGTGAGACATGATTGACTTTGGTGGAGGAGGAGCTCCTAAAATAGATTTTGAAGATGATGGATATGTGACAAATTTTGTGGTCTTTGGAGACAAAGGGGGTTGCTTGGTCAGATGTACTGATGATTTAGATAATGTCGGTTTAGAAGAGGAAGAAGCTCCCAAAGTAGGTGAAATCGCGGGAATATAGGGTGTCTTGGTTTTTGGTAATGAAGATGATGATCCTGATAGAAGAGGTGATGTCTTTTTAGTAGGTAAGTCGATTTTCTGGGGTATTGGTGAAGAATGTGTTGTAGAAGAAGACGATGGCTTTGATAAGTGTGTAGAAGAAAACGCCTTCTCAGCGGGCAAATCCAATCGTTTATGAGGCATAGAGAGAGATTTTTGTGGAAGAGCACCAAGAGTCTTGATGGTCCGAAATATGGGCTTTCCTTTTTCAGGGATGGTGACAACTTCAACGGCATAAGGTGATTGTAACCTTTTTGGGGGAAACAGGTGGGGAGGTACTGATGGTGTAACGTTAGATTCTGGTTGCCTCGGTTTAGGTTCCGGAACCAAGTGTATAGGTGTTGGTGCTACTTCTTTTGATTTTTCTTTAATAGACGAAGTAACATTGGTGATGGAAGAAGGGGGTGATGAAGAAGCAGTTCCTTGCGAAGGGACTACTTCTGATGCAGTAATCATGGGTGAAACTACTGTAGGAAAAGAGATAGGAAGAGTCAAAATCGAAGATGCTTCCGTTGAAGTTGGCACAATGATAGGTACGTTCACCAAGGGCATAGTTGCAGTGGGAATGGGAGCAACAGAAGTGGATGTGTCTGAAGTGGAAACTCGAAGGGATGTAATTGCCTCGAGTATTGAAAGAATGTCTGATGATGAGACAGATGAGATGATACTGTCTCGGGTATGGATGGAAGGTCAGACAAAGGAACAGAGAAAGATGACTCCGTGCTTAGTAATGTAGGAATATTCAAAGGTGGGCCATCTGAAGATAATGGAATTCCAGTGATTGATGAAGTGGAAGGAGGTCCTGATTCGATGATGGGTTTGCAGATGGATTGGTTTCAGAAGAAGAGTCCTCGGTAGAGATGAAGTTGATGGTGTGAGTGTTTGATTTTTGAGATTCTGAAGCATTATGGTTCGGGGCATGATTGGGAAAAGGTTGTTTAAAAACATCAAGTGCCTGATTTGGGGGAGCATTTGGGTTATCTAGAATGAGATCGCCTTTATCAATGAATTTTTGGACAAGATTTTTGAAAGTCTGACATCGTTCGATGTCATGACCTTTGGTTCTGTGATAATGACAGAAATCATTTTCCCTATACCAGAATGGGCGCTCTCGGCTTTCATCAATATCCCTAATGGGGGGAAGTTCGATCATGTGAACTTCCACATTTTTTCTAAGATAGAGGCATATGATTCCCCCAATGGAGTGAAGGATCGAGATGATGAAGCCCCTTTCGAGCAGATGAAGGGTCTCTTCGTGGTGTTTGATTAGAAGTATTATCGGCTCGTGATGCTTTTAATACGATGGCATTGGTGGATCCTTGATTTTTGTCTTTAGAAGGAGAAGAATTTGGTTTGGTAAACCGAAAAAATCTGGTTTGGATTTAGAGCGAAGTTTTAGCTTCCCTTGCTCAATGGCACGAGATTCAAGTTTGCGTGCCATCGTGAAGGCTTCCTCAAAGGTATGAAAGGTTTGGATCCTTAAAGTGGAAGAAATGTGATTAGCACAAGATCGAGTAAACAACTCGATTTGTTGGGATTGAGGAAGGGAGAAAGACAATTGGTTGATTATCCCTCTCCAACGAGTGACAAAGTCTGCAATAGACTCATCATCGAATTGGCGAATGTTATAAAGATCTGTGATCGAGATCTTATGTGTGATATTTATTGAAAAGTTTTCAACAAACATCTGGGCCAATTGAGAGAAGGAAAACAAATAATGTTGAGGGATGTTATTGTACCAGTCTAAAGCAGGACCTGCTAGAGACATAGGAAAGGTATGGAGCATGAGCTCCTGATCTTGGACTATGAGATAGCAAGCATGTTTGAATGCTCGCAGATGTTGTTGAGGGTCTTCCCGAGTATGGAATTTTGAAAATTTAGGAAGTTCCCATTGGGGAGGATAAGGCTTAAAAGCCACTGAAGGGTGAATGGGTTCATTACACACTTCTTCAAAGGAGTATGAGGGACGAGCCCCTTTTGTGGAGGCTTCCAAGTCTGCAATTTTCTTGAAGAGAATTTGAACCACATCCGATTGAGGAGGGCGGTACATTGGTATGTCCTACATAAGAAGCAAGTGGTGGATGTTGTTGAGGTGTCAATGGGGGATTCATCTGTTGATGGATAGGATGATAAGAGGAATAACCAGGTGTTCTGGGTGACACCGGGTGGGGTATTTGCTGTGAGGTAGCTTGCGTATAGGCAGGCTGTGAGATAATAAGTGGTTGAGAAAATGAAGGTTGGATGACGGATGGAGCCTGTGATTGGTGGACTCCTATGTTTGTTGATTGGATCGGGATGGATTGAGGAACATGGGTGTTGGTTGGATTGGACATGTTGGGGAACAAGACCTGAAAGGGGCCTTCTACTGCCAGGTTAGGTATTAAGGGTGCCGATGTTAGCTAATGGGCGAAGGTCACAGTTGCTGGAATATTGGAGGAAATACCCCCTAGAGGATGAGAAGTAGGAGCCAACTGACTATTCGGAGGGGGTTGGCTCATGAAGAGGTACTAACCTTGGGACACAATGGAGGGCATAGATGAATTAACAGCAATATGCGGGTGTGCAGACACATTCATTATAACAAGGGCAGAAGACCTCTCAGAAGTAGGTGGTGGAATATTCGAGGTAACCTGCGGTGTTAGGGATAGGTAAGACTATTTGGGAATTAGTCGATATGGAAGGTGGAAGAGAAAAGGGAGGCATAGGGGCCTCGCCCTTCTCCGTGGCCCGAGGCAAGAGAGATGGTGCAAACTGCTCTACAAAGGCTTGGGATGATCCACGAGGATAATCGTACACTTGTTGGATTGGTGGTCCTTGATCAGATATTCGAATGGACTTGTGTACTATGTAGTCCATGAGGGCTATCGGATTACGGTCGAGGAATGCCTGGAATTCAGGATCCCGCGCGGGGAACATACTCCGAGTTAGATGATATTTCCGAAGGACTAGGGGAAGCTGGACGTGATGGGATTGCTTTGGCTTGATGGAAAGGGTTATATGACCAGGATGGGGACCCAACTAACAGTAGTCCCGAGGAAGATTGGGGGGGTGCCGAAACCTCCACACTAGTGGTGATCTCAGAGGAATAAGGAACTAGTTGAGGCATTCTTCTGGATTGTGATCGGGTGATAACCATCATAAACACACGGACAAGAAAAGTGACCTAACTAATGCACAGACAATTCAAGCAGCGCAAGTGATTATCTCCTTTAAATTTTGATGCTTTTAAGAAAAGAAAATGTTAGGGAAGGCTTTTTAGAACAAGAACTACTCAGATAGCCAAACTAAGGATGGTTTAGGTAATGTTTGGTGAAGAGTCCTGAAGGCACTTCAGTAAAAGAACGGTACGTGGCTTGATATAGGGGCCTACCCCCGCACTTCACACACCGCTAAGATAAGGGAGTCGGGTGCTTTGCCAATATATACCAAAAATCTTCCGTGAATTTATAGCGCGACCTGAGTACCGCGTAGGCTCTTCCTCTTGGATATCACTTCCAAGTAGGCGAGGCCAGGGAAGGAGTTTTGTTTAAATGCTTTATACCTAGTGATTTTGGCTTTGTGTGCAAGGGTGAAAAATAAAAATCAAATAGTGTCACTACCGATTTTGATCAATTTTCCAGCCTAATTAAAACTAGATGAAAAGCAGGCAGCAATGACAAAGAAAAAGTTCTTTTTAAGCACTTAAAAACGAAGTGTTTGATTTCAATGAAGACAAGTCAAACAAATTCTTTCCCAAATGCGATTAAGTTCCTTTTTAAACACCAAAAATCGAAGTGTTTGGATGTGATAGGCAACCGACAAAGAAATCCTAAAAAGGAGAAAACACCGTAAAAGAGGAATACCTGTAGATTTAGCTCTCCAAGGTGTGTGGACTTCAAAAAGCACGTTGTTGAGCTCTTCCCCTTGAACAATCCCATGAACAAGCAAAGTGCTCCGCAAGAAGAGGGTTAAGCAAACAGCAAACAAGATCCAGAAAGATGTATCCAGATAATGATGAAACGAAAAATTTCTATTCTAAGGAAATAGAAAAATTTCAAGATAACGATTCCGCATAAAAAGAAGCAAGATTGAAATGATGAAAAGAAATGCTCAAATAGGACTGATAGAAATCAGTGAAAAAAAAAAAAGAACAAAGTTCAAAACTAGGAAAGAAATGAACTTACCAATAAGGGACTTTGGTTGGGTCCCACCGGGCGTGCCAGAATGTAAATCAAGAATTTTGCACTTATTACCTGTCCAAGTTAATGTACCAAACTAAACACAAAAAACCTGAAAAACTCTAATGAAATCGATACCTGATGAAGATGTAGATGGATGAGGAAGTCGATGTAGATAAGATGGGCACACACGAGCAATTCACACAATAGATCCGAATAATCTGCAAAACACCGATGCTTGACAGAAAAAGACCACGTTAAAAGATATTTAAGTGGACTGCCCAAGAAGCGGGTCCGGGAAGCGATGAGCTTCCTCGGCGGATGTCAGTCCACGTTTTCAATTAAGAAAAGAAGCATACATGATAAAAGATGTAAATAAAGACTAGATTTTCTGATTGCAGTAATAAGACAGAATCTAAACAGCAGACAGAAAGTACAGAAAATAGGGAACTATGAAATAAATGCTGGATTTGTTTTAACTGTACCCCTTTTACCTATCTGCAGGGAAATCGGCGTCGACTGGGTATAATCGGCGTCGACTGAGACGGATCGGCGTCGACTGGGACTGATCGGTGTCGACTGGGTAAGATCGGCGTCGACTGGAGACAGATCAATCAATCAGGGACTGTGCGACAAGATTCGGGAATTGGAAGGTGAATGTGGTCTGCTAGATGTGCCGAAGTTGGCGAGACATTGGAACAGAGTCACCGGATAATAGATGGTCGTGACAGGGAAAGAGTAATGGTGCTCCTCTCAGGGATTGATTTGGATAGGATCTGTCCTAATCTGAGACAATTGATGCTAAAAAGATCTCTCTTTCTCACACCGTATATCTCTCTCGCTCTCTATTCGTGCGTAAGTGCTTTCTTTTTTCGCCTGTTCACTTTTTCACTCGTTCGTGATCTCTTTTCGGTCTCTTCGGTCCTTAGAAATGAGTTCTGGACTTGCTTTTATAATCGGCGCCGCTCCTAGAAAATCGGCGCCGACCATATGGGTCGGCGCCGATCGCGGGAAAAGACTCCTGAGATGGCAAAAAATGATCGATTTCGAGAAAGATAAGACTTATCCTGACTACGGGAAAATATCCCGCTTAGGGAAGATTAAAAATAGATGTGATACATGGATAGAATAAATTTGGGGATGGATAAGTGATTAAGATGCATGGGAAGAAGTGTAATTAAATATATAATATTTAATCACTCATGGGTAAGATGTGATGGGATGAATTAAATTTGGAATAAGTGATTAAATCACAAATTGGATAATATCCCAAGGGGATAGTTGGTGACGTAAACGTGCCCCAGGTTACCTAAGCAAGTAAACGGATGAGAGGGACACTAAATTGGGTAACCAATTTTAAGTGTCTATAGCCATGGTCGAGGTAATTGTATTACTCTAGTCCTCTCCTTGTTACTCTGCTTTCCTTCTCCTAACCTTTGATCTCAGATCCGTGATATAAATCCCCTAAACCCGTGCCCTAGTTTACCCAACCCTAACTTCAATAAATTCTTCACAAAATGTCTTTTCACTTCATTCCAAGCCTTTTTAATTCCTTCCTTTTGGTTCACAATCTCAAACTAGCTCAAGTTACTTGTTTGATCACACAAATCTTCTCTCTGATTGAATCTGAAAACATCCTAGCTTATATCTTTCACTTATATCTCCAACTCTTTGTTTTTAAAAAGTAAAATGAGAGTGCCCCGACCCTCTATTTATAGTTTTTCCTTTTTTTGGTCATTAAATGCTACTTTACCTACCTCGTACTTTGTTCATTTAACATGGATTTTTATAACAAAACCCATCATCAACGCCTTTACTCACATGCCCTTCCTGCATGAAAACTCTTCCAACCTTCTGGTGTGTAACCAAACTAACCTGACAAGAGACTCTTATGCGCGCTCAGCCCACACCGAAGGCACTTCTTCTATCCAGATTCTTGCTTTCTCCTACCTCATGCTACTTTAAATGTGCTTCATTTTCCTTTGTACGTGGGATTTATGAATAGCTTTACCCTAGCACCAACCATTCTATCTTTTCTCTTCATCTCTCTTTTAACCGGGCTACTCAACAAGGCTCTTCAACACAACTTTCTTGGTACTTTTAATCACGTGCTTCTTCACTTTTCTCCACCCCACAGTTAAACGATGCACGGTCCTTTGCACACTCATAAATTTTCCTAAAATAGCAATAAGGTTACAGGCACCCGAGGCGCAAAACAAAACAAAAATGTGAAAGGGAAATACAAGGAGAAGAAAATGCGTAAGGGAAAATTCTAGACTAACTGGAAAAACCACCTTATTTACAAACACCAAGAAGACTTATTTATAGTAGGGCTTCAGCCTACTGCTTTGAAGTGTCTAGGAA
The DNA here is from genome assembly GCA_019776745.2 of Taxus chinensis. Classification (NCBI taxonomy): domain Eukaryota; kingdom Viridiplantae; phylum Streptophyta; class Pinopsida; order Cupressales; family Taxaceae; genus Taxus; species Taxus chinensis. The sequence goes on from JAHRHJ020001277.1 coordinate 283,878, forward strand.
ACATCGTTATGTCCAGCACTTGTAACTAGCATGTGCCCGACTCAATAATGTATGAGATTGTGTAGGGACCTAACCAATGGACTTTCAACTTCTTAGGATGGTGCAAAAATTTAGAATCATACAATAACACCATCTGCCCAACCTCAAACTTGTTATTTATAATATGGTGATCATGCCAAGCCTTTTGCTTTGATTTTTCCATTGTTTGGCTCTAATGGGCAAGTGATTGTCTCTCATCAAGTTTCATTAGTTCATCAATTCTTTCTTCCAGCACTTGTTCATCGGTTAATCCTCCTGCACGCACTATTCACAAAGAAGTTAACATAAATTCAACTGGAAAAATAGCTTCCACACCAAACACAAATTGAAAAGGTGTGGCTTTATTTAGTATTTTATACGTAGTCTTGTACACCCATAAAACTGCTGATACCTTGTCATCCCAATCCGTCTTTAACATCACAACTTTTGTCAAGTTAGAGTTAGTATTTGTTGAATACTTCCACCACCATTCATTTTGCCTTGAGGGTGGATAGGTGTAGTCTTATGATGAGGCACCATGAACTCTCATATAGTAGATCTCATTCCTATTTAGAAAATGTGTACCCCTATCACTGGTCAAACTTAAAGGGCATCCTACCTTGTGTATAATGTTCCCCATAGGAACCTTACTACCGCATTGCTGCTGTGGTAATCTTTTAGTTGTGGGCTGCTTTCCACCCACCTGGTGAGAAATCGTGCAATTGATGACATAACGTGACCCATTCCTACGGCTCTACCAGTGCATAGGTCTTAAATTCTATCACCCACCCTCTTTTCAAAAGGCTCCACACTAGAAATAGGAGTAAAGGCATTTCCTCTCTCCTTCCTGGTTTGCCAATGCACTGACAGGGTCACATGCTTTAGAATATCTCTACAATCCCCTATAAAAGGTTTCCACCATAAACCTTCCATTAAAACTTTGTGCACAGTGGCATCACCTATTTAATGCCCACCTGCACTTCTTTCCTCCGTGTGCTTCTTCCCATGATGGATAGCATTCATGTTCCTAAAACACATATGCACACAAAACGTCATCACTTCCCCCAATTTGTATAAGTCTCCACTAATGAACACTGTAGGGCAAATGACTCGTATGCCAACTAATTTTCTTCCAATGCCTTCATTCCATCCGATGCCATACCTTCGTTTAAAAATACATCAATCTCTTCTAAATCCAAGGGCACACACTGCAATCTAAATAGTTACGCATCTGGCATTGTCTCCTCAATACTTTGCACATCCTCTCCTAAATCAATTCTTACACTAGTGATCCCAATGGCGAGTGTGCCATCATAGAATCGAGTATTGCACACATGACTTAGAAATTTTTGCGCAAAGTGGTGTAAGCTACTGATTACACTGTCGAGATTTCACCAATATCTAAATTGTGAGATGCCTTGTGGATTTCATAGGTGAAACCCAGGTACGCACTTAGGGTTTTTCACTTATATAACATATCTTTTTAAAGGATAACCAAAGGGGTACATTTTATGTATGGCTCATATAGAGAATTGAGGGAGAACGAGTAGGTTAAGTATTATCTCATATAGCTACACATGGTTCATGATAGTTATTGGAAATGGATTACTTTAAGGTTTATGTAGATTTAAATATATGGGTATTTAAATCAGCTGCATAAAGATATATAAAAACAAATTCTAGATATGAGGTGACAAAAAGTGGTTGTTACAACAACAAAGGTCCCCATGCCCTAAGAGTGCTGCCTATATAGCCCTTGTGAAAGGGGCCTTAGGCCGATGTAGTTCTCCCATAGGATAGGGAAGAATAAGATGAGGTAGGCGAGTAGGTTGGGTGTGGTTAGGTATGGTTAAATGGGAAAGGTAAGTTAGGCATGGTTGTGTCTAGGTTGATTAGGCATGGTTGTGTCGATGTTAGTGTTTTAGGCATGGTTGTGTCTGAGGGTGTTTAGGTATGGTTGTGTCTAGGCTGATTAGGCAAGATAGATGGTGTAAGATGAGTTGATTGAAGTAGATGATGAATGTAAATGTAGGTGAAAGGAGAAGAAATCCCAAAAACTAAGTGTCAAAATATCTTTTCTTGTGTAGAAGAATCAATAAGTAAGCAAAGGGGTGAAATGGTAGAAGAGGAAAAAATGCTCCATATGTGGCAAGAACTAGTATGAGCATACCAAAGATAGGCTTATGAACTTAAGCCCCTAAAGGTATTGCATGATGGAACTTTCTAGTGGTGAAAGAAGTTGCATGATCACAAAGTGTCATATGTTCACTACGTCCCTTGAGTGGGTAGAAGAGGAAAAGGGAAAGAAGGTGAGGTGGAGTGGTTTTTTTAGCGTAACCTTGTTGTGGGACAACATGCCCCTTCTACAAGATACCCAAAACTAGAATAGGAAAGTCCATGACCAAAAGTTGTTTATTTTTCTTGACTTTTTCTTTTCTCTTTTGCTTTTTTTTGTATGTATAGACTTAATCAATGTGGGAAGTATATAATGGGATAGATAGGTTCTCCTTGAGGTCTTCTTGAAGTTGATCGATGTGGGAAGCTTCAAAATTATTTTATTTGAGAGATACAACTTAGTCTTCTTTTTGGATAGACTAGTAAATGGCTAGCTTTTTATAGCTATCCTTTGAGGGAGTAGTCTACTTATAGCAGTAAGAAAGAGAGGTAGATGTCCCTTTTAGGGATTCATATATTTGTGAGAAGTTTGACTAAAGGATTTGAATTTTTTGTTATCCCATGTATATATTTTTTTTTCTTTCTATTTTTTAACTTGAAGTCACGGAAAAGAATATAAAGGAGTATAAGCCTCTTTTATGAAGGAAAGACCATAACACGAAAATGTTAGCTAGGAAAGGGGGGTTTTAAGTGACCAACAACCATGGGATTCCATCCTGAAAAGAACGAAAAGTATCCATGAGAATCATGCCATGAGTAGAGCCATGGTACTCATATTTAAGACAAGGTTGAATGGTGACAGATAGCCACATAATTCTAGTTTTAGTCATTGGTCCTTAAAATAGGGAGATGGAAGGAGAAGGTCACTCAAGGGATGAGCATGTAAGTGACATAAAGTGATGTAGTACTTTATTCAACATTATAGAATGGTCGAATATGCAAGGCATTAAGGGGCTCAGGTTTAGGTTTATCTCAAAAAGAAGATAAATGATAAGCACAGATCCATAGGTATGGGTGACAATGTAGGGTCCAAGCCAATTAGGAGCAAACTTGCCCCATTTACTTTTCTCTACTTTGATTGCATGTTGATTTTCCTTTAGGACAAGATCGTTTATTTTGAAAGTTTGTTCATGAACACATTTTTCATAGGCATGTTTGATACATTTTTGGTAGATTTGAAGGTGGTCGAGAGCATTTAAATGACATTCATCTAATAACTCAAGTTGTGCCAAACGGTCTTGGCAAAAGTTGTCATCATTGAGCATATCTTTAAGTGAGATACAAAGAGATGGAATTTGGACTTCAAGAGGTAGGATGGCCTCTGTACCATAGACCAAAGAGAAAGGTGTGGCAGTGGTAGAGGTGCGGATGTTAGTGTGATAGGCCCATAAGGTGAAAGGATTGTGCATATGCCAATCCTTACTAGTATCGTCAATGAACTCCATGAGAAATGTTTTCAAGGTTTTGTTAGTTGATTCAGCTTGACCATTGGTTTGAGGATAATATGGTGAAGAGAAACTGATTTGAATACTGAAGTTATCACAGAGTTTGCGTAGTCTTGTTTTTGAATTGTTTACCATTGTTAGTGATGAGGCGATGAGGAACACCAAAATGAAAAATAAGGTGATGGTTAACGAATTCACTTATTTTCTCAACTTTAGTAGAAATGAGAGGGAAAATTCCACCCATTTAGTGTATTATTCGGTTGCGGTGATGATCCATTGACGTCATTGAGAAGAATGAGGGTTAATCTCTTTGACGAGATCTAAACCCCATTGGGAGAAAGGCCAAAAGTCCCTGACAACTTGTAAGGCATGACTTGGGGTGTGGTGAAGATTAGCATGCTGCTGACACTTCACACAATGTTTGACATAATCACAACAATCTTGGTTAAGGGTTGGCCAGTAATAGCCGAGTCGAAGAATATGTTTGGCAACCACATGGCCACTGAAATGTCCACCACAAATCCCATCATGGATTTCTTTAATGGTGTAAGGAATTTCAGAACTAGTGAGGCATCGTAGGAGGATACCATCAAAGCCACATTTGTAAAGAAGACCCCCCATGATGACATAATGAGAGACCTTTTGGAGGAAGGCTCGCCTACCATTGCGAGTGAGATCTGGAGGTAGGATTAAAAGGGAGAGGTAGTCAAGCATACTACTTATACCAAATGTCATGTGGGTCAGTTTCAACTCATCCCACAAATTTTACATCATGGAAGAGATAAGAAGGTGTTTGCAACCATTGTACTGTGACAAATATTTTAGATTCTGAAGGTGAGGTAGGTATTTGTGAGGCCAGGAAAGCCATGGTATCCACAAATTTTTTAGTGGATCACGGAACAATTTGAATGTCGTAATTATCAAAGGTAGTCAAAATCATGTCGACATGATGCTTATATTTTTGAAGTATTTTGTTACGACACTGGTATAAACCATTGACTTGGTTGACGACCAGTTGAGAATCACCAAAGATATTAATGGTTTTAACATCTAGGGCAATGATAGCTTTCAGACCTATCATGAGTGCTTCATATTCAGCCATGCTATTAGTACAATCAAAGTTGAGTTTAAAAGATAGAGGCATAGGCTCACTATCAAGAGGAATGAGAATAACCCCTGTGCCCCCCACATTGACATTTAGAACTGTTGAAGAAGAGGGTCATTTGATAAATGGTGTCATCTAGGGACAAAGTGTAAATAGATTCATCAGGAAAATCGAAGTTAGAAGATTGATTTTTGGAAAGAGGTGCGTCTGCAAGATGATCTGAAATGGTTTGTCCCTTAACAGACTTTTGATGAATGAATTGTGAGGTCTAGGTCAGTGGTGACAAGGAGCATGAGCCAACATGAAGCACATGTTGGTGCTGATAAGATTTAGCATACATATAATGTAGGGGTCAGTGTTGGTGACGACGAAAGTTTTGTGGTTGAGTAGGTAGTGGCAAAGTTTAGTGGTGACAAAGACTAGGGCTAACATTTGAAAAGCTTCTTGGTGGTGAGTATATCAAGTATCATAATATAAAAGTGTACGACTTATGTAATAAACCACTTTCTCCCTATATTGCTCATTCATGATGAGCGAGCATGACACCCAAGGAATGGTCAGTGACAACGGAAATGTAGAGGTAAAAAGGTTGGTCATATTTTGGTGGGATGAGCACAGGTGGTTGAAGAAGGTATTTCTTCAATGCTTCAAAGGATTTGTGGCACTCATCATTCCAATTGAAGGAAACATCCTTTTTAAAAAAGATGATGATTAAAAGGGTGACATCGGTTAGAAAGTTGGGAAATAAAACGTCGAATAGATTGCATGTAAACTGTCAAAGTTGTCGAATGTTAGGTGGAGTGCATCTCTAGAATATCCTTGATTTTGGTGGGATTGACTTCGATGCCCCACAAAGAAACAATGAAACCAAGGAGTTTTCTAGAGAGAACTGCAAAGACGCACTTCTTTGGTTAAAGGAAACCATAGTATTTGATGAGATGGTTCAAAGATGATTTTGAGGATGGGGAGATGTTTAGCACAAATTTTAATATTTTCTGAGAAGGTCATCGACGTAACATCATGCATGATGTCATGGAAGATATAGGTCAGAGTGCGTTAATAAGTGACACTAGTTTTTCAAGCCAAAGGGCATGACACGATAACAAAAGATTCCCCTAAGGGGTGATAAAGGTGGAGTTTGATCCTCTGACGTGAGTAATATTTGGTTATAACCTAAGGTCCATAAGAGATAACATCTCATGGGATTATAAGATCAACAAGTTGGTCAGATGTTAGGCAAGGGAAAGTCATCCTTAGGGTAGCGAGGTTAAGGTCATGGAAGTCCATGCAGATGCGGAGTCCCCCTATCACTTTAGTAACAAGAAAAATGTTAGAAATCCATTGTAGATAGTTGATAGGTAAAATGAAAGAAACAGAAAGAAGGCGTTTTAGTTCTTATTTGAAAAGAAGGGCAATGCATGGATGTATTTTTCATAACTTTTGTTTCACAGGTTTAGCATCAGGAATAGTACTGATATTGTGCACTAGGATATTTTGGACAATACTAGGCATATTAGTGTAAGACCAAGAAAAAGCATTGCTATGATCTCAGAGGAAAGTGGTGAAGGATTCTTGTTCAGTGGCATCTAAAGATTGGCCTATCTTTAGAATTCAAGGGTCATTGTGAGTGTGAATATTGATCTTGATGGTCAATTCATTTAACATGGTTTGCATCTTAGAAGGTAATGACTGGTGAATGTAAGAATCCTTCGCACACCAAGATAGGTGAGAATGGAATCATCATCCTGACATTGAATGACATTGATAGAAGGTGTGTCTTCTTCCAACATGTCAGGATAAAGAAGAGGAAGGGAAGAGGGAGCCTCACCATCACGATGATAGGTCAAAGGTCCCAAAGAAATGGTGTTCATGAAAAAAAGAGTTAGGAGGAATGGATTCTGGATCCATGGACTCTGTGGGTGAAGGTGGTGACGATAGGTGAAGAAGGTGAAGAAGGTTGATCTTCTTCAACAAGGTTGACTCTAGCCTTCTTAGGACTAGGTGGTTCAACGAATCAATACCACGGTGGTCTTTATGTTTCTGGGTAGTGCAAGGAATAATTGTGTGACAACCTTGTTCATAAAGACCAAAGCATGAAGCCCTTCCAAGCACATTGATGAAGAAAGGTGTGGACGAAGTGGTGGTTGGTGAGGTAATGGAAGTCAGAAGAAACATGTCATGTTTGAGAAGGTGGTTCGGGAGAATAAGAAGAGGTATCAAGTCCCCCAAATGTTAATTTGGTGTGAGGGTGGGGAGGACCGTATGGAAACACTTATCCTATACGATGATTATAATACAGGTGTTGATGAAGGTTTCCATACTCTTGAGGAGTTTGGAATGTGTTTATGTTGTAGAGGTGATACTCCCCTAGGTTAAGGCATTGAAAAACACCCTCCAAAGGGTCGGTAAATTTGGTACTTGGGTGGACAGGAATAGATGCTATTTGAAGTTAGGTGATTGGTAGACGGGTTAACTTTCGAAGCTTGGTAGTGGGGAGAGGTGGGCTAGTTGATGAAGGTCAGTAGTAGAAGTGGTAGATGAAGCAGTGGTAGAAGATAGGAAGCAACAGTGGTTGAAGGTGAAGTGGGAGCGGGTAGATGAGGCAACATTGGTAGTAGATGTAGGGCTGTGGGTAAGGAGAAGTGGACAGCAATAGTAGATGCCTTAACTGGGATAAGGACATCATTAGGTTGATACAACATGCTACAGGTTTTGAATGGTGAAGGGTCTAGTTGGGATAGTGTAAGGATGTCCTTCATATTCAAATTTTATACAATGGGGTGAAGATTTGAAGGAACACACACCCCGATGGCATGGATCCAAGGTTGACCAAGCAACATGTTATATTAGAATTCCCCTTCTAAGAACATAGAACAATTCTAGGAATAGTACGAGGGACCCACACGAATGTGGAGAATGATGGTACCAAGAGTAGAAGTCATGGCATCATTGAAGGAGTTTAGCATAACTGGGTTATTATGCATGTAATTGGCAGGGATATGCATTTTTTGTATGCATGGGAAGAAATAATGTTGATACTAGCACCACCATCGATCATACCACGCTGTACACATGAGTATCCTCAATATGGACAGAGATGAAGAGGGTGGGTCAAGATCATTTACATGAAAAAATGAGGAGGAATCTCTGAGTGAGAGAAAGTGATAGACAGAAATTTGGTGAGAGTGGTCGGAAATAGTGGTTTTAGGGGTGATAATTGTGAGGCTACTGATGTTTCCACATGATGAGGTGTGAATATAGATAGAGGGCAATAGGCCAAGGGGAATACCTGTTGTAGAACCTCAATAGTTTGCACGCGATCTTGAGGAGGGACTGTGACGATGAGACTCAGAGGTTTGAATGAGGTCATACAAATACAAAAGAGGAGATAAGTGGATATTAAACAATATTTGTATCATGACTACTAATGTGCTAGACTCCGGGAAGTGTCATAATTCTTGGATAGGCTATCAGCCCTAATGGTTATATAATTGGGGGAAGGTGCAGATGGAATGGTAGGTGCGGGTGCACTGGATGTTGATTGTCCAGTCTTCTAGTTGATATTTTCCTTTGTCTTACAATGTGCTCTAGTCTAACATGAACCATATTAATCTGGGAGGAAAAGAGGAGGGTGTAAGTCTCTGAAAGGTATCTGACAGAGGACAAAAACCTTGTGGGATAAGAGCCCTCTGAAATGAGTTATGGGTAGTTTGTGAATGCGTATTAGCTTGCTATCCTGAGTTAGGTTATTAGACACAAAGACCAATGTCGGTCAAGGTGTGACTGATGATGGTTTAGGGTGGATAAGGGTAGAAAAGTTAAATGTCAGAAATAGGGGTCCAAGTTCTCTCCATGTCTACACAAAGAGATGGGGAGGTCTGTGGAGTGGCTTCAAGTAGTGTATCTAGCTTGGGTGAGGCTTTTGTGAGGTTTTAGGAGTGATAAAGTCAACTTAGTGAAAGTTTGTCAGAAGATACAATAAACGACGTCGGTCTGGTGACCGATGCCGGTGAAGGGGAAACCGACGACAATCTAGGTGACTAGGGGCTAAATTTGATGGCCACCTATGCATGTCAAAGATATTTTCGGTGACGGTCATTTTTTAATACCGCCCTTCAAATATACAAAATAATGTCATTCAAATATACAAAATAATGTCAATTATAGTATTTATTTTATATTTATTTAGTTATTTTATAGATATATTTGAATATATTTTTTATAATTTATGTATACATATATATATATATATATAATGACGGTCAAATTTTAAATATGCAAGTTACGTGTGACGGTTATTACAAATATTTGTAAGTATTTTACGGTTAAAATAGCAAAAAGCATCTAAACGGGTGTCAAATTTAACCCCTACAGGTGAACGGCGTCGGGAGGGGATGAATGGTGAAAATCAAATAAACTTGGTTTTGGAACTTCTGTGATTACAGAGAGAATGAAAGAAGGATGGTTAGGCTTGTAAAAATACCAAGAAGGCTCAGGAATGTCTAAAAGTCGGATATGAGGGGCTGAAGGGGTTATGGGTTGTTAGATGGATGGATTGACATGAAGGTGGGGATGGTGGAATGTAAAGTAGAATATGATCTAATAAACAAAATTAAAGAAACCATAATCTAAGTAAGTATAAAGTGATGTAGATCAGAACATACTTGTATTTACAGGCTTGGTTGGTGGAGGATAACAATGGTTGATCTATGAAACTAGTGATCAGTACCACAACAACACTTCTCGAAATGTTATTGTGAATGCCAATGCCTTAGTGCTGGCTAGGGTCGTTTGGATGCTCGAACAAGCTCTGGTTCATGCTTGCATGTAGATCTCTCTTTCTCCAAAACTTGAAAACGCCAACTTCTCAAAATTTTCAAACTCTTGAATAAGGTTACCAAAATGAATATATGGTAATGTTGTTGCAGGCTCACAGCACCCCTGGATGCAGATCAGGCTTCTAGGTTGATCACTCTAGCATCCAGTGTGATTGCACAACATGGAAACCTCTCTCCAAGTGTGGGGACTTGTGAAACTGAGAGAGGAATCTCCAGATTAGAGGCTGGTTCCTCAAACTCCTCTGATTTAGATCTATATTTTGTAAAACTACAGAGGTTCAGAAACCTAATCCTACCTTAACTTTCCAAGGAGACAGGATAGAAAGTGCAAAAAATGAAACTACACCAAAGGAGGAGTGGTGAAACACTTCTTGTTCTGCCAAGATAGACACAGATCATAAAATGCAACATAAAACATCATGCACAAGCTGATAAGATGTAATCAGAGGTTTGAAATGAAACAAATATGAGCACAAACAGAGGACTGAAAACTGATTCACAAAGCTTGTAAATCATTTCCACTGTCAAAACACTTGTATTACAACCTCAAAAAGGTAGAAAACCTGTTACAATTTTAGAAGAGGTCTGATACTTGCAAAAATCACTTGAAGATTACAGGTGAAAGAAGAAGTTGTTATCCAAAGATTTTGTTCCCCCTTAGAAATGAGCCAAATCTGGCTTTTACATTTCATGGGTCGAGCCCAGGAGACAAAAAACTTACAGAAACATGTTAGAGCCCATCCCTCCTTGACTGCAGATGCATTAAAATGGCATGGGGGACCTTACAAACCCATACCCTGTCATTTTGACCGGATTACATGAGAATGCGACCCATTCTGCATTAAATCTGGTTGCTGAAATGTCACTTCTGGCCATGAACATGCGCCAGAGTTGTTTCTCAAATTTCTCTCTCCAAACTGCACCAAAATTTAAGATTAACCCCGAAATCATGTAGAGAATTTCATGAGCTTTCCGTTGATATAAAGAACGTGCAAATTCTGAGCCCTGAATCAAAATATATGTCGATCTAAAGATCTAGGGCACAAAACAGGTGAAAACAGATTTTTAAATTTCTTCCCGTGCTCTGCCACCTGGATGACACGTGGCATGCATTGGTTGGTGACCTGGGTCAGCGGTGCTGGCGCTCGTTATGGCAACACCTCTCTTTATTTACCTTTGAACATCAGTATCATTTAGACACTTGGTGGCATCTTGTGCATTGACACACTGTCCTCAGACTAGTCACGTGCTTGAACAACCTCTGAATTGGTAAGGACTTTTCTCCTTGTGAAAGAGTCATCGATTTGACACTTGGTCCGTTAAGTCTGCCGGAATCTTCATATGCGAAATTTTTCCTCGGATGTCTGGGCTACGTGGCTACCTCGCTACTCATGGGTCTTACCTTTGCCTCATTTTGGAAAGCGTGCGCCACTGTGGCCCTTGGGTTCTCTCGCTTTTATAGCCCCACGCGTCTATTTGTCCCAATGTCACCAGTGCTGAAGTTTAGCACCATTTGCATAACTTGGAGGGCTTGCGCAAGGTTTCATCTAGTTCGCAAAGGGCTCCCGGAGCTGTTTGGGCGACCTGAACACCTGGCACCTTTGCTCTCGGTAGCTTCACGACGTTTTAACGGCCCCACACGTTCCTTTGCGACCTGGACGCATGGAACCCTAGACATACAGAAAACGACTTCCCTTTGCAGATTGAAAATTTGGCACGAAGATCATTAGGCTCACACGTCTCTGTGCGTGTTGAAGGACATAGGACTTAGTGGAAAATTTAGGCTATGATTCCTGGATTTCTGGCTGAACCGGTCTTGAGCCTTGCAGTCCATTTGAGGAGATTCACCTTTGCTTCGCGGGCCACTCCTGGTTCAAGGCATCTACGGCCATCCGCGCCTTGATTTCCCAACTGTTTCTAAGGCGGACCCTAGAGTAACTTGCCAATTTCGTGATTTTTACCCTGGATGACGACCAATAGCAGTTTGCTAGGAACTTGAGAAGATTCTGATGCATGGTTAGCTCCAAAATTTACCCCGGGGGGTGAAATTTGGATAACAATTTGGTGACTATATCAGGGTATCTGCCTACTAGGTGAAAAGACAAGTTACCTGAAGCAGTCCATTGGGCATGGAGTTATCAAATATTCTGTTTAGAACCCTAACTGACTCAGAATGTGCAAGGAGGAAGATGGAATGTCTACCTGATGGAAAGCAAGGACTGCTATATGGATACAAGTTTAAACATCTCCATGGACATTGCAAGCTGTGCCAAAGCACTTAGGGAAAACAAAACTAACCTACAGCAAAACAATGTGCACAAGCACTTGGAGGAATGAAAATCTAATCTAATATTTACAGAGGTAGTGAACTTTCCTCTAGAAGCAATGCTTGAGATAGATTCCATTGACTGGAATCTACAGTTCTTCACCATCCAATGAGGCCAATTGGAAAGCATTACTGTTCTTGCACTTTGTGACCATGTATGGGCCACTCCAAATGGCATCAAATTTTGAATGCCTTCCCGGTTTTGCTCTATCCACATCCCATTTTAACACTAGATCTCCAACTTGAAAGGATCTATCTTTGGCCTTCCTATCAAAGGTCTTCTTGATCAAAGCTTGATCCTTTTCCATTGCTTGGGATGCCTGATTTCTGATCTCTTGTAGCTCCATCAACTCTACATACCTCACCTCCATGGGATCAAATTCAAGCAACTCCAGCTGCTTCATGAGTTCCAATGTTGGCAACTCAAGTGACATGGGCAAGATTACCTCTCTTCCATAGACAAGTTTGAATGGAGAGTTACCTGTGGATCTTTTGGGAGTTATCCTATCAGCCCATAAGGCTGATTTCAGTTTGGTATGCCAAGACCTCTGATTCTCATCAAGAGTCCTCCTAATGATCCTCAACAAGTTCTTGTTTGTAGACTCGGCCTGGCCATTACCCTGAGGGTAATAGTTCGATGAAGTGCTTAGGTAAATACCGTTCTTGACAGCCCACTCAGTCACCTTAGATCCAATGAATGCCAATGCATTATCAGAGATTATTGTAGCAGGTACACCAAATCTGGTTGTTATCCCCTCATAAAAGTCTAAGATGCTAGACTCATTTGCCTCTTTGAGTGCTACTGCTTCTGTCCATTTGGTGAAGTAGTCTGTGGCTGTCAAAATCCATTTGTGCCCTTGGCTTGAATTGGGATTAATGACTCCAATGAAGTCCAAACCCCATTGCATGAATGGCTGGTCAACTGAGATTGGATGCAATGGAAGGGCAGCAAGTCTTCTCTTTTCCTGTGAAGAATGCACAATTCTTACACCTCTTGATCCATGCATAGCAATCACTGAAGATTTTAGGCCAATAATAACCAGCCTTCATGATTTTTAGAGCTGTCACTCTTGGTGCAAAATGGCCACCAGCTGGTCCACCATGAAACTCTTCCAACACCCTTTGAATCTGATTTGTGCTAATGCATCTCAGCAGCACTCCATTCACATCTTTCTTGAACAAAACTCCATCAACAATGGCATACGGGACAGCCTGCAATCTGAAGTGTCTCCTTTGGGTCTTGTTCATCTCTGGAGGGCATAGGCCTGTGCCTAGGAAGTGTATAATCACCTTGGGTCCAGCAAGGAGTGGGGGAAGCATTGTCTTCTTCTTGATTGCCACTTGGCTCATGGCTGTCCTGGACTGTCAAAACAGCCTCTTCTTTGTTGCATACTTCTTTTTGCTTCCCCAAAACCAGCTGCTCACACAATCCTTTCCCTCTTACCAGCTTGGTGATCTTGATCTCAATGTCATACTCCATGACACGGGTGATCCAACCTGCCCTTTTCTCATTCAAATCCTTGTTGAGGAGGAAGTCCTTAACTCCAACATGTGAGACCAGCAACTGGACCTTGTTGTTTGAGATTAAATGCTTGAATTTCTTCAAGCTTCTGATTACTGCAAGCACATGCTTCTCAATAAAAGAGTACCTCACCTCATAGTCATCTAGGCTCTGGCTGAAGAAGGCAATCGGCTGCTCATCATTATCTTTGTTCTGCTGTACCAAAATGGCAGAAATAGTGTCATTACCTCCAAATGCATAGAGGATGAAATCCTTGGAGAAGTCTGGGTTGATGAGAGTTGGTGCTTGAGAGATAGCTTCTTTGATTGCTTCAAAACTCTCCTTGCCTTCTGCTGTCCACTTGAAAGCCATGCTCTTCTTTAACATTTTGGTGATGGGCTTGACAAGGGCTGGCAAAATCTGGGACAAACCTCCGAACAAAGTTTATCCTTCCCAAGAAGCTTTGAAGAGATTTCTTGTGGCTTGGCAATGGTAGTGCTCTTATGGCTTCAACCCTCTCTGGATCAATTGCTAATCCTTCCTTGGAGACAATATGGCCAAGGAGCTTTCCTTCATGTGCAAGAAAGATGCACTTCTTGGGATTCAAAGACACTCCGAACCTTCTACACCTCTGAAACACTTGCCTGAGGTGAAAGAGATGGTCTGCTGCATTCTTTGAGAAGACAGTGATATCATCTAGGTATACCAGCACTATATTGTTGATCAAGCCTTTGAATGCCATGTCCATTGCCCTTTGAAAGGTAGCACCAGCGTTGGACAGCCCAAATGGCATTTTCCTGTAAGCATATGTGCCCCATTTGGTTGTGAAGGCTGTCTTGAATTGGTATTCTCCCTTCACCATAATCTGATTGTAGCCTGAGTATCCATCAAGTAGTGAGAACCTTTCTGAACCAGCTACAACTTGCAATATTTGCTCCATGGAAGGGAGTGGGTAATGGTCCTTGAGGGAGGCTCTATTCAAGTCTCTGAAGTCAACACACAGTCTTATTTCTCCATTTCTTTTTCTCACTGGCACCAAGTTTGCAACCCAACTTGAGTGTTTGATGGGGAAGATGATACTGGCCTCAATAAGCTTGCTTAACTCTTTTCTCATGAGAGGTTCAATATGAGGATTCACTGGCCTTTGCTTTTTCCTGACAGGCTTGGATTCTGGATCCAACTCAATAGTATGTTGTGCCAACTTTGGGTTGAAACCTCTTAGATCTTTGTAAGTCCAAGCAAAGACATCTGGGAACTCTTGACAAAGCTGAACAAAATCAGATTTCTCTTGTGAGGTACTTACTTTGCCAATCTGCAATGTTTTGCCTTCTTCCACTAAAATAGGCTCTGAATCTTCACCCTTTACTTGAATGTTCGCTTTCTCCTTCCGGAACTGATCATTCGGGTTGAAGATTGACTCCAAGGTTATGAGGCCTTTTGGTAATTTGTTAGTTCTCAGCTGCACCACTTGGTCACCATACTGCTGCTGCAGCTTGTCTTGATTCCTGGCGGAGAACTCAGCTTCTTCTTGTAGGAAATTAACAATTTGCTGATCATTCTCGAAGACTTGCCAACTTGTGTTGTTATCTGGAACAGCTGGTCTCACAACCAATTTGATATGAGGCTGATTTTTCTCACTTTTGATACTTTCTACAACATCAAACGCAGCCCCAATTGCTGCTAGTCTGTCAGCGGCTTCATTCTTTTTTCTTGGGATGGAATTGATGCTAAAAGCTTCAAAATCTTCAATAAGATCCCATACCTGATTTTTGTAGTTCTTCAACAGATCATTTTTGGCAGCATTTTTTCCTTTGACTTGGTTTACAATCAGCTCACTATCACCAAATACTTGTAAATTCCTGATGCATTTCTTCTTTGCCCAGTGCAGTCCATGAATTAAGGCTTCATACTCAGCTGTGTTGTTTGAACAGGAAAACTGGAAACGGAAGGCTGAGTAATACCTTATACCTTGTGGTGAAATGAGCATAGCTCCTCCTCCTGCACCTTGTCTACTCCTTGACCCATCAAAGAACAATTGCCATACTTCATTCTTGTCTTTATGATCTGGCTTGGTGATGCTGGGGAGAGGTTGATTCTCTTCATGTAAACAATAAACTCCTAGCTCAGATTCTTCTACTTCTTGATAGGGATCAAAAGCATGCACCTTGCTTTGCCCATTCATCAAGAGTCAAATCTGGGATACTTCCAACCTTGGTGTCAGCCTCATCAGTGCTTGGGTGATCTTCTTGATCAAATGCTGAGCAATTGGCATTAATCTGACTTGGAGTGTAAGGCTCAATATGGAAGTTTGCAATAGGTTCAGACCTAATTGTAGCCTTAGTTCCATACCTTGTTCTGAATAGCATGTGAGACTAATCAACAGGCAAATATCCTCCAATCTTGGCTGTGAAGTCCCTTGACAAGCAAAGGGCAAAGAGTGGTGGAAGGTCTATGACTGATACATCTTGTAAAACAACAACATTTGGACATGCGTGCAAGGTAAGACTCAAATTTTTAATCACTCCAACTGTTGCTATTGCTGTCCCATCTAGCTGCACTACCCCTTTAGATGTTATTTCATACTGGAGCCCTAGCTGATCAGCTATTTGTTTAGGCATTACTGAGCTACTTGCTCCAGAGTCAATCATGCAATTATGTACTAGCTGATTTCCAATGATTAATGAAACATAGAAAGGAGGGGGCTTCAACATTTTACCTTGTTGTCCTCCATGATCTCCTTCAGGCTGGGCAGCATTTGTAAGCACTTTGTCTTGCATCTGAACCTGCTGATTCGAAGTTGGCCAATCCTTCATGGCAGCTTGCAGCAGATCTCTTTGGCCTGGGATGGATAGGGATTCCCACATAGATATATTGACGTTTGTCTTCTTCATCTGATCAATGATACTGAATGGTGATGAAGGATCTCTCTGTTGTCCCTTGGTTTGCACATTTACTCCTTGCATGTGGGCAGCAACAGCTGGCATTTGAGTTGGCCTAGGGGCTGTTCTTGGCTGCCCTTGTGCATTTGAAATTGGATTTTGCTTGCCAACCACTTGTGGAGCCATGGAAGGTTGTGGATTGGCTGGGGCTAATGGCTGTTCTTCACCCAAATTTATCCTCTTTGACCTTGTGTTGGCTGCAACACCTTGAGAAACTGCCTGATTCATGCCACAGAAATCTTCTGCTTGCCAGTTTACCAATGTGGTGTCATTTGGGGCTGATTGCTGTTGGAATGTTTCTTGTTGTTGACTGTTTCCTTGACTGCCCTCACCCTCCACACCAGTAGTTGTCACCATCAATGCTTGATTGAGAGCACCATTGAAACACATGGATTGGTTATGAGGCTCGTTGCATGGAAAGCACCAATCATATTCCTGAGCAATGTTGTTCTGTGTTGGCACTAATGCCTTAGAGGCAGATATGGCATTTGGATTATAGGGCTGGAATGGTCTATTGGCAGGAGGCCTTGTTTGATTCATATTTGCAGCTGGATTAGGTGGTCTTTGTGGTTGGTATGGCTGCCTATTAGGCTGAGCTTGGGGTTGATAAGAAGGTCTAAAACTTTGGGCTTGTTGCCTTTTGAGAGTAACCAGCTCATTGCCTAGGTTTTGCAATTGCTTCATGACCTCTTGAAGCTCATTTGGGGCACTTGGAGATGAAGTGGAAGCTTCATTTGAACTCTGATTTCTAGGAGTGGGAGAAGGAGCCAAATTAGGTGCTTGACTAGTGTTTGGATTCTCTAAACTTGGAAACAATGGCATGGGAGGCCTAGGATCCAGTTTACCAGCTTGAATAAGACAGTTTTCAGCTCTAATGGCAATACTATAAGCAACAGGGATAGTTGTGCCTCCCATAGATTGAATTAACATAGAAATATCAGAATTCAAAGCTTTAAGATAGTATAGAAAAGCACCTTCTGCTGTTGGCCTGACTGCCACTGGAATCCTATCCCAAGACTTTTGAAATCTGAATTTGAAGTCAGTCAGCTGCTCATTGGGAGCTCTCTTGATAGTTGTCAGCTGCTCCAAAAGAGACAAGTTGTCTCCCTTCTCTCCAAATTGCTCGTGAAGTGCTATACACAACTGATTCCAATTTGTGATAGAACCAGCTCCAAGGCTCCTAAACCATTGCAATGCTTTACCCTTGAATGAAGATGCCAGTAACTTGACAGCCACTTGCATTTCATTGATTTCATGGATTGCACAAAGGTTAGCAATATCTTTAACATGATCACCTGGAGTAGTCTGATTTTCTCCAGTGAAGTAGGGAATGTTCTTCAAGGCTGCAATAGGAACTGGATGTTGTGCATTGAGGGCAAGTGGGCTGCTACCTGTGAAGTTGACGTAGGGATTGTTCTGAGCCATTCTGATTGGTCTTAAAACCCTTGTATGACTGAATGAAAGGCCTACCAGGTGGAGGAGTTGAGAGAGTTCTGTTTGGTGGAGATGGAGACCTTTGAATCCTTCTTCCTCTTTGCCTTCTTCTTGGAGATAATTGCAGGTATTCAAACAACACTTCTTCTTCTCCAACTCTTGACCTTGTGGTGATTCTTCTCATGAGTTTTCAGGCCTGCACTGCTGAAACCAGTTGATTCTTCCCCTTGGAGTTCGCCAGATATGCAAATAATAGCTCTTTTAAGCAAGAAAATTGCAGCAGATGCATATCAACTTTGCTGCAATAAAAATGAGACCTCTAGTGTCCCACCGGGCGTGCCAAAACTGTTGTTGCAAAATCACAGCACCCCTGGATGCAGATCAGGCTTCTAGGTTGATCACTCTAGCATCCAGTGTGATTGCATAACATGGAATCCTCTCTCCAAGTGTGGGACTTGTGAAACTGAGAGAGGAATCTCCAGATTAGAGGCTGGTTCCTCAAATTCCTCTGATTTAGATGCTACATTTTGCAAAACTACAGAGGTTCAGATCCTAAACCTACTCTAATCTTGCAAGGAGACAGGGATAGAAGATGCATAAAAATAAAACTAAGCTAATAGAGGTGATGCACCAAAAGGAATGGTGAACACCATTTTGTCAGTGAAAATAGACCACAAACCATGATATACAACATAAAACATACACAGACTGATAAGATATAATTTGCAGTGAAAGAAATGAAGCAAATAATACAAAAGAGGGTTGAAATCATCCACAGACATGTATTATCTTGCTCCAAAGATTGATACAAAACACTGCATTACATGCTCAAGAGGTAAATTCGTATTACAATCAAATGGAGAGGTTTGAACTTGCATCAATCACTTGCCTGGAGGTGAGAAGAAGGGAGTCTGCTAAAACAAAAATGTTCGACCTTTAGAAATGAAGCCAAATCTCTTTTACATATAGCAAGAATGAGAGGGGAAAAGAGTAGGAAATGCCATGAGAGCCCAACCACTTCCTTGCATGCAGATGCATTCAAAATGGCAGATGGGCGGATCCTTACAAACCCATACCCTGTCATTTTGACCAGAAGCAGGAGAACTGCGACCCATTCTGCATTAAATCTGGTTGCTGAAATGTCACTTCTGTCCATTAACACGCGTCAGAGGTGTTTCTCAATTTTCTCCTCTCCAAACTGCACCAAAATTCAAGATTAACCCCGGAATCATGTAGAGAATTTCATAAGCTTTCCGTTGATATAAAGAACGTGCAAATCTGAGCTCTGGATCAAAAGATATGGTCGATCTGAAGATTTAGGGCACAAAACAGGTGAAACGGATTTTGAAATTTTTCCCGCGCTCTGCCACCTGGATGACACGTGGCAGGCATTGATTCGCATAAGCAACCTTTTGGAACTTTTCTTTCCTCCGGGCCACTTGGACACTTGCATTGATTGGTGGGCAAGATTCTTTGGCTGAAATTCTAACTCCCTCGAGCTCCGCCCTTGCTCCATTGGACACGTGTCCTATTTCATTGGCTCGGGCCAGTGCTTGAAACCTCGCCCTTTGACTTTTTGGACTTTTCTCCTTGTGACACGTGTCATGATTTGATTGGTCTGACGGGTCTGCCAGCTTTTCGCGTCCCCACGTCCTTTTGTCCCGGATGTCCCAGTGCTGTCTGGGACAAAATCTCTGATCCACCTGAAATGGGCTTCCTTGTCCCTCATTCTGCCGATGACACGTGGCATGACTTGATTGGCTTTCGGCTCCTTCGGCTATCCGCGTCCCACGCGTCCCTTTGTCCCAACTGTCCCAGTGCTGAAGTTCTTCCGTTTCACCCGATTCGGCCGGTTCGCGTCCTTCGCGTCCATTTGTCCCAACTGTCCCGGAGTGCGAAAGTTCCCCTTTTCGGCCGAACCGGCTTCCGGTTCGGCGTCCTTTTCGCGTCCTTGTCCCATTTGTCCCTTAATGCTTGCGACAAATTCTTCCTTCGGCCTGGGCAGATCTTTTGTCCCAAATGGCCTTTGCTTAAGTTGGCGGCCTTTAGCTTTTCGCGCCTAGATGTCCCTCACGTCCCGACTGTTTGTGAGGACTAGGACTTAGCCAATTTTTCATGATTTTTCCTGGCCCAAGCTTGTTTTCTGCAACTTTTTCATTTTCTCAGAACTTGCTCCCTTCTTTGGCCAGGGGAGTTAGAAAAAATCTGAGGGGACCCTAGAAACATGATTTTTTCCTGAATCAATCTATTTGCCTGGGACTTGAGAATTCTGATGCATGTTATCGAAATTTACCCTGGGGGGGTGAATTTTGGATAACAGTACCTACACACATTAAGTGTGAATGCATCATGTGACCTTTGAGTTGATCTTATATGACTAGGATTAACATGTCTATAATTGTGAGAGACTCTGTGATTCTAAGGTTAAAAACTATGAAATTCCAACATACATAAGTTCTTCCACATTTCCATATGCAGTTTTGCTTGGTATGTTAAGACAGATCTAAAAATGAAACTGTGAAATTGGTATGAGATCCAGTATGTATGGTTCAAACTATTCCTATTACATCTTTTCTGCTAAACCTCAATATCTATTCTGGAATTAAAGATCATGAAGCAGTCATCATTTATTCCGAAATAGCGTCAGAATTAGTTCTGGAGCTCATAGATTTGTTTAGTGAATTTTTTAGATTAGTTTGCAAACTTTTGGGGAATAAGCTCCAGAACTCTCACAGATGTGTTTGGTGCTTAATAGAGAAATATTGTTCTGGAAATTCTCTAAAGTTCTGGAACATGATTGGAGATCTAGTGGGGAGAACCACTAGATATTTTACATCTCCCATCATGACTTAGGGTGCATGATGAGGATTTCTTGAATGGTAGATCCAAGAAGAGTTATGCACTTAACCTATCCCCATCATGAACCGCCAAGGACTAAACATTACTGTGTATTTGATGAGATTTCAACCAAAATCATTAAACAGTTGTGATTGTAAAATGTAAATAAAGTTAGATTATTGTGTTTCAGAGAGGAATTTTTAGAGATATAGAAATGAGATAAATATAAGGAGAAAATGTCATGGAGGAAGTATCCAGATCTATACATTTTGGTTAGGATGAGTGTGTGTAATCAATAAAATAGCCATTCTAATTTGAGAGAATCTATGATTGTTGAGCTTCCTTGATTCAAGGAGGAAACTTGTAATACAAAGCACTCCCACCAGATACAGTTAATAGCAAAAGTTAGTGTTTTATTTAGCAGGAGCTAGATATAAAAAGTGTGATATTCTTAGATGGTTTTCAAGATGTATTTATGTTTAGAATGTAATGAAACATATAAGGTTATAGGCCAAGGAGGAATACCTAATGTTCCTGTAGTGTTCAGATTTAAAGGTTGTGACTTTTGAATTCTTCAATCCAATGTTGACTATGAGAGCTTCCTTTTGGCTAGGAGGAACTACCTGAAATACACAACAAGACCACAAAAGAGGATTAAATAATATATGTCAGTGGGCTGCCTAGTGTGTGCTAGATCCAGGAAGTGTGATACTTCCTCGGTGGCAGTCAACCCATTGTTTAATACAATTTAATGTAAGAAATAATGTATGTAAATAGAATCCCACTATAATTGATATGATTTAGGTATCTCAACCAAATACAATAAGCAAGTCTAACATAGCAGGCTAGGTTATGATCAAATACTGGAGGTGGGGTAGTTGGTCAGGGTTCTGGTACTGGTTAGGGTCAGGTTTTGGGTCACTTAAGGTTGTTTGGGTGAAGATTCTTAGGTTCTGTTATTGATAGGATGGCCAAAACATAGAGACCGATATCGGTCAGATATAACTGATGATGGTTTAGAGAGAACCGATGATGGTCATGGGTAACTGGCATTAGTACGGTCGGGATGATAGTAACTCAATAAGATCTAATTGTGGAAATTGATCTGAGGTTAGACAGAGATAAAAAAAGGGGAATGATGAGGTCTGTGGGGATCTTAGGAACACTCAGAGATGTATAAAGGTTGTGTATAGATGATCAAATGGTATGGTGGTGAAGGGTTGAGTTTGTAGGAAAGTGAATGGTGGGGGAATGGAGATGCTAATAGAAAATGATAACAGAGATGACAAAAACCTTTAAAACAAAACAAGGATGGAATGACACAGGTGATAAATGCACTTACTGATGTTACAGGTCAAATGGCTGGGTGGTGGTGATGATTGATCGGTGGGATGGAGCTTGGTGCCGCATTGGTGCTTCCTGGAATGCTACCATGAGAGTGATACCTATAGATCTATCTTGATGCTGGCTATGACTATCTTGATGTGTGAAAGAGCTTGGTTCTTGCTTGCATGCAGATCTCCTTTTGCTCCTAAAATTTAGAATGTGGCCAACCTCTCAAACAAGGTTACCAAAATGGTTATATGGTAACCGATGATGGTTTCGGGTTGACCGGTGTCGGTTTCGGGATGACCGGCGTTGGTTAAGGTGGGATTCCCTAGGTTTACTAAAAATGACAGATCTTGCAATCATTTGGGCCAGGTCTGTCCATTTCTCATAGATCAAAACAGACGTTATCTTTTAATGAGCGGGAATGTGGTTAGAGGAATAATAGGCAATTGATTTTTAGGGTTGAACTAAGTCTTAGTTAGTTATGGTGAGTAGATAGATACTAAAAATAGGTTTATAATGAGGTGTCTAGGTGAGGTGGTGGGGTGAGGTGTCTAGGTGAGGTGGAAATTGGGTTAGTTAAGATAATTAAATAATGAATAAAGTGAGGATGAGTATTAATTTAATTAAAGTAATTAAATTAATATTAATGTGTGATGTAAGGGTCATGGTTAGGTAAAAGTGTTTAAGTTAGCTATTTGAAAGGGGACCAAGGGGAGTGTGACCCAATTTTGGTGTCTACATTTTTCCCCTTTTTGTTATGTAGCTTGTATTGGTAAGTGATGCTGACAAAAATAGGAAGTGGTTGCCCCATGTGTGGGTGAAGGTGATCCCCCTCAAACTAGGCACTGATGAGGTGGAATACAGAATCGGTGAGTGGTTTGATAAAGGTGTAGGTGGTGAAGATAGGTGGGGAATGGGTTTGAGTATTGAGGGAAAGGTGACTGGTCAACTTGGGTAATGGGTAGTAGGTGGTGGTCAAAATCAGGGTCATAGGTAATGACAATCAAATGCACACACATGTATAGATTGCAACACGGTACCAGGTTGAAGAGCTTGCAAACTCTACATCATCCAAGGTCGATAGGTTTATCCAAACAAGGGTGAAGTGATTCAGGTATCCAAGGTATAGGATATGGTCTGAGAAACACAACATAGGTCAGGTGCAGGAACATTTAGGTATGTTCTGGTACACCAAAGGTTTGGTTGGGATAAATGACATGACAATAGGAAAGGTATGGTTGGTAGGCTAAAACAACATAGGTAACAACATCACAAGGTACAATGAGTACATAAGGTCAATGGTCACACCAAGTAGGTCAAGTTCAGGAAAATAGGTCATGGCACGGGTAAGGCCAAAGTATAGGTAAAATAAAAAGTCCCTAAGATGCAACAAAGGAAATGTAGGGGTAGGTTGGGCTTATAGGTATGTTCAATGGTTGGTCCAGGTAAAAAGGGCATTTGCATAATTTTCAGGTCAAATAGGCATGGTTGAGTCAAGGTCAATGAGGCATGATTGATGTCAGGTATAGGCATGACTGAGTAAGGTTTAGGTATGATGGAGTTAGGTTGTAGGCATGGGGGTTTATAGTCAAAAATCCATATTTTACAGACTCAAGTATGTGTTGTGATTTGGAGAAAATGATGATGATATACATGTTATGGTTTGCATTTCCGTAGAGAGAAAATATTGTACCCTAAGGTGGAGAGGAAATGGTGAGTTACAATGATAAGTGTAAGTGGTTGGCGATGTGAGGTCCATGATGGTGGGCAACAAATTGAGGAGGAGATAGGTCATCAATTGGTGATTCTTGATAGTTATGCTTGTTTGGTTTAATTTCCAATTGTTGATATAAAATGTGCCACATATTTTAAACAAACTAAGGTGGGATGATTGAGTTGAATAGTTAGGTCAAAATTAATGGTGGATTTAGGGGGATGGAAATAGGTTAGGGTAAAGAGTGGAGTAAAGGTCAAGCTAACCTTCAAGGGTCTCATGCCCTCTAAGTGTTTCCTACATAGCATGAGGGAGTGATGATGTTAAGGGGCCTATAGGCCGATGTAGTTCTCCCATAAGCTTGGGAAGAATATGATAGGATTTGAATAAATAGGGGGTTTTTGGTTTAGGGTAAAGAGTGGAAGCTAACCTTTAGGGCCCCATGCCCTTGAGTTTAGGTACATAGGCATGAAAAGGGGCCTCAGGTTATGTAGTTTCCCATAAGCTAGGGAAGAATATGATAGGTTAGGGGATGGGTGGTGAATTTTTAGGCAGTGAGTTTAGGTCATAGGCATGATGAGTTGATGTTTTAGGTCATAGGCATGGTTGAGTTAGGTCATAGGCATGGTTGAGTTTGTTTAAATATAGGTGTTAATGGTCTAGTCCTATATAGGATAATCAATAAGTAATGAGGAAGGTGAATGGTAAGAGGTGGAAAAAGAGCTGCTTAATTGATAAGAACCCTAATGAGTCTACCATACCCCAGATGGGCTTATGAAAGTAAGACCCTAAAGGCCTTGCATAATGGACTATTCTAAGGGTGAAGAAAGTCACATGATCATGAAATGTCATGGTTACGGAAAGTCCCTTGAGTAGAGAGGAAATTAGGGTGAAAAGGCAATGAGGTGAAAATAGGTGGTTTAGCGTAACTTAGTGTACGACAACATGTTTACTTGGCAAGAAACCCATGATCAAAATAGGCAAGTCCATGATGAAAAAGTTAATCTTTTTAGTTTTTTTTTTTTACTTTTGTTTTTGTTTTTGATAGACTGATCGATGTGGGAAGTCTATATGGGATGAGTATATTATCTCCTTGAGGTCTTCATGAAGCTGATCGATGTGGGAAGCTTCTAGATATTTTTATTATATTTTTGCAATGACTTTATATAGTTGTCCTTCAAGGGAGAAGTCTATTTATAGCGGTAAAATAGAGAGAAGAGATGTCCTTTTGAGGGAGTCATATTTTTGTTGGAAGTTTGACTCAAGGATTTGAATCCCATTTTTTTTTTGGATGCTTTAAGTCATGGAAAGACTATAGAGGAAGATTAGGTTCTTGTTTAGAAGACAAGACCATAACACACAGAGGTTAACTATGAAAGAGGTGGTTTCAAGTGATGAACGACCATGGGATTCCATCTTTAAGAAGATGAAAAGTATCCATGAGAATCATGCTATGAGTAGAGCCGTGGTACTCATATTAAAGATAAGGCTGAAAGGTGATGGGTAATCACATGATTCTTGTTTAGTCATTGATCCTAAAAAATGGGTAATATGGAAGGTGAACAACACTCAAGGGATGAGCAATCAATTGACAGAAAGTGATATAGGACTTGATTTCAACAATAAAATGGTCAAAGATGCAAGGCATTGAGGGGATTAGGTTCAGGTTTACCTTTGAGTGAAGACAAATGATAAGCACCTGATCCATAGGCATGGGTAATGATATAGGGTCCAAGCCAATTAGGAGAAAATTTTCCCCATTTACTTTTCTCTTCTTTGGTTACATGTTGATTTTCCTTCAGGACAAGGTCATTGACCTGAAAGGTTCATTCGTGGACACATTTTTCATAGGCACATTTGATACATTTTTGGTAGATTTGGAGATGGTCAAGAGCATTAAGATGATGTTCATCTAATAACTCAAGTTGCGCCAAAAGATCTTGGCGAAAGTCATCTTCATTGAGCATGTCTTGTAGTGAGATGTGAAGAGATGGAATCTAGACTTCGAGAGGCAAGACAACCTCAGTACCGTAGACCAGAGAAAAAGGTGTGGCAGCAGTCGAAGTGTGAATACTAGTGCAATAAGCCCACAAGGTGAAAGGAATGTGTGAATGCCAATCCTTGCCAGTATCGTCAACTACTTTCATAAGAATTTTGTTCAAGGTTTTATTGGTTGATTCTGCTTGGCCATTGGTTTGTGGGTAATAAGGTGATGAGAAACTGAGTTGGATGCCAAAAGCATCACACAACTTACGTAGGGTTTTGTTTTTGAATTGCTTTCATTTATTAGTGATGATACTGGGTGAGGAACACCAAAGTGACAAATGATGTGATGGTTGATGAATTCACATATTTTCTCAGATTTTGTAGAAATGAGGGGAATGGCTTCTACCCATTTAGTATAATATTCAGTAGTGGTTATAATCCATTGGTGGCGTTGTGAAGAATGGGGATTGATCTCGCTGACAAGATCCAAGCCCCATTGAGAGAAAGGCCAAAGGTCTCGTGTGACCTGTAAGGCATGACTAGGTGTGTGATGAAGATTAGCATGTTGTTGGCATTTCACACAACATTTGACATAGTCACAACAATCGTGGTTTAGGGTTGTCAATAATAGCCAAGGTGAAGAATGCGTTTAGCGACATCTAAACCACTAAAGTGGCCTCCACAAATTCCATTGTGAACTTCCTTGATGGTGTATGGAATTTTAGAATTGGTAAGGCATTGTAAGATAATACCAACAGAAGCTATGCTTATAAAGGAGACCACGCATAATGACATTTAGAGAATTTTTAAGAGACACTTTTAAGGAAATGCACATTGTCCATTATGAGTGAGATCAACGGGTAAAAGGTGAATGGAAAGGGAAATTTTGTAGTCTGCAAAATTGCTTATACCAAAGGTCATGTGGGTCAGGTGTAACGGTTCTGGACAGAGTAGACTCATGAGGTAAGTAAGAGGGTGGTTGCAACCTTTGTATTGTGACAAAACTTTGAATCCAAAGCCTTTCCATCAGCATGTGGTGAAGGAAAGTGTGAGTGAAAGTAGGCGGTATAGTAAATTTATTAGATGAAAACGTGGGGTCATGTTTGGGATGGAGGTTCGGGTGAATAAAGCAATATCAAGTCCCCCATATGTTAGTTAGTCGAACAATGTTTAGGACCATAAGGAAAAACCTTCACCTACGCACTAGTCATATACCATTAGGGTTGACGTAGGTTCCATACTCTTGTGGAGTGAGGAATGTATTGATATTGTATAGGTGGTACTCCCCTAAGAGTAGGCATTGAAAAATACCTTCTAAGGGCTTCATATTAGCAATATTGTTTATACAATCAAAATCCAATTTGAAAGATAGATGGCATAGGTTCATTGGGAAGTAGATGAATGAGATGTAGACTAGCCCCAGTAGTCCAGGAATACAGTTGGTTAGCCATGAAGAAGAGTGTCATTTGGTAAGCATTCTGGATGGGTGGCTATGTATTCATGGGGGAAGGTGAAGTTAGAAGGTTGAGTCCCAGAAAGCCTTGCGTCTACTAGTACAAGTACAGCGTTAGGTCAGTACAACATGTTACAAGTTTTGAATGGACTTGACGGGATGAATGAATTTGAGGGATGGTGCAATTATGCCCTTCAAGCTCAAATTTTACACAGCTGATGTTGTAAGGTTTGGAAGGTACAACCCATGCGTAAATCCAGGGTCAGTATTTCCAACAAATAGGTTATGGTTGAACTAATGACAGAGTTCTAAGACGTAGAATAGTTCTAAGGCTAGTGCGAGGGCCTTTGGAACATGAAGGATAATAGTGCCAGGGTGGAGGTGATGGCTTATGTTGAAGGACTGATTTCTCATAACTGGGTTATTATGCATATGTTAGAAGCATGATACCTACATTTGAATTGTATGCGTGGGAGGATATGATGTTAAAGGGCTAGTCACCACCAATGAGCATGATGGTCATATGTGTATGTTATCGATATAGACAGAAATGAATATATGGGATCAGGGTCATTTGACTGAGAGGTACAATCTCCTCTTCAGAGAAGATGAAAGGGTGGTGACGGTGAGAAGTGGGCATGGGGGTAAAAGAAGGATAGATTGATTTACCTTGTGAGGCCACATGGTGAGGGGTGATAGGCGGAGGCCACTGGTGTGGGGTCATTGGGTAGGAAACTTCAATGGATTGTAAAATGATGATAAAGGATTTTCTCCTGAAAGATTCAGACAACTTATTTGGTTGAAGATCATACAAAGACATATTTGAGGAGGCTGATGTAATTGATTTTATCATTAGGATGGGTGACCCCATCAGAGATAGGGTATGTAGGTCCATCGGATGGTGATCTTGGGAGCGGGTGCGATGGTATATTGGGTCATGGGGTTGGTTGATGGCTAGTTGATTTTTCTTTTCCTTTGTCTTTTTAAGCATGCCAAAAGTGAACCATGTTAATATGAGGGGAGGTGGATGGAGAAGGTGTGTCATGAAAGGTATAAGCAATAATATTTGAAAAACCCGGGGAAAGATCCTTGTGAAGTGAGTAGGGCACATGGCCATTTGGGTGGTGGTTTGGCTAAATCTCTAATAGGGGACCATGTTGATCTTGGGAATTTTGGAGGTGGGAAAAATGGTTATGGGGGTGGAGATCCCCTAATCACCTGAAGGGTAATGTTGGATGATGATGTATGGTGACAGGTGAAGGTGGAGCATGGAAACTCATCAAGAAGGTCGTCATGAAAATTTTCTTTAGGAGGAAAAAGTTGCAAGAAGAATGGTTTTCTGTAGCCTTATAATTTTCTACATCATGTTTGGACACATGATGAATAGGCACGAAATTTGGTTTCATCAAACTATTTTGGTTTCAGGTTTAAGAGGATATAAGGTTGAAGCAGTGGTAATGTGATGACGGAAGTCTCTAAGAGATTGGTTAAAATGTTGGCGTAGGACCCCGCTAATGGATCTTTACAATGGGGGTGAGTGTGGGTTTGGGTACAGGTGATATGATTCATGAGGGAAGAGGCTTTATAGGAGGGGGAATGGGTTGGAATACTAAGTTTGGTAGGTGGAGGATCTTATCATCTTGATGGCATTGCTTGGGTAAAGGTGTGGTAGAAGAGCTGTGTGATGGAAGGTTTTGTTGGTTTGACTACCTTATTGGAGGGTAGAGGGATTCTTACTTTGGGTTCACCTTCTTGGGTAAAGGTGACATGGAGTATTGTGATGTAGAAGGGAAAATAAGATGGTGGAAGAGGATGGGTTACCCGTGGGGGCAATGAGTTGTGGGTGAATAAGGTGGTTGGTAGAGGTGGGGTAGGTACCATTGGTTGGAGTTGTATAGGCAAGGTTGGGGTTATAGTAACTGGTGGAGGTATAGGTGGCAAGAAGTGCATGGGTGAGGGTGAGGGAGTTTGGTTTTTGGGTGAATGAGGTGTAACAAAGGCTCGTGATGAAGTAGTAGGTTGTTTAGCTTTTGACCGGTCTTGGGTATGAGATTGTTTGGTCAAGGTTGATGGATGAGGCCCTAGGATGGATGGAAGGGGGGAAGGTGACAAGGGTGTAGTAGGCGAGACCAGTGTGCGCGGCCTAGAGGTTTGGATTTTCTTTTTAGGCTGGAGGATAATGCTACTGCAGACTTTGGATGATGTGGCTAAGTCCAATCTAATAGGTGGGTGAGTAAGGCTTGATGTCGGCATAACACCCAAAGTAGTGATGGGTCTAGATATGGGTGGGGAGATAAGTGTGGGTAGGTTTTTAGGTTTGGGAATAGTTGTAGTAATGGGTAGAAGTTTGGATGGAAGTAGGGATGATGAAGAGGAATTTGTTTCAATTGGCATGGTCAGTGTAATTTTGGTTGCCGAAAATACCTTTGGGTAGATCGTGGAAGTATCTTTAGGAAACATTTGCATTTGGGTCAAAACGGGGAGTTGAAGACGTCCCCAGAGCATGGAATGATCAATGTAATCCAAACGATCAACCAGCCATGAAAAATGGGATTACTGAAGAAGGTGATGGAGTGGGTTTGGTAGAAATCCCTATAAAATATTTCTGTGAGATAGGGAATTGGCTAGCCTCGGATTCTGTAGGTAAAAGAGTTGAGATCATGTCAATAGGGTTCTGGGATGCTAAGGGGAGAACTATCCCCAACAGGTAGTGACATGTCTGAAGAATCTCCCATGGGTAGGAGAGATAATAGGTTAGGTGAGGTAGTCTTCTCTCTTGGTGGAGGAGAAGGTGATGATGATTATCTTGTGGATGGGAGAATAACAAGTGTTGAAAGTTCAGAAGGCTGGGAAGCAGATGATGACATGACATTGGTAGAAAGTGTGGGTTCCTCCATGAGAGCAAGGGGAGATGAGGGGGACTCCTTTGTGGGTGGAGGAGTAGAAGAGGTATGCTCCTCTGTGGGTGGAGGAGCTCGTGCCAAGATTTCCTCAATAGATGAAGTAGGTAGGTTTGAGGAATAGTGGGCATGATATCAAAAATTGCATGGAGCCTCACAGACATTGTTGTCAATGGATGAAGGTTCACTATTTTGATCAGAGGATGGTTTCTGATTAGCGAAAGGATTTTTAAAGATGTCAAAATTCTGATTTGCTGGCACGTTTGAGTTGTCTACAACAAGGTCTCCATTTTATATCATCTCTTGAATAATGTTTTTAAAAGTTATGCAGTTACCATCACTATGTCCTTTAACACGATGATAATTACAGTAGTCGTGTTCTTTATACCATGCGGGCATAGGACGAGCAGGGTTGAAAACTATATGAGGTTTTATGGGAGGAAGTGTAATGGCTCTAGCTTTAATGAAGTTTTTCCAAGACCGAAGAATAGGGCTCTCTGATCGAAGTGTACTTCTGTTGCTCCTGCCAGAGCTGAAAATCCTGAACAGGAGAAAGATTGGAAGAAGGTTGAGCTTGATTAGAAGGATGAGGTGGACCCGCCTTGAGGACTACCGCGTTGGCTGATCCTTTGGGCTTTGAATAGTTATTTTGGGGTTTTGAAGATGAAGAAGATTCATTTGATTTGAATGGGGTGTTCTTGTTCCGTAATTAGATTTTCTTTTCTTCAATGACACAAATTTCAAGTTTTTCAGACATGGTGAATGCTTCATCAAAGGTTTGGAAGGTTTGGACTTGCAGAGTTTGTGAGATGTGTCTGGCACAAGCTCTAGTGAACAACTCAATAAGTTCAGTCTGAGATAGTTGGAACATCAATTGGTTAATAAGACTTCACCAACGAGCAATGAAATCTGTGATAGATTTGTCTTCGTACTGTCAGGTTTAATAGAGATCGGTTATGGTGACTCTCTTGGTAACATTGATTGAAAAATGATCTAGGAAATCTTGGGATACTTGATTAAAGGAATAAATGGAATTTCGAGGTAGTTCACTGTACCAATCTAATGCTGGTCATGTCAGGGACATAGGGAAAGTTCATAGGAGTAAAGCATCATCGTGGGCGATTAGGTAACACCCATGTTTGAATGACTGCAAGTGCTGCTGTGGGTCTTCTTTACTATTGAAGCGATTGAATTTAGGCATTTTCCAATGCATTGGGTAAGGATATATGGGAATAGATGGATGGATAGGCTCATTACAGATTTCATCATATGTTAAAGAATTATGTGAGCCAGAAACAGATGCTTCTAAGGTCTGCATTTTCTCCATCATCATTTTAATGAGGTAGTTAGTAGGTTGGGATGAATGGGTGCCCCCTGTAGAAAAAGGGGGTTGATGTTGAATGTACGAGGTTGGTTTTATGTTGTTGTATGGTGGTGTTGAGTATTAGAACTGTGTAGGAGGAATAGATGTTTGACTCAAGTTTTAAAAAAATTGATTTGGTGTAACATCCTCATTTTAGACAATAGAACAAGTCAAATTTTTTTTTTTTTTTTAAAATTGCAAACTGGTTCTAAATACATAATTTAGAACTCACAATTCAAATAACCATTTATATAACAGACAACCATATGCAGCTGTAATGACTCGGAATACCTCCGATCTATTCATTCCATGACTCGGTAACCTACCGATCTATTCATGATTAAAAAGAGTTAGTGTTTTTTTTTTAACACAACACTCTTGCGGTTCTCTTCCCTAATCTGGGATTCAGAATGCTCTGTCCAAGGAATCTAACTGAATAACTGTTACCATTATTCATCGGCATCTCATCCCTTAGACTAGGTGAATTAGGACAACGCAATCAGCAGCTTGCGATACTTTGGCCAAAGATTTGAAACATACTGTTCATGTCTCGTATTCCTTAACGGCATACTCGTCAATCTGGAATACGTCCTTCACCCCATTCATATGTTATATAGAATGTCTTATACTGACTACTGTCAGTCCTTCCTTTCACAACTGAATCACTCGGAGGCAGATTAACAAGGTGATAATGTTATATGGATGCCCACGAGGATTAGGGATATGATGACATACTGGTTCAACCTTGCAGTTCAACCAGTGTGTCGTGATACCCCAAATCTCCGAGGCAGTCTTATAACATGACCACGTTCTTAATCGGTCCCAGGGTAACTCGTGCGAAATCAAGTGTAAATCTTAGCGATCAATGCAAAGGGTGTCGCCATAAGTCACCTGCATTGTTGTAACTTCGAGAAGATCCTAATCTTCTCGGAGGTACAACCCTGCAGTCGACTTTATGTCGTCAACCTTTAAATCCGCCTCGAGAAGATCTACCCAATACCAAGCGTTACGCACTTAAGTTTAAATTACTTTTAAAGACTTTTCCCTAAGGTTAGCCTTTCCAAATCCCTGGATTCTTTGTCTTAAGACGACCCTCCTCTAAAAGACTCATTACATGGTAGAGGTATTACGGTCAAGCTCTCATCAAGGAGTCATTAGAATACACCTGATTCTAAAGCAACAGAATGGGACAATATCTCATAACCTTTACTTGAGATAGCCATCTGAACTCCATTTGATTGCCTATCAGTTCTCTTAACTGAATTTATATCATACTTTTTAGTTTAAAGATATAAATGATTAAGAATCCAATTTACTATTGTCCTGATATACTTAGGACTAGGGATTAGTAATTTAATCCAGTTTGTTTAGCGTTCTCTTTTAGGCTCAATTTTAACCTATCTTCTAGAAAGACAATTATTTAATTCCACTATTGCTTTTGCTAGATCAAATTAGAACTGCTAAACACTCATAAGAATTTAATCTCATTTACTTGCAAGCTTTCATTGTCAATCACAAAAGCATCCATATTATACAATAATAACAATGCCCTTTCGTTACATAAACCGAAGAAGGTCATCTTTCAGAAATAGAATACAACACATAAGTATCAAACACTTATTTCCATTCCTTTCAAAACTATACAATTACATTTTATGCAACAGCATACTTGATACAATGCTAACGGAAAAGAAACATCTTTTCCCATATAGTACATCTATAACATCAAGCTGAAATTCATCACAAATCAAATAAACAATCTGATCAGCTTGTCAGATCTGTACTGCTTTTACCTCTTACGGTAACCATCTGCAAAAATAGTCAACATGAGTCAGTTCAATGAACTGAGCATGATAAGCACTAACTTTTAAAACAATTGCAATCCATCAATTGTTTTCATTAAACACCCTGTTTAAATGAGATCAGATATTCACATAAGTAAACATAATCAGACTAAGCCCTTGTAATACAAAATGATTACAAATATGTAACTCTATCATTGTTACAGAATAGTCTTAATCACTTTCTAATATTTCATCAAATATTAAGAAACAAGGAACGAATGTACACAAACAATCATTGAATCCAAAATCACAACATTGGTCAGATTGTTTCATTCTCCAAAAAAAAGAAATCACATAACAATTCGGGATTCCACCAATATGTTACAAACAATTTCCCACTGATAGTCAAATATCAATAATATTAAATAAAGGAAGAGAAGAACCAAACCATTCATACTTCCTTTCACATAAGTTCATCACTGTACCGTCTTCACATATGAAAACATTCAACCAGTATAAAAATGAACAAGTTAGACAAGCCGCAAGCAAGATCACTGTTCTAAATCACGAAAAAGAACACAGCGAAACTCCTGTACAGCAACTAACACATCAACCATTCATGAATCAATCCTAAGCCCAATGCTAGTTCCTTTTACACAGTAGGGCTTTGACACCAGCTGAAAACAAGAAACTACAAGCGTATCGCTGAAAACAACAACCTTATTGCATCAAACAATCTAAGGTTTCCTATGGACTATGCTACGTTGTCCACACAATATTTCCAAATCATGCACAGTCAATCGGACAGATTAAATGGAAAAGAACATAGCATACCTATTCCTGCTCAGTCAAAATCGGACTGAAGTAAAAGAAAGGAAAACAACCAAGCGATCCTTACCTTGCCGCATGCAAGTCTTAGTGTGGTATTCGCGACTTACCCTAACAAGGTCAGAACACGAAATAGTCATCCATACTCAAGGATCTCAAAAAGTGGCAAAGACAGTGTCCAATGCCAAGTTCAGAAAGAAACAGAAGTACCAGCAACCTTTCCAGAATTCCTAATGATTCAAACGAAGGTAACAATTCAAGCAAATGCATATGAATTCATACTGTAAACTGTTAATGGTTTTGTACACATAACCACTGAACCCTACAGCAACGTACTAAGAAGTCGGTTGATAATTCCATCTATGCCATTCATGGCAACATTCAGAATGAAACAAGTGAAGCAAATCGAATACCCATTTCAAGCAAGGAGATCAACTGAGCCGCTTCGAACTTTCGAACAACTTTCACATAGAAATAAAAATGCATACCCAGGAAATCTATACTGATTATTTATTACAAATAACCGTGGTCAGAAGGCCTGTTCCTTTCTCTAAAAGGCTTCCACGAAAGCAAATAACAAAACACAAGGATGAATCTACATCCACAACAGTAGATAGCTTATATATGATTCAATCAAGGACTCCACTGAGTCGTTATAATAAAGTATAGATGTAGCAATATTATACAGAGTCAACAATAATCCCGTTTCCACGAAAACAAGGAAAAACACTTCCGTTGGGTCGCAAAGACTACGGTAACACAACAGTTGCCTGTTCTAAACCAAAAATTTGAAAAACAAATGAAACCCGAAAGTCCCATTAGTCGCTGCCAACAAATCCCACGACAGAGTTTCAAAAGAAGCAATAATACTGATCAGTCTTACAGTATTCATCAGAATCATTCCATACAGTTTCCATAACAAGAAACAGCGACCACAATCAAAAACATACAGTGGTCATATACTACACACAGGTATATTCTAAGGGCTCATGCCAAACAGGCCGAACACTCAAACCTTTATAAATAAATACCTCACATGTATAAGCCAGAATGAATACTCAAAGCAAATAGAGCCGAAGTTCGATTTCGACAAACACCCATCAAGAGGAAATTGAAAAATCGAACCAGAAGAGATACAGTGCCATAAATCAAACAAGATCTCCATAGAAAATTCATCTAATTTCCACAAAACATTTGAACAGAGTTGTTTTAATGAAAGCACTTGAAAGACAGCAAGATATTTAAAGGTTAGGGCCTAGCATGCCTGTATTTTGATCAAATTTCCGAAGCAGACCACAGGAAGAGCTCAAACCTCCTTTTCTTTTTCCACGATAAAGCGACCAACAAAATTTCGCTGTCTCCATCACATATATATCCTCCATGACAGAGAAAAGAGCCAGAGAAATTCATTCTTGCCATGCAACTCAAAGAGAACTGGTGCGAAGAACCAGTTAACAAGCAGAGCAAAAACCGAAAATCGCGATAAGCCAAACAAACCCACAAACTTCCCGTTTGCATGCCTTCTCGCGAGTTCCGTGCTCGCTTTCCGAGAAAATTAAATGCCATTAAACCAATTTTCCCGCTTAAACTCAACTTCCACCGACCGCCAGATTTGGTGACAGTCCATCTAAAACTCATGTTCATTTCCAAACTTAGCGACCTGCCACGTCCTCACCGGTTAGCCGTCGCCTAAGCCTCCGCCATGACCTGTCCTTCATCCTTATCCCTTACATTTATTGCCATAGAAAACACCGCCCATGGTTCGCCACCCTTCATAGGCCCCTTCATAATCTCCTCATAGTTAGGTTAGTATCTTAGGTTAGAGTTTAGGGTAATACCCACATTAACAAATTTACACAAAGCTACTAACTTAGGATATTAACAAATAGCCTAGGTCTAGGTTAGACTAACAATAATCTAACCCCTAGGTTAGGTTTTAGTTTTAGGTTACTAACCCTTAATAATTCAGTTTGGTCCTTGTCCTGAAAACTCGAAAAGACCTGTATCATACCTTCTAGAACAGAGGTAGCTCCTGTTCATATTGCAGAATTGTATGTCAACGAATTATTACCTGGTCTACAATCGAGACCTTCCAGATATACTTTGATATCGGGAACCATTTCATTTCCCAAGATCAGCCTGAGTCATACTCCTGACCTGCTTAATCAGTGCTTCCATACCTTGCAGCCTGTTCAAGGTCTGTGATCTAATTCATCACAAACAGATTTAAAGCATTACTTGGATCAATTCCACTGATCCAAGTCTAGATATTATAGATGAATATCTCTATAATTCATTCCGTGATCAGATTAATATTCAGACACAAAATGAAATAAATAAAAGAGTCTATTCATATTTTGACTCAGTCAAGATCTGCAATCTGCAAGAAATTCAATACATATCAAGCATGATTTCTGAATCGAGGATCACATCCTTTTACAAGAAATCACATATCAACACTTGTATTAATCTGGCTTTAATAAATACTAGAAACAATGCAGTTCATAAAGTAAATATTTTTGTCAGACAGTTTTATTCTGTTGCAAAAGAGAAGGATAGCAATTTTCATCTCTTCAGTTTTCCCAAGTTGCCTTTCTTCGCTAAACTGGTCCCCCACTGGACCTTACATGCTGTATATCTCAATTTCTTAAATGCAATTGGTGAGTTTCCAGCACTCGTGTGGGTTTACCAACGATTTATTCCTGGGGGTCTTGACATCGCCAGCAATCTCAACTTAAAACATGTGACACCGATCTAAACGTATTTCTTAAGCAAAGAACCCTATGGAAACATCATGCATGTGAGATAAGCAGGTGGCCAACTGGCTAACGATAAGCTACGGGATTGATTATTTACGACAATTTCGAAAAGGGTCCACAAATCGTGTGACAACTTGGCAGCTTGCAAAAGTTTATAGAACTCTTTCTGGGTTTACAAGACGCAGAAAAACCTTATCACCAAGCTCAAACTTTCTATCAACGCCGCTTAAGGTCACATAGGCTTTCTGTCTATCCGCTGCTGTCCTTTAATCGTTCACGAATCAGCCTTAAATTGATGTTCATTTCTGTGAGAATCTCTGGTCCAAATTACCACTCTATCCCCAACATGTCCAGACTAACAGGGGTTCTGCACTTTCTTCCTTCCATAAGTGCTTCAAGAGTGTTGACTCATCTTGAAGAGATGAGTGTATAAGTGTGTTTGGTATGCGAAATCTAACTAATCGAAGGAGTTTGTGCCCATTTATACTGTGATGACCATGCAATATCATTCGCAACATGTCCCCAACACTTGATTTACCCTCTCATTTGCCATCCGTTTCCTGGATGATATGTAGAACTAAAGTTTAAGTTTCGTTCCTAGGGCGCGTTAAAGGCGTTTGCCAAAACCTTGACATGATTCTAAGATCCCTGTAGATGAAATAATTCTGGTACAGCCATGCATCTGAAAATTTCGTGTACGAACGCTCTTGGCAGCAATGTGAATCATCTTTAGAATTTCTGACGATGAAAATGAGTTACCTTAGGTCAGTTTATCTACAAACCAGGATAACATCATGTTTATTCTGGACATAGGTAGTCCTATACAAAAATCATGGTTATTAACTTGCAATTTGTACTGCGGAATGCTAATGAGGATATAACAGTCCCAACAGGTCGGCATATGTTCTGCGCTTCACACCCTGACATTCCAGACAATGAGTCCACAAATGTATCACATCCTTTTTCATACCTTTCCAGAAGTATTGTTTTTCATATCGGCAAGTCATTTTTTGATACCGCATCGGGGTGTCCCAGTAGAAGGTGATATTGGATGAAATTCAACTAACAACTTCTTTCTCAAAATCATATCAGCACAGTAAAAATCTATACCCTATTTTCATAACGCAAGATTCCTCTCATTTATCAACATGAAAACTCTTCATACCTTTATCCTTAGGTTATGCAGCAAGCGTGCTTTTAACTTGCTGAAAGATAGCATCTGATTCTGAGGCACTTTATTTACTTCATCTTTAAACTGGTTTCTTAATGTTTAAGAGCAGAAATGTGCCTCTACAACTTAGAGCTATGCAGCTACTCTATTCTCTTCCCTTGATATATGCTAATATCAGAAGTCATATTGTGATAAATTCTAACCACCTTCTTTGTCTGGCATTCAAATTGGGCTGAGTAAAAATATATTTCAGTCTAAGTGATCAGTATTTCAACTCAAAGGTTCCTCAAGTAAATAGTGTTCCAGACTTGAAATGCGCATGAACAATTGGCAGCAAGTTCAAATCATGAGGGGCATAATTTCATGCTCATGTAACTTGAAGTTTTCTTACTTTCCATAAGCTATTAACCTGATCATTTTTGTAGACAAAACACCTCCAAGGCCTTCCCCAAAGAAGCATCTTTACAAACAGTAAAATTCCCATTATGGGTCTGGTACAGCCAATATAGGTGCAGAAGTCAAGCCTGGTCTTCTCAGACTTTTTGAATAGCTGCTTCACACTTTGTCGATTCCACATGAATTTCCTTATCCTTCTTTTCTGCATTGAATGTTATTGGTTGCAGCTATATCTTTAGAAAAATCTTCTAACAACATTTCCTATAGTAACCAGCAAGACCATTGAAGCTTCTACTTGCTTGCACATTCTTTGGTGCAGGCCACGTCAGTTATTGCACTATTTTTTTGAAGGATCTACCCGATTCCTTTCTTTACTTATGACAATGACCCAGATATTGAACTTTGAAATCAAGAAAGATCATTTGGATAACTACCATACAACCTTCCTTTTTCTCAAAATCCCAAAACTACTTCCAGATGCTCATTGTGCCCCTCAGCACTTTTAGAAATAAATGAAGATATCGTCCAGAATCACAAGTACAAACTTGTCCAGGTATTCTTGAAAAATATTGTTCATTAAAATTCAGAAAGGCTGCGGTGCATTAGTTAACCCAAAGGTAGAACTATAAATTCATAATGTCCGTACCTGTCGGAAGCTATTTTATGAAATCTTCCTCTTTTAATCCTTAACAACTGATGATAACCAATCAAAGGTCCATCTTAGAAATAAACCACTTCTCCACGCATTTATCAATAGATCATCATCCTAGGAAGTGATATCGGTTTCTTCTTGACTGTTTGCCTTTGGTTTCACATCTGATACTCAATACACGTCTAGTGTCCATCCTTCTTTTTCACAAATATCAACAGGGTGCTCCCCAAGGTAACACTTGTTCTAAATCAATATCCTTTAACAAAGTTCTTGTAACTGTGCCTTAAGAAGCTCTACTAACTCAGTAGTTATTCATCCGATAAGGCCACCTTGGAAATAGTTTCCGTCCCCGGCTTGATTTCAATGGAAAATCAAATTCCTCTTGGGTGGTAACCTGGTACATTCCTCGAAACATCCCTGAAACCTTTTAGCATAGAGGGAATGTTCATGAATCCATCATCTTCTTTCAGGAGATTCCGATATCTTTAACGCATAAAGGTACTCCTTTATTTTTAGCCTTTTTAAGCTGGCATACTGACGAGTTTTTCTACTGACATTTCTCGTTTCACCCTTGAAGCTCTGCTGATTCCATCGATCATCTAAACATTTTTATGTTTCCTTTTGTAGCAATCTACCTTTGCCTTATGGTCAGTTAACCATTGACATACAATTGACACATGTCACATCCGATCCAAAGTGCAACAAGATGATCAACTTCCTTCAACTTTCCGTGGAAAAGTTAGGTAAGTCAAGACTGCCCCAAAAGAAAACCATACTCCACTGTAATAATAGAATTATGACCATACTATACAGTTCCAAGATTTATCCATTTTTTCCACTTTTCTTTTAAGTTTAGAAGCTAGTTTTTAGATATAAAACATTCAGTAGCTCCTGAGGTCAAAAAGAATATGACAGGTATGCCGAAGAACTTACCCAGAACTTCTAATAGTGTCACTTTGCTTTTCTCATCTTGCTTGTCTGCTACTGCAGCATGTATCTTATGCTCTGATTACGATCATCCTTCTCAAGGGACACTGATTTGCATATGATCTTTACCAAAAGTTAGCAGCCTCCTACAGTTCCTCTTTTTTAGGCTCAAAGTTGCCTCCAGTTTTATACTTGTCGACGCTGTCCTCCAAGGACCTTCTGTCCTTAATTATAATTTTTTTCAGCAAATTATCCTTTCCGTTTCCAGCAGGCTTATGTACTGCTGCGTTCTTAGGTTATCTCCTGGAAACTTACTCTTTTTCAACTTTTTAAATGTCCTTTCTGGGTGCAAGAGAGGTTGAAGAAGGGTTTGTCAGTCTCCTTCCCACTTCCTCCTTATGAGCAGAAATAAGGCCTGTTAATTTCTATTCTGCCTTAGGCCTTTTAAACAACGCCGGCCATAGGTTGGATGTGACCACGTACCTCTCCCCCTATCCCGATTCAATCCCATGATGAATTTCCATATCCTGAACTTTTTCGTCAGTTGATACTGTGGTACTACTTGAGAGTTTTGGAACTCTCCCAGTAGTCATTTACCGTAGCTCCCTTGAGGCTAAGTTCGGAAATCTGTCATTTTGCTGATCCATAGAAAAGTTTGTGGTCAGCCACGTTGCCCTAAATAACGCCCTTTAATTGATCCCAAGTATATTGGTCTCATCAATTTTAGGCTCAGCTTTTCCGGCTATCCCACCACGAGACGCTTCGTGAGAAAGCTGATAGGCTCCCTAATAGCTTTGGTTTTTCCTCTGAGAAGTTCCTTATTCAAAGTAAATTCTCCATTTCGTTTAGCCAGTTCTCAGCTCCACCCTAGTGTGGTTTCCATCATAACTTGGTGGACTTATCCTTTTTCTATCATTAGTGAGCTCTGCTGCTCATCTGCTTTTTTTCTGGTTGGACAGGTGGCATTTCCACATTAACATCAACAACCTCATTTGCGGGTTGTCCTCAGGAGTTTTGGCTGATATTATTATCAGCTTCTTCAATCCCTCCTCATTTCCCGTGAACAAGTGAATTTTTTTTTTTTTTTTGATAATTGCATACTGGTTCTAAATACATAATTTAGAACTCACAATTCAAATAACCATTCATATAACAGACAACCATATGCAGCTGTAATGACTCGGAGTACCTCCGATCTATTCATTCCATGACTCGGTAATCTACCGATCTATTCATGAGTAATAAGAGTCGGTGTTTTTATTTAACACATTACTCTTGCGGTTCTCTTCCCTAATCTGGGATTCAGAATGCTCTGTCCAAGGAATCTAACTGAATAATTGTTACCATTATTCATCGGCATCTCATCCCTTAGACTAGGTGAATTAGGACAACGCAATCAGCAGCTTGCGATACTTTGGCCAAAGATTTGAAACATACTGTTCATGTCTCGTATTCCTTAACGGCATACTCGTCAATCTGGAATACGTCCTTCACCCCATTCATATGTTATATAGAATGTCTTATACTGACTACTGTCAGTCCTTCCTTTCACAACTGAATCACTCGGAGGCAGATTAACAAGGTGATAATGTTATATGGATGCCCACGAGGATTAGGGATATGATGACATACTGGTTCAACCTTGCAGTTCAACCAGTGTGTCATGATACCCCAAATCTCCTAGGCAGCCTTATAACATGACCACGTTCTTAATCGGTCCCAGGGTAACTCGTGCGAAATCAAGTGTAAATCTTAGCGATCAATGCAAAGGGTGTCGCCATAAGTCATCTGCATTTATTGTAACTTCGAGAAGATCCTAATCTTCTCGGAGGTACAACTCTGCAGTTGACTTATGTCGTCAACCTTTAAATCCGCCTCGAAAAGATCTACTCAGTAACCAGCGTTACGCACTAGAGTTTAAATTACTTTTAAAGACTTTTCCCTAAGGTTAGCCTTTCCAAATCCCTGGATTCTTCGTCTTAAGACGACCCTCCTCTATAAAAACCCATTACATGGTAGAGGTATTACGGTCAGTTCTCATCAAGGAGTCATTAGAATACACTTGATTCTAAAGCAACAGAATCGGACAATATCTCATAACCTTTGCTTGAGATTGCCTTCTGAACTCCATTTGTTTGCATATCAGTTCTCTTAACTGAATTTATATCATACTTTTTAGTATAAAGATATAAATGATTAAGAATCCAATTTAATATTGTCCTGTCATACTTAGGACTAGGGATTAGTAATTTAATCCAGTTTGTTTATCGTTCTCTTTTAGGCTCACTTTTAACCTATCTTCTAGAAAGACAAATATTTAATTCCAATATTGCTTTCGCTAGAACAGATTAGAACTTCTAAATACTCATAAGAATTCAATCTCATTTTCTTGCAAGCTTCCATTGTCAATCACAAAAGCATCCATATTATACAATGATAACAATGCCCCTTCGTTACATAAACCGAAGAAGGTCAACTTTCAGAAATAGAATACAACACATAAGTATCAAACACTTATTTCCATTCCTTTCAAAACTATACAATTACATTTTATGCAACAGCATACTTGATACAATGCTTAACGGAAAAGAAACATCTTTTCACATATAGTACATCTATAAAATCAAGCTGTAATTCATTATAAATCAAATAAACAATCTGATCAGCCTGTCAGATCTGCATTGCTTTTACCTCTTACGGCAACCATCTGCAAAAATAGTCAACATGAGTCAGTTCAATGAACTGAGCATGATAAGCACTAACTTTTAAAACAATTGTAATCCATCAATTGTTTTCATTAAACACCCTGTTTAAATGAGATCAAATATCCAAATAAGTAAACATATTCAGACTATGTCCTTGTAATACAAAATGATTACAAATATGTAACTCTATCATTGTTACAAATAGTCTTATTCACTTTCTAATATTTCATCAAATATTAAAAGAATCAAGGAACGAATGTACACAACAATCATTGAATCCAAAATCACAACATTGGTCAGATCGTTTCATTCTTCCAAAAGGGAACAACATAACAATTCGGAATTCCACCAATATGTTACAAAACAATTTCCCACTGTTAGATAAATATCAACAAGTATTAAATAAAGGAAGAGAAAGAACCTATCCATTCATACTTCCTTTCACATAAGTTCATCACTGTACCGTCCTTAGATATAAAAACATTCAACCAGCATATAAATGAACAGGTTAAACAAGCCACAAGCAAGATCGCTGTTCTAAATCAAGAAATAGAAACACAGCAAAACTCCTGTACAGCAACTAACACATCAACAATTCATGTATCAACCCTAAGCCCAATGCTAGTTCCTTTTACACAGTAAGGCTTTGACACAAGTTGAAAACAAGAAACTACAAGCGTATCGCTGAAAACAACAACCTTATTGCATCAAGCAATTTAAGGTTTCCAAGGAACTATGCTATGTTGACCACACAGTATTTCCAAATCATGCTCAGTCAAATCGGACTGAATAAATGGAAAGGAACATAGCATACTTATTCTTGCTCAGTCAAAATCGGACTGAAGTAAAAGAAATGAATACAACCAATCGATCCTTACCTTGGCGCATGCAAGTCTTAGTGTGATATTCGCGACTTACCCAAACAAGGTCAGAACACGAAACAGTCATCCATACTCAAGGATCTCAACAGTGACAAAGACAGTGTCCAAAGTCAAGTTCAGAAAGAGACAGAAGTACCAGCTACCTTTCCAGAATTCCAAATGATTCAAACGGAGGTAACAATTCAAGCAAATGCATATGAATTCATACTGATGTTCATCAACGAAGCATAATAAGAATCAGACGAACAGATTAATCTCTGATTTCAAACCAAGAACCCGACTGAACTCTGCCAACCTTTTTACACAAATTTGTACAGGTTGAAGACGTACATGTCCACCTAAGAATCTGTACCTCAAAATCCCTAAAACACGAAGGAATTCCAATCGCAATAACAAGATCGAAATACATGTTATTCCATTAAGTCGCCGGCACATAAAATACCAACAACTTAACTTTATTCGGCTCAAAAATAAAATGAATCATTCAATCGACTCCTCAGAGTCGTCCAATTCACAACAGTATAAATCTATATATTCACACTGTAAACTGTTAATGGTTTTGTACTCATAACCACTGAACCCTACAGCAACGTACTATGAAATTGGTTGATAAATCCATCTATGCCATTCATGGCAAACATTCAGAATGAAACAAGTGAAGCAAATCGAATACCCATTTCAAGCAAGGAAATCAACTGAGCCGCCTCGAAACTTTCAAACAGCTTTCACAAAGAAATGCAATACATACCCAGGAAATCTATACTCATTATTTATTGCAAATA
Organism: Taxus chinensis; assembly: GCA_019776745.2. Lineage (NCBI taxonomy): Eukaryota > Viridiplantae > Streptophyta > Pinopsida > Cupressales > Taxaceae > Taxus > Taxus chinensis. The sequence continues at coordinate 328,130 of JAHRHJ020001277.1, forward strand.
ACCGTGGTCAGAAGGCCTGTTCCTTTCTCTATAAGGCTTCCACGAAATCAAATAACAAAACACAAGGATGAATCTACATCCACAACAGTAGATAGCTATATATATGATTCAATCAAGGACTCCACTGAGTCGTTATAATAAAGTATAGATGTAACAATATTATACACAGTCAACAATAATCCCGTTTCCACAATAACAAGGAAAACACTTCCGCTGGGTCGTAAAGACTACGGTAACACAACAGTTGCCTGTTCCAAGCCAAAAATTTGAAAACAAATGAAACCCGAAAGTATCATTAGTCGCTGTCAACAAATCCCACGACAGAGTTCCCAAAGAAGCAATAATACTGATCAATCTTACAGTATTCATCAGAATCATTCCATACAGTTTCCATAACAAGAAACAGCGACCACTAATCAAAAACATACAGTGGTCTTATACTACACACAGGTATATTCTAAGGGCTCACGCCAAACAGGCCGAACACTCAAACTTTTATAATTAAATACCTCGCATGTATAAGCCAGAATGAATACTCAAAGCAAATAGAGCCGAAATTCGATTTCAATAAACACCCATCAAGAGGAAATTGAAAAATCGAACCAGAAGAGATACAGTGCCAAAAATCAAACAAGATCTCCATAGAAAATTCATCTAATTTTCACAAAACATTTGAACAGAGTTGTTCTAATGAAAGCACTTGAAAGACAGCAAGATATTTAAAGGTTAGGGCCTAACATGCCTGTATTTTGATAAAATTTCCGAAGCAGACCACAGGAAGAGCTCAAACTTCCTTTTCTTTTCCTCGATAAAGCGACCAACAAAATTTCGCTGTCTCCATCACATATATATCTTCCAAGACAGAGAAAAGAGCCAGAGAAATTCATTCTTGCCATGCAACTCAAGGAGAACTGGTGCGAAGAACCAGTAAACAAGCAGAGAGAGAGAGAGAAGACCGAAAATCGCGACAAACCAAACAAACCTTCAACTTCCCGTTTGCATGCCTTCTCGCGAGTTCCGAGCTCGTCTCCCTAGAACATTGAATGTCATTAAACCAACTTTCCCGCTTAAACTCAACTTCCACCGACCGCCAGAATTGGCGACAGTCCAACTACAACTCATGCTCATTTCCAAACTTAGCGACCTGCCACGTCTGCACAGGTTAGCCGTCGCCTAAACCTCCGCCATGACCTGTCCCTCATCCTTATCCCCAGCATTAATTGCCATAGAAAACGCCGCCCATGGTTCGCACCCCCTTCCATAGGCCCCTTTTCCATAATCTCCTCATTAGTTAGGTTAGTATCTTAGGTTAGAATTTAGGGTCATACCCATACTAACCAATTTACACATAGATACTAACTTAGGATATTAACACATAGCCTAGGTCTAGGTTAGATTAACAATAATCTAACCCCTAGGTTAGGTTTTAGTTTTAGGTTACTAACCATTAATAATTCCAGTTAGGTATAACATTTTATATGCCAAGGAAAAGACCTAAAATCATGCATCTCCGAACAGGGTTTACTCTACAGCCGTTAGGCTACAGAAATATACATGACAGAATTATTACTGGGTCCACGACCGAGACCTTCCAGATATACCTCCATATCGGGAACCAATTCATTTCTCAAGATCAGCCTGAGTCATACTCCTGACCAGCTTAATCAATGCTTCCATACCTTGCAACCTGTTCAAGGTCTGTGATCTAATTTATCACAAACAGATTTAAAGCATTACTTGGATCAATTCCACTGATCCAAGTCTAGATATTATAGATGAATATCTCTATAATTCATTCCGTGATCAGATTAATATTCAGACACAAAATGAAATAAATAAAAGAGTCTATTCATATTTTGACTCAGTCAAGATCTGCAATCTGCAAGAAATTCAGTACATATCAAGCATTATTTCTGAATCGAGGAACACATCCTTTTACAAGAAATCACATATCAACACTTGTATGCTTAGGAGAAAGTAACAACAGTTCAGGGTGTTTGTAAAAAGTCTAAAAATGTGGAACCCATGTAAAATGATAAGGTTTATCTTATCTTAACAGATAAGCCTACATGTACAGATAAGAGTTAAGGTATGGAATATGATTCGTCAGAGTGGATTTCTTATCCTATCTTAGAGATAAGATGGATAAGCCTGGAAGTTCTATAAATAGAGAGGCTACCCCCCTCATTTAGCATAGAAAAAATTAGTGAGACATATTGTAAGAAGTGTGCAAAGGAAGCCATCAGTTAAAGGTGTGTTGAAGAAGCCATCAAGAGGTGTAATTGTAAAGTTTCTCCCATAGTCTTGTTGAAGTATCTCATGGGTGAGATTGTAACAGTTTCATGTTAATATTATAATTTATTTTGATATTTCAGATTTGTCGTCATTCTGTCTTATCATAGTCAATGGTATTCTTGTGTTCGGTTGTTGTTTTGTTTCCAGATTACATCCACCAAACTAAAGGCTGTGCATTAGTAAATAATCATAGCACGAGGAGTTCCCGGTGAAGAATTATCATAGTACCGGATTGGTGATGACAATACAGAGTTGTCCAAGGTTGGTAGGAAGAGGCATTTCGAGAATGGATTTGACTTTAGCAAGGTCAAATTCTATACCACATAGGGAAACGATAAAACCCAAGATCTTGCCTGAGAGGACTGTGAAGACACACTTCTTAGGCTAAAGGTGAGATGCAATAGTTAATAAGGTGGTAAAAGATGGTTTTTCTAGGATAGTAAAGGTACTTATAGCGGCATTTAGATTTGGCCAGGAGATCGTCCACGTAATCTTATAATATGCGATGCATGATTTCATGGAAGATATAAGTCATAGCCCATTGATATTTTGCCCCAACATTTTTTAGGCCAAAAGGAATGACTCAGATAGCAGAAGGTCCCCCAAGGGGTGATGAATGCAGGTTTTTGTGTTAATCTTCTAGGGAAAGCAAGATTTGGTTGTAACTCCAAGAAAGCCATCCATGAGTGACAACATCTCATGACTAGCGGTAAGGTCAACCAATTGGTGAATACCGGGTAAAGGGAAAGTCATCTTTTGGGACATGCTAGGTTGATTTCATGGAAGTCCATGAAAATTTGAAGTCCCCGTATCACCTTAGTGACAAGGTACAATGTTAAAAATCCAATTAGGTATAATCAATGGTTAAGATGAAGGAAATGGAAAGGAAGGCATTGAAGTTCTTCTTTGACGAGAAGGGCAATGCAAGGGTGCATTTTCCTTATCTTTTGTTTGATGGGTTTAGCGTCATGAATTGTTACGATATTGTGTACCATTATAGTGGGGTCAATACTAGCCATATATATGTAAGACCAAGTGAAAATGCATGGTTATGATCTCTGAGAAAAGAAGTGATGGCTTCCTGTTCAGTAGCATCTAAAGATTAACCAATCTTTAGGATGTGCGGGTCATCCTAAGTATGAATGTTGATCTTGATAGTTGATTCATTTAACATGGTTTTCATCTCATAAGGTAACAACTGATGAATATACAAGTCTTCTGTACCAAGTTAGTTGAGTATAGATTCATCATCCTAACATTGAATGACATTAATTAAAGGTGTATCGTCGTTAATCATTTCAGGATATAGGAAGAGAAGAGTGGAATGGGTCTCACCCTCACATTGATAAGTTAGAGGCCCCAAGGAAATGGTGTTTATGAAAAAAACAAATTTAGGAGGGATAGATTCAAAATACATTGAATCTGTCAGTGAGGGTGGTGATGAAGGTGGAGTGGGTGAATAAGGTGGAGAAGGGCTGAGTGTCTTCAATCAATTCAATGTGTGCCTGTCTTGATAGGTGGTTCTGTAAAGATTATACCACTACAATCGTTATGTTTATGGGTAGTACATGGAATAACAGTACGGTATGCCTTTCTCATAAAATCCAAAATAAAAAACTTTCTACACACATCAGTGTATGAAGGTGAGGGAGAAACGGAAATCGGTGAAGTGATTGGAGGTCAACACCAAAATGGGTGGGTTTGTGATGGTGGTTCAAGTGTGTAAGTGCTAGTATAAAGTCCCCCATAGGTGAGATTGGTACGAAGGTGGGGAGGATCATAAAGGAGGCACTTTCCTTATATGGTGATCATAATTATGGGTGCTGGTGAAGACTTCCGTACTCTTGTGGAGTAAGTAATGTGTTAACATTATATAGGTGATACTTCCCCCAGAGTGAGGCATTGAAAAACGCATTACAAGAAATTGGTGGTTGGTATATGGGTACCTTGAATAGATGAAATGTGTCAGAGGTCGACTGCAGAGGTGGAGCTAATGGATTGGGAGGCTGATGGGTTGGCCGTGGAGGTTTTGGAAGCAGTGGGAATTAAAGATGTAGGTGTGGTTGAAGTAGCAGCTGTGCTAGTGGGTGGAGGTGTAGGTGCAGAGGTAGCGGTTACATGGAGGTAGATGGCTTTAGTGGGTATGAGCATGTCATTGGGTCAATAAAGCATGTTACACATTTTAAAATGTGATGGATTAGTGGGAATAGTATAGGTGTGTCCTTTATGCTCAAACTTTAGACAATTATGCAAAGTGGAAGGAATGCAACCCATGATACAAATCCAGGGTCTACCAAGCAACAAGTTATATTGAAATTCCCCCTCCAAGATGTAAAATAACTCTGTAATAGTGCAGGAGGGCCGCGTGAACGTGGAGGATGACGGTGCCTAAGTGTATAGGTAATAGCGTCATTGAATGAAATGCAACATGATAGGATGTTTATGCATGTAATTGTGAGGTATGCACATTTGAGCAAATGCATGGGAGGAAATGATGTTAATTCTATCACCCCCATCAATCATAACACATGGTGTACATTTATATCATCTATGTGGACAAAGATAAAGAGAGTTGGCTTTGGGTCATCATTTTTGTGTGCGGCGCAATCTTTTCCTCTGAGAAGCTAAGGGAGGATACTTGGTGAGTATGCGAAGGTGTGGATATAGGTGGCAATTTGGTGAGAGAGGCCACATGATGAGGTGTGTGATAATGGAGGCTATGGATGTAGGTTCATTAGGTAAAACCTCAATAGATTGAAGAACCTCCATGAGAGCTTGATAATGGGATTCCAAGGTTTAGATGAGGTCATATAGGAAATTTTGAGGGGGGATTGGTGTAATTGTTTTGAGCATGGTGCGATGTGTGAACCCCATTAGAAATAGGATATGTGGGGCCATGGATAGTGATTTTAGGTGTGGGTGTAGATGGTATGTTGGGTATAGGATTGGTTGGTGGGTCGGTTGCCTTTTCTTTGCCCTTATCCTTCTTAGAACTGTGTAGTGATGTGTATCATGTTGATCTGAGGTGGGAAGGTTGGGCAAATGGATAAGGTGTAGCCATGAGTGGTATAACAACATGATGGGGAAAAACCCTAGTGGCGGGAGGAAGCCTTGTGAAATGAATTGAGCACAACAACATTTGGGTGGTGGGATGTGTGCAACAAGTTCTCTGATGTAAAGCATGTTAATTTCAAATCTTGGGGGTGGCTCTAGGAGCTGTGAGGGTGGGTCTGGGTCATTGGTTGTTGAGTGAGGGCAGTGTGGGAATGGGTGTTGGTGAAGAAGGGTCCTCGTCGAGAAGGTCATCATCGTCAAAGTTGACTTCTAGAGGACACAACTGGATAAGGAAATGGTTTTCAAGGCCTTGCAGTTTTCCACATCGTGCCCTGGCACATGATGGTAGGTGCAAAAATTTTAGTGTCGTAAAACCCTTTTGGCTTGGGTTTGAGAGGGTCATAAGGTCTGAGCAGGTGGTAATGTGATGACAGAAGTCTCAAGGAGGTTGGTTAAAATTTTGGCATAGGACCCTGCTAGTGGATCACAATGGGAAGTTAAATGTGGGTTTGGGTGTAGGTGTGGTTGATTGTTGAGGAACGGTCTTTGGAAGAGGAGGAGTGGGTCGAGCTATGGTTTGTGTGCTGGTGTGGATTTTGGGTTTTGGTCAATTGTGTTTGTTTAGGTAGGGGTATGGTAGATGAACTAGCAGGAGGGTGTGTGGTTGTTTTGACTACCTTATTTGGGGGTAGCATGGAGTTTTTTCTTTTGGGTTGCACCTTCTTGGGTAAAGGTGATATGGGTGTACGAGTTCTAGAAGGTAAAGTAAGATGGGGGAAGAGGGTGAGTTATCCATGGGGATAACAGGAGGTGCTGTGAAGGTAGATGGAATGCAGGTTGGTCGTGCAGGAGGTAGTGAGGGACAAGAGACTGAAGTGTAGTGGGTTAGTGCAGAAGGAATTAACTGAAGGTATTGGAGGTATGGGTGGTAAAGATGTTGTAGGTGCTGGGTGTAAGTCATGTTGGGTGCTTGGGTATGATTAGAGGTTTGTGAGGAAGGAATGGGCTGTTGTGTTTTTGGTTTATTGACAGGTGGAGGTTTCTTAAACCATGTGCTGGGAAGGGTGAGATCCTAAGATGGACAGAAAGGGTGAAGGTGATGAAGGTGTGATTGGTGAGGTTGGAGTATGAGTTTTATGGGCTTGGTTCTTCTGTTTGGGTGGTGGAGTAGGTGTTGGTTGTTAACTTTGGAGGATGTAGCTAAATCTAGTTTGATAGGTGGATGAGTAAGGCTGGTGGTTGGGGTGACCCCTAAGGTGGTAATAGGTTTAGTCAAGGAAGATGTTCATAGGTGTGGGTTTGGGTTTAGATGCATAGTTTGGGTTATGGGTAAGGTGTGGTGTTGAGTCTATGATGGGTTTCGTGGAAGGAATTTGTGATAGAGGTGGTTGTATTTGGTTTGATTGGTCAAAATATTTTTGGGTAGATAGTGGATGGTATCAGCAAGTGAACTCTTTACATCTGTGTTGAGACCGGAAGCAGAAGATGCCCCCATAGTAAGGCTCTATCCACATAATCTAAGTGATCGGCCAAACATGAGAATGACATGTCTGTAGGTGGAGTTGATGAGGACCTAATGGAAATTCCTGTAAAATGTGTCTTAGAGACAAGGAATTGGCTAGCTTCAGCTTCCGTGGGTAAGAGAGCTGAAAGTAGGTCTACAGGATCTTGGGTAGCTGATGGAGAATGATCACCAAGAGGCAAAGGTATCTCAATTGGCTCTATGATAGGTGGAGGAGATTGATGGGAGAGGAAAATGGGTGTACTCCTCTCTGGGTGGAGGAGGTAAATAAGATATCCTCTGTGGACTGGAGATGTACTGTGGGTATTGGTTCTCTAAGTGGAGAAGTCTAAAGGTGAAATGGTCTTGATGTTAGCATGAAGACTCCTCCATAGGTGAGGGAGGGGATGAAGGGTGCTCCTCTATGGGTGGAGTAATAGGTGTGGTGGGTTCAAGTGCAATGCAGAGGAGGATTTTCAGGCTAGGATTTCCTCTATGGAAGGAATAGTGAGGTAATTGGGAAGCAACGGATGTATCGTCACTAAAATAGCATGGACCTCACGGGTATGGGTATCATGAGTTGAGGTCTCACTAGTTTGATCAGACAGAAGGGGCATGGTTGGGAAATGGTTTCTTGAAGATGTGTAGGTTTTGGTTGGTAGGTGTATTAGGATTATCCACGGTTAACTCACCTTTCTCGAGCATTTCTTGGACAATGTTTTTGAAAGTGATGCAATTTCCATCACTATGACCCTTTACTCGATGATAGTTATAGAAGTCATGTTCTTTATACCATGTGGGAATGGGGCGAGCAGGGTCAAAACCAATTGTGTGGTTTTATAGGTGGAAGGGTGATGGCTCCAACTTTGATAAGATTTTCTAAGATAGAAGAGTAAGGTTCCCCAATTGGGTGTATTTCCATTGTTCTCGTTCTGAATTGAAAAGTTTGGATGGGCTGAGAGATTAGATGAGGGGGTAGCTTAATTTGATGGATGAGCTGGGCCAGCCTTGAGTACCACTACGTTAGTGGTGCCCTTAGCTTTTGAATAATTATTATGTGGTTTGGAAGAAGAAGAGGTATCATTAGACTTGAATGTCGAATTCTTATTGCGTAATTGGATTTTCATCTCTTCGATGGCCCGAATCTCTAACTTTCGTGCCATAGTGAATGCTTCATCGAATGTTCAGAAGGTTTAGACCTGCAAGGTCGGTGAGATATGTCTAGCACAAGCCCATGTGAAGAGTTCAATGAGTTCTGTTTGTGGTAGTTGGAAGGTGAGTTGGTTGATCAAGCTACGCCAACAAGAAACAAAATCTGCTATAGATTCATCTTCATACTAACGTGTGGAGTATAGGTCGGTCATAGTAACCTTCTTAATGATATTGATAGAGAAATGATCCAAGAAGGCTTGGGCTACCTGATTGAATGAGAATATAGAGTGTCTAGGTAACCCACTATACCAATCCAATGCAGGTCCAATGAGGGACATGGGAAAGGTTCTCAAGAGCAAAGGCATCATCATGAGCTGATCAGATAACACCCATGTTTGAACGACTGCAAATGCTGCTGCGGGTCTTCTTTGCTATTGAAACGATTGAATTTAGGCATTTCCCAATGCATGGGGTATGGGAAGAATAGGAATGGATGGATGGATGGAGTTCATTACAAATCTCGTCGTAGGTGAGAGTGTTGCGGGATCTAGAAACTGATGCCTCTAATGTCTGCATATTTGTCCAACATTAATTTGATTAGGTTCGTTGGTAGGTTGTGATGATTGGGTGCCTCTTATAGCTGTGAGAGGGTTGGTTTTGGGCATATAACAAGGGTGGCACTCTAGTGTATGGTGCTTCCATGTATAGGTTGATTGAGAATGAAGGTAGTGAAACATGGGGTATGTACCCAGAGTGAATAATAGATGAAACGGGAGGCTGCTGATAGTATGTATATGGAGGTGGAAGGGTCGTGGTAACCCTAGTGGAAATGGGGGCTAACGATTGTGGAATGTAAAGGACCACGTTCTAAAAAGGGGTAGGGGTCACCAACACGGGAGGTGGTAGTGTAGCTATAGGTATGTGTGAGACAATTAAGGAGTGGATGAGGTTATGTTTTGGGTATTTGGCGAGGGTATGGTGGATGTAGCGAGGTGCCACGGAGGTAGTCATATGTGGTAGTCATAGCGGGGTATAGGACCTAGCTGCGAAAAGACTGGGGGTAAGGTAGATGCGGGGTAGCACACGAGCCAGATGGAGTTCGATGCAAGGAGTGGGAGTGAGAGTCGGGGGATAGATACGGGTATTTCATACATCAACTGACCCGAGGCATCTCGAGTGGATGAGTGGGAAAGGTAAAACTGCAAGGCGGCAGGGTTTTGGTCAAGGAGTCATGTGAACTCCTCATCTCCTATGGTAGTGATAGTGATAGGTTGGATGGGATCCATGGCTGGTGATAAAATGGAAGTTGGTGAAGGACTAAGTGGGAGTGGTTGAAAAATGGCGTGAAAATACAAGTGCATTTACTTGTCTTCGGGTCAGCACCATGTGAACTAGTACTGATCGTGGTGGGGCTGCTTCTCTATAAATGACAAAGAAAAATAGCAGGAACATGGTGAATCTAGGTGGCAAAAAAGTGGATTAGGTACCAAATGTTGGTTGGAAAGTGAACACAGACTAACCAATGCCAGTTAGGGTAAACCGATGCCGGTCACTGTAACCAATGTCGGTCACTGTGGAGAATGAAAAACAAGGTATAAGGTCAAATCTGACAGGTATGCCAAATCTGATGGTGTTTTACAAAGGTCAATGAGAATGATAGTAGTGACAGGGACTGTGAAAAGTGGAAGAAAATGAATAAAATGTCCTTTTGGGTAGGTTAAAAAAAGGACCTAGAACCGATGCCGGTTGGTTATAACCGATGACGGTACAGATGGTAACCAATGAGGTCGCTGGACCGACACCAGTTACTATGAAATTGAAACAGTGATGAAAGAAAAGTGGTTGTGAATTAAAATTTGATGTGGAATCAGACCCAGAATTCTGAGAATGATGATGAATATGGTCCAGGCACACTCAGGTGAAGCTGGAATACACCAACTGTGATGAGGAGCATGCAAGGATGAACAAAAAAATGAAGAATGTGATCTCTCACCTCAAAACACAAGCCAAGCAGAAATACTAAGAAAAATGTGATCCTAGGAGTGCCCTTTTCTATTATGTTTGTTTAGCTTATGCTATTTAAGGACTGACACATGAAGTTGTGAAATAGATTTTTTTGGTGAGGATGGCTTCCTACAAAGAAGGAGATCTAAAAGGTGAGGTTTCAGGTATGTTATGGTGGGGGTGGGCTTTGCTCTGAAGTATGACTCGATAGAGCAACGAGATGGGTGCCCACTGTACCATGATCGTGTGATCACCTACAGCTTCTTCCAGGTAGGATGTTGTTTAAAAATGTGTGTATTTTAAATTTTGTGAGGTTTGGTAAGACTCAGAGAAAGAGAAAATGAAGGAAGTGATTTTCTATGATTCGTTTGTCAACCATCAGCTGGGCATGACTTCTAGTGTATAGGTTTCCCTCAATTAATGTGAGCTAATTCAGAAAATCAGAATGCAATGCACTTATTTTTAAGCCCAAATTGAAGTGTGAAGTTTGATGACATAAAAAGATGAAGACGAAGAGGGATGCTCTTTCATTATAATGCAGAAAACACAAAGAAATGGTTCTTTTTAATTACACCAAAAGAAAGGTTTCCTTTAGAGCAAATAGAAAGAAAAGGTGGGTTACCAAGGAAGAAAATTAATGTGTATGATTTTTCAGAAGGGAAAAAAACACACAATTTTTCCTAGGAATGAATAAAATGCAAGGAACCCTGGATGGGTCCCACCGGGTGTGCCAAAAATGTTTCACCTGATTCTTAGATCGTTTCTTTGAAGTATTGATGAAACAGATAGGGTAATACGGACATAGGAGGAATACCTGTTCAAATGTTGGTTGATGGGTTGTTGCGTGCGTATGACTTCTGAATCCACAGCTGATTGTGAGAACTTCCTTTTGGCTAGGAGGAACTACCTGTAATGAAAAGCAAGACCACCAGAAAGAGTTAAACAATATGTGTAGTGAACTGCCTAGCGTGTGCTAGATCTGGGAAGTGTGATACTTCCTAGATGGCTGTCAGTCCATTGTTTTAAACAATTTAATGTGGTAAATAAAGTAAATCCTATTGTAATTCAAAATGATTTAGGTATCTTACTTAAAACACAATAAGAAAATAGATCTAATCTAACAGGCTAGGCTAGAATAGGATCTGAAGGTCAAGTAACTGGTTCTGGGTCTCTACAGGTCTGACAAAGGTCTCAGGTAAATCATAGGTGGATAAGGGTGATGTGGGAATTAGGTGGATAGGTCTCTATTCTAGGCTGTATGGGAAAATACATAGAGACCGATGTCGGTTAAGGGTGATCGACGGACGTTTGGGTATAATCGGTGTCAGTTACTGTGGAAAACTGGGAATGCCACAGAATGAGCTTTTGGTCTCCTTTGTGATTGTACAAAGGATTTTGGTTGGTCGGAATGAGGTATTGGGTGACTTGGATGGGATTGGTAGAAGGTTTTAATGGGGATATGGAGGATGGGAGTGTTGAAGAGGGTCAATGGGTGGCTAGGTAAACAATATGATGATAGTATAATGATGAAATGAAATGAACCAGAGAAGTATAATGTTCATACTTACTTGGATTCTAGTCCTGGATGCTCTGTGAGTGAGGAATGGAGGTGCTGGTGAGAGGTTGAAGGTTGCAGAGTGATCACCAATCATGAAAGAAAGCTTCTACATGGGCTGCATGTGCATTCCTTTTTGCTTGGTTGGATCGAATCTATACTGGGGTGATGCTGGATGGTTGTTGGATGTCTGTGCAAGAGAAATGCTTGATCTCCTTCCTTGCATGTGTGTTCTCTTTGAAAATTCACTCTCAGAAGATGTGTTATCTCTCAGGATTTGTTAATACTCACCAACCTTCTTTTGTTTTCCAACCTAAGAAAATAAGGTTGTTTTGGGAGTTAAAAGGTGACCGACGGAGGTTCTGGCTTAAGCGGTGGTGGTTAAGGGTGACCGGCGTCGGTCAAGGCGGGATTTCCTAGGTTTACTAAAATAGGGAGATCCTCTTGATTTTCTTGGATCTTGTGTTCGTTAACCCTGTGGATTAAACTGGAGCTTCTTGTAAGCATGCATGAATGTGGTTAGAGGGAATGTAGGCATTGATTTTTAGTGTTTTGGGTAAGTCTTAGTTAGTTATGGCAACTTACTAAGAATAGGTCTTAGGGTGAGTTGGCTTGATGAGGTGTCTAGGTGAGGTGTATGTGTGGATATTATTTAAATTAAGATATTTAAATAATAAATATGGTGAGGATAATGAATTAATTTAATTAAATTAATATTAGTGACGTGAAGGGGTCCATGACTAGGTGAATGTGATGAAGGGTGCTTATTTTTCGAGGGACCAAAGGGGAGTGTAACCTAATTTTAGTGTCTACAATTATGTTAAAATTTGCATATGTCTACGGCCATGTGTATTTTATCTATATTTTCTGGATGTAGATAGAGTGCTATGAACTTCATCCTGGTGTGAATGCTCCAATGTATCATGGCTAGGACCTGGTATGCTTTCATGGGATTTCCACAGGAAGAGATAACTTCATGTCTGGTTAGGGTTGAGGGCTTTCAGACATCATGCAGGAATGCCCAAGATGATTCACTAGATATGGATTTGTTGCAGATTTTTTTTGCTACATGGGATACTAGGTCCAAGCAGCCTTTCAGTGGTAGAAAAAAATTTACGGGATATGAGTTAGAGATGGATTTGACACTTGTAGGATGTACATGGGATGTCCTGGGGTTACGGGATGTAGAGGGACACCCATTTACGTACTAATGAATTTGACAGAATCATGCTACAGAGCAGATCTGAGCCTTAGCCATATGAGTGCTACATGGAAATCATACATATGACAAGTGCACTGTTGAGCATGAAAACTTAGTACATATGGCAGTGACCAGAAGGGATTCTAGACATCCAAAAGGTAGCTGATGAGGACATTTGGTAGCACACATAGTGTCCCTCACCCTCAGGGACATAATGGAGATATCCCTTTGTTCTTATAATAATATGTCAGGATGTTATGGATCATGAGTGTCACTTAATACAGCTAGGGCACCACCATGGAATGGGTGTAATGTAGTCATTTTTACACCTACCAAAGGATAAGGGAATCACATATGCGCCGACCTATAACCCTGTGGGCACTAGGCACTCACCTGAGGCATGTGCGGGTGCTGAGTCTCTCTTTTATGGGAGTTAAGTGGGAAACATCATCTATGATAGGAATTAGTAAGAGTGAGTGGAAACAAGACATACATTTATCATAGAACTTGGAATGGATTCTAGACAAATGCAAGTCATCCCAAACCAAATGGTACTTAATAGGTTATATTTAGAAACCATAACAGATTGGAAATGCATAAGGATTTACGTTTATTCCATAAACATTCATGAATCAAAACTGTAAGCTATAAACATGGACCAGATTCATTAATAACCATATTCAATAAAGTTTGGTAACCTCATTATATTCATTGGATCCATTACAGAATACCACATCTGTGCAGACTGAAGTCATACATCATAGTTCTGGATTTATACCCATCAGTTATCAAGAGAAAATTTACAATCCCAACCCCTTATTACATCCTTTTCCTATATATCCCTACCCAAATTATTAAGCTCTCACAGTATTCCTACATGGCTTCACTTCCTTCTACTTTTGCCCCCTTTTCCTCTAGCGAGTGATTGTATTTATAGCCCTTCTCAACATCATCAAGCCTTCGTGGGAGTTGTAGATCTGTTGCCAAGTGTCCAAGGTGGTCCTTCATGGGAGAATGCTTCTTTAAGCCTAAGATCTCTACTCCTTGCAATGATGGTTTTCTAGAAACTTCCATTACAGGGTATATTCCTTTTTAGGCCAACATGTCACCAGGCTGGCACCTTATCCATTCCGTATGCACAGTCAGGTAACACTTTTCTCATGTTCTTCCTGATGTGTCAAATATGGCTAAGTCTTGAAGGATTTTTTTATGTCTTGCACACATGCGACTTTCTTTGTTAAACCCTCCTAGAACCCTATCTTGTGTGTTTTCTCCTTGTGATACCTTCCTTAATTAGGCCTTGCATGCCCACGTGATTTATTTTACTTGGCCAATATTTTAGGGGCCCAACAACACCCCACATTACACTTGTATCTCTGCCAGGGGGAAAATTCCCTCAAAGAATAAATAAAGAGAGAAAAGAATCATGGAATTAAAGAATATGGGAAGAATGAAATAATAGGGAAAACTCTGACTACCGCTGTAAGAGGAGAGGGAAGTTCTTCCTTAATTTTTCTTCCAATTTGTCCCAAGTATCCACTTCATTATGTGCTTGTTGACAAAGGTTTCTGACCAGGGAGCTCAATTCATCAAAACCTAGCTCCTCTCCCTTGGTACTCATAGTTTTCATAGCCTTGTAAAACTGTTTGCCCATATCTTCAAGCACGTCCATCTGAAGAGTGATCATATGGATATAATTCTTTAAGCTGGTTCTTAATTAAGCCTTGCAAGGTATCAATAGCCACTAATTTCTTCTCCACTTTGGCCAAAATTTTATATCTCTCAGCCGTATTCCCCGTGTTCTTTTCCTGAAATTCTTTAAGCTCTGCCTCATAAGTGGCAACAAGGATACTTGCCACTCTATCCCTATCTACAAAGTTATCATAGGAAGCCTCTACTACCAAAGCGGAGGCCTTTACATTGGCAAGGATCTTGTTGTACTAAGCAAACAATTTCCACCACATTCATTTTATCCTCCTTTTTCTGGCACACCAACACCTCTTCTACAGACTCCATTGCCAAAGGTTTCTTCTCCATGGTGAGGACACGAGTTAGATCTTCTAGGCACTGCAGGATTGATTCATATTTCTAGGCTGTTGGAGTCAAGTTTAGATGCTTTAAGATAATAATGCTTGTGATCATCTCCACCTTCTTGGATACCTCACGTACCCTTACCTGTTCTTCCTTTAACTCCTGCCTTAGCTGAGTGTTGAATAATTCTTCATGTTTTAACTTCTTAGTTATTTCCAGGAGCTCCTCATCTCTCTCCCCTCTATAGGCATTTGAGTTCTCTATGTCCTTTGAATCATCCTCCCCATCACTTATCTGTTTCTTCCATACTAGGGATTCAGGATAGGATTCATTTGGCTCTTTCTTCTTCCTAGCTCTGGTGACTTCTCCTTTGTGATAGGTTTTTCTAGACTTCTAGGGTCTTCTCTCTAACTAGAGACTTATTTCTATGTGTGTAAGTACTAGTCCATAGTGCTTGTCCCTGGGGTGCCCACTTGTGGTGTACTGTGGAAATTTGGTGCCTTCTTCCCTTACAGTCACACTTCTTTATACACCTTTCTTTGTTGGTCCAAAACAGGCTTCCTTCTTTCCATGGGGTCAAATTCAGGAATGGAGACATAACATTCCAAGTATGTGCCCTTTTGAAACTTTGGAATCTTATGTGAAGATATACCCTCTCTGTGGTCTCTCCTACTATTGGAAAAGTTAGGGGCTTTTTCATTTGAGCTAATTCATGGGAGACATACTCTCTCCACGGATTGCAAATCTTCTTGGGGTAAACGATCTATCTGCACAACTCCTTATGGTCTTGATCCACCTCACTAAGGTCAAACCTTAGTCTTTTATCCTCTATAAATTGGTTTACCCCTGTTTTGAAGTATAATGTTGTGAAAGAGAAGGGGATTTTGCACCAGTGGCTCATAGTTTCATCTACTAGCTTGAATCTACAATTGTAGAAATGTAGGTACACTCTAAATTTGGCTAAATTTGGCTTCTCCATCAATGAGCACTGGTAGCTGCTCTAGGATCCAAGTCCTCTCTACCCTGACATACATCCCTTAAGTGCTTATACCATTTTTCTAAGGCATGCCTTATGAGCAGCCATCATGATATCATAGGTGTACTTTGCGAATCTTTTCGTGGGTGAGGGGGTATTCCTTTAGATATTCCTGAAAAAAACTTATCTACTGCATTTGGCACTCTAATCTTTGAAAACACAATTTTCAAGAGGATATCTTGCTAAAGAGTATCTTGTCTCCTTCCTACACACTACTGATAATTTCATCTACGATGAAGGTAGACAAGTTGTAGATGGTTCCTTCTAATATTTTCTTGCACACGATATTTAGACCATGCCTTTTTTACCTATGTCCACATTTCTTGGTCATTTAGCTTTGTCACCAAGTGCATGACCTATTCTCATGATAGGGTCTTGGATCTCCATGATATCAAAGTACCGTGACCCCTTCTTATAATCGTATTGTGGGTCAACGGTTACTTTGATGGCTTCCTTGTCACTCACAAGTCATCATCTATGTACTTTCTCCTTCACAGATGGGGCCTGTGAATTTTGAAATTAGCTAAGGATTTCAAAATGTGTGTCTTAGAGTGCCCTATGATCAGTAAAAGTGGTCCTCATACCTTATGTGCGACAGCAACATGGATTCATCTAATTCTTGTAGGTTGTCCTTCTGCCCAAATTTACTTTGTCATCCCAATCTTGTCTACCAAATCATAAATCTTTTTGTTAGGGTATGACTTAGTATTTTGTTAAATGCCTCATTTCCATTTTCTTGTGGATGGTAAGGGGTAGTCTTGTGATGAGCCACCATGAATTCTGATAATAAAATCCTTACTATCTCATTTAAAAAGTGAGTACCCCTGTCACTAGTCAAACTCAAAGGGCACCCATACCTTGTAATAATGTTTTCCCATAGAAACCTTACTGCAGTAGCTGTTGTATAATCCTTGGTAGGCACTTGCCTGCTTCTACCCACCTTGTCAAGTAATCTTGTGCAAGTGATTATATAACGTGACCCAGTCCTATGTGTGGCTGGTGCAATAGGGCCGACAAAGTCTATAGCCCACTTTTTGAAGGGCTCAGCACTGGGAATAGGGCATAGAGGAATTTCATCTCTTCACCCTAGTTTTCCAATGCACTGAAAATGGTCACATGCCTTACAATATTCCTTGCAGTCTTGATATAGGGTCTCCCACCATAATCCAACCATCAATATCTTGTGTGCAGTGGCATCACCTACATAGTGTCCACCTGCACTACCTCCATGCGCCTCTTCTATTATGGCTAGGATATCATGTTCTAGCACACACCGGCATAGAATCTCATCACATCCTAATTTGTATAAATCCCCACTAATCAACATGTAGGGCACGAGCAGTGTATAGCTAACTATTTTTATCCAATGCCTTCATTCCTTTCCGGCGCTACACCTGTCTTGAGAAATATTACAATATCTTCTAAGTCTGAGGGCATGCACCATAACCTAAATAGTTGTGCATCATGCACGGTATCCTCAATTCTTTACATGTCCTCCCCTAAATCAATTCTAGATAAATGATCAGGTCTAGAATTACTTTTTCCTAGTTTGACAACCACCGTGAACTCAAATTCTTGGAACAATAGTACCCACCGACATATGCACCCTTGTAGAATGGGCTTGTTCACTAAATATTTCAATGCCATATGGTCAGTGTAAAATATAAAAGGGGTTGCCAGTAGATACTGTCTGAACTTGTGAAGTGCGTAGATCATTGACAATGCCTCGCACTCAGTTGTAGTATAGTTATTCTCCAATGGTGTCAACTTCCTTCTTGCAAAGCATAAAGGATGATCAACAATCCCTTCACCAGGTTGTGCAAGTACTGCTCCAATGGTGGTTCCTGAGGCATCAACATGAACATGGAAGGGCTTATCCCAAGAGGGGAATCATAGTATGGGTGTGGTGATAAGCCTATCCTTTAAAGTGTCAAATGCCTTCTGTTGCGCCTCTCCCCAAAGGAAGGCACTCTTGTGTCTAAGTAACTCTTCTAAAGGCATGGTGATCTTGGCATATCCCTTGATGAACTTCCTGTAGTAACCCATGTGTCCAAGGAATCCATGCACTGCGCTTTGACTAGTAGGCTCCCCCAATCCCACAATTACTGCAACTTTGGCGGGATCTACTAGTAAGCCCTCCCTACATATGATGTGCCCCAATAATGTTCCAAATGGGGTAGCAAAGACACATTTCTTAATGTTGAGGGATATCCTCAACTACCAACACCTTTCAAACATTAACCTTAAGTTGTCACAATGGTCCTTCACTAACCCATATACTATCCAATCATCCAGGTAAACTTGAAGAAATTTATGGATGAAGTCCTGGAAAGCTTGCACCACAATGCGTGAGAACACAACAGGCACATTCTTCAACCCAAAAGGCATGACCATGTATAGGAAAAAATTCCCCACTCAGTGGAAAAATTCATCTTTCTCTGGTCCTCCTTTGCAATCCTTACCTGGTGATAGCCTGAGAATCCATCTGTGAAAGAGTAGACCTCGCGTCCTGCCACTCCCTCTAATATTTCTTCAGTAAATGGGGTTGGGAAAGGATCAATGACACACACTGCATTCAGGTCCCTGTAATCAACACAGATCCTTATCCTCCCATCCTTCTTGATACTAATCACCATTGGACTTATCCATTCTGACTCTTCCACAGCCTCAATGATACCTGATGCTATCATTTTGTCTATTTCCTCCTTGACCTTTACGTGCAAATTGGGATTCATTGGTATGGCCTCTTCCTGATTGGGCATGCACCTTCCTTCAGCTTTATCCTCATCTCCCCCAAGGAATGGTGGATGCCTTTAAGCTCATGGTACCTGCATGGGAACAAATCTTGGAATTTGCGTAACAGATCAATGATTTTAGAGACTTCTTTCTCTGACCAATAGTCTCCAATGATTTCCTCCTTGGGTTTTGCTTCTGAGCCGATGTTAACCTTTTTCATCTTTAAAGGTTCATGGTAGGTGTGCACCATTCATCAGCACTATCTATGACTTCATGCGTCCCTACAGAATGGTTAACATCCAAGCTTTCTGCCTCTTCCCCATCAATAACATACACCATCTTCCCCTTTTCTTTTTCTATACATGTGTGCTCAAGTTGTATCTCTTTTGTTTCTTCTTCCTCAAAGCGCGCCTCCAGGCCAGGTTCACCTAGCAATTCTTGTATTCTGTCTTCCACCATAGCACTATCCCCTATTGTAAGGCACTTGACTACCTACAATGCCTTATGTACTGATGGCTTTGTACTCTGATACTCGAATGTTTGAATGAGATCAGCCACCAATTCTTGCCAATTACCAGTTTGACGACGCATCTCTGAGTGGATATACCATGTGTGCACAACCTTATAGGGTGGAGTACAACTTGTGAACCCATAATGAAGGTGGTAATGCTTCTGTGCTTCCCATCCAGGCTGTCTCACATGCTTGGATATGGAAGGAAGTGGTCTCTTTACCATGGTAGTCTTTTATAGCCATGGGCACGTTGCTCCTACAAAACCTTATGGAGAAGGAAATTCTCACCTCGTGCCATTCCAAGAGGTTCTCCTGATGTGTCACCCACCAGTGCACGCAATAGTTCTGAGTAGGTTGTAGTTAAACATTTTCCTCCTTTCCTTCTCATTTCTCCATTGGGCCTCCATTTCTCGCAAGAAATCTTCCGGATTAGCCCCTCCCGAGTAACTTGGTAGTTTTCTTCCTCCCAGGTGCTAGACTGTACATGCCTTTGTCACCTTGGTTACCGATCCTCTTAAATGTCATCTGATCAACTCATAGGTCCCATGTGCCCAATTGTCACATGCCATGCTTGTGGTATCACTCACAGACTGGGCATCCTCAAATTGGATAACTCCTTCTGTAGGGTGAATTATCTCAGGATCTCTGATGGAGCGCACATATATTCTATCAAGGAATTCTTCTCCCAATGGCTCTGTGTAGGGGCCGACTTCCCTTCTGTCAAAGGGATGACCACCCATTCTTCCTTGTTTTAGAAACTGATATATCCTTTGTTAAACCTTATGTCAGCATTATTCTTGTAACACCATGGGTGCCCAAGCAATGCTGGAAAATTTTCTACCTCGGCGAGCGCCAAGACTTTGAAGTGTCCAATAAACTTGGCCCCTTGAATGGTAATCATTGCATCTTTCAATACTCCAATGGGCATTGCCTTAGTTTTGTTTTCCATATACAACACATTTGAAGATGGCTACAATGTGGGCCTTCCCATCTGATGCCAAGCATCTAAGGTAAGAACATTCACTTCTGCTCCTGTGTCGATGAGGATATTTCTCAGGAGCCATCCATCAACAACTGCATTTAGAGTAATCTCTTTGTCATATTCAAGGTTGTGTGGAGAAAGGTTTGCATGTAAAACCTGTCTCTCATGCTCCACTCTGGTGCATGGTACCTTCTCCCTTAGCCATTCTCCCAGCAAGGGAATAATATTCTCTTGCCTCAACATTTTACATACTTCTTTGACCTCATCCAGGTCACTTCTTGGAACCTCATTATCCTTCACTTCCCCACCTACCTCGATTGCTCCTTGAGACACTGTATCTCCCCTTGTAAACTCTGAATCATGTCCATAGTCTCCTGGTATACTTCTTTCTGATGGGTAGGGTCTGGGTACTTTCCATGTGGCACCTCCTCTCTAGAAACTAATGTCCTTGGTCTGGGCATCTCCTTGGCATGTGTGGCCTCTGCACATGTTGTCACCAGTACAGGTTCTAGCTCTAACTCACGTGCCACTCTTGGCATCCATTGTGAATCGGCCCTTTTTACGCTCACCATAGCAGTGCCCTTATCTTTCTGGTGCTGCTGGTTCATATGCTCATAGAGTTCCAGACACTCTTCATACTTGTGCTTCTTCCTGCACCATGAGCATTGTAATAGATCAGGACATTCATGTTTATAATGCTCTGTAGATCCACAATTATAACATGTTCCCCATGGGAACTCACTTCTTCCTCCTCTGTGGTTTCCATGACCCTGAAATCCTCCACGAGAACTTCTTCCACATGTGCCTCCATCTGTACGCTCCTCATAATGGTGGTCATCACCCTTAGAACTACTGGCAAGGCTAGTCTGGCGCACACCATGATCAATGGCCTCATGGATCTGGTCAATAAGCCTACAATCCTTAGTATCATGGGTTGTAGAGGTGTAGATCTTACAGTAGCAAGATACATTCTTCTGAATTGTGCACTGTAACAAGGGACATCTACTCGCATCATGGTCCCCATGAAAAATCTCACAATCTACTGCTACGATGCGTACTATCTTACAAGGGCAACTATCCTTGGCATGCCCCTCTACTTCACAATCCGTACACCACATTCCACTGCGAGTCTCATGGGCTGAGTTTGCAGATAAATTTTCTAGCTGCTTAGCCATAGCAGTGATTTGAGCTTCTAGAAATGGGCTAACACCAGTATCAATGCTTCCAACAGCTTCAGCGTGCAGAGCAGCTTCTAGCACCTCATGTGGGTCTGTGAAAGTCTTATGAGATAATGCTCTTCTAAATGGTGTTATCAACCCTCCAACAAACCATTGAGCATGTTGTGAAGGGTGAATGTCATATGAAAATTTTGACAGGAGAGTCTTAAACCATGTGTCATACTCCCACACACTCTCTGCCATTCCCTGTTGAATCTCCTTTAGGGCACTGATGCTCTTCTGTTCAAACTCAGGGATGTGGAATTCTGCTAGGAAGGCATTTTTCAATGTGGTGTAATCTACCACCATCTGATGGGGGTCATACTTCCTATACCAGCTATGTGTGTGCCCTTGCAACGTTGTTACAAATTAACTAGCCTTCCATTCCGGGGTTGTGATCCCCTTCATGTGCCATAGCAATTCACACTTGTGAACATGTTCTGCAGCATCCTCTATGCCCTGGTAGTCTAGACAAGTGTAAAGACATTTCAAAGATTACTTGAGGAGGTGGTTGAGGCCCTTGTCCTCCTGGTCTAGATCCTTGGTTTCCTCTGGTGTTTCCTCCACCAGATCCACTGGATCCACCAGGTCTTGTGCCTCCTGATCCACCAGTTCCACCTCCAGACCCTCCTGCGGCCAATAATGGGCCTGAAGTGGTCATGCCTAATGTCCCCAATGTCCCACTGAACTATGTGCCAATGGTCTGTGAGATCATTCCACTACCAGATGTATGCCCCGCACCACTCCCTGACGTTACCCAAACCTTGTGTATTTGCACCTTGCCCAAAAATTCCTCCAAACACTAGAATAGTATGTGTAGCCATAGAAGTTCCAAATGAGAAATTATACCTCCTGGGTGTCGATCGGTCACTTCCCACTGATACCAACTGGGTTATCAACACTCCTCTGATTTGGAAAACCAAGCACCAAGGTTTGGTCACTAGGTGGGTTCAGATGCGTGCCAATGACTCTTCTCTCTCCACGCGATGAACTCTCATCAGAAGCTGAAGGGGTCTCTCTCCCATGTGCTTTCCAAGATGGGGTAGCACAGACTGCTCAGGTTCCACGTCCTCTGCGTGAACCTCAACTCCTTCCCGCAATGTCTGCCTCCATAGATCCATCACACTTGTAACCTCACATTGTCTAGCAATCTCCCTTTCACGTGCTTCACTATACTTGAGTCATCTCTCCTCCCTTTCTTTCTCAGTCGCAATGTCTGCCATCTTCCTCCACCCTAGCTTCCTCACCCAGTGCTCAGGAAGGTTTAGTTGGCCATATGAAATGCCTCTAAACTCAAGGTAATGATCAAGATCTTCATTGCCAAAGGAATAACATGTAGAAATGATCCTCTGGGCTCCCGCAGAAACTCAAACTCAGTGACTTCTAGACAAGAATATGTAGAAATAGCATATTCCAGAGTGTAGCTAGCCAGTACTCCTTTCCACCAATGATCCACAACATGAGTCCATGTCAGATCTGCATCTTGCAGCCTCTGGTACTCTTCTTGGGTCCATGTGTGTGATCTATAATACCAGCTTGATCTGGATGCATATGCTGAGAGCCATTCATACAGCTCTACTGGGAAGCAACAGAAGAAAGTTTCATACAACTCATGGTAGAGGTTCTCTTCTACCCATCTGCGTGCATCAAACTCAGGCCCAGTGTTGAATCTCTGAGAAAATTCTTCCTCCATGCTCTTGAACCATGATTCAATACTTTCCAGAGTTAGGTGTTTTGTCATCACTCATTGCACATATCATGATGTATGTTATTTCCCACTACAACTTTGAAAAGAGGTCCCGGCAATGGAACCAAGATGTAGTCATTTTTACACCCACCAAAGAACAAGGGAATCCCATGCACATCGGCCTATCACCCAGCGGGTGCTGGGCACTCACCCAAGGCACATGTGGCATCGAGTCTCTCTTTTATGTGAGTTAAGTGGGAAACATCATCTATGATAGGAACTTTAAAAGAGTGAGGGGAAATGAGACATACATTTATCATAGAACTCAGAATGGCTTCTAGACAAATGCAGTCATCCCAGACCGAATGGTACTTAACAGATTATAGATAGGAACCAAAACAGAAAGGAAATGCATAAGGATTTATATTTATTCCATAAACATTCATGAATCAGAACTGTAAGCTATAAACATGGACCATAATCATTAATAACCATATTCAATAAAGTTTTGGTAACCTCATTACATTCATTGGATAGATTACAAACTACCATTGTTGTGGAGACCAAAGTCATACATCATAGTTGGATTTATACCCATCAGTTCTCAAGAGAAAATTTATAATCCCAACCCCTTATTACATCCTTTTCCTATAGATCCCTACCCAACTTATGGAGCTCTCACAGTATTCCTGCATGGCTTCACCTCCTTCTGCTTCTCTCTTCCTCTCCTCCTCTTTTTCTCTGGCGGGTGCTTGTATTTATAGCCCTTCTCAACATCATCAATCCTTCGTGGGAGTTGTAGATCCATTGCCAAGTGTCCAAGGTGGTCCTTCATGGGAGCATGCTTCTTCAGGTCCTGAGCTCTCCACTCTTTGCAATGATGGCATTCTAGAAACTTCCATCGCAGGGTATATTCCTTCTTAGGCCAACCTGTCACCAGGCTGGCACCTTATCCATTCCGCATGCGCAGTCGGGTCACACTTTTCTCATGTTCTACCTGATGTGTCAAATATGGCTAAGTCTTGAAACCTTTGTTCTGTCTTGCACATGCGCCACTTGCTCTGTTAAACCCTCCTAGAACCCTGTCATGTGTGCTTTCTCTTTGCACGTCCTTTCTTAACTAGGCCTTGCGCACCCACATGCCTTCTTGCACTTGATCAATATTTTAGGGGCAACATATATCCTCTACCCTACAAAATCCAATCCTTCTAACCCTTTGACGAATCCTTTACCATGGCTCACAAGCTTGAAACACGCGCCCTTGAGCAGGATCATTTAAAATTAAAATCGAACAAACCTAAACATGACTTCACTAAAACATCCGCACCTAACGAGAAATCTAAGGGGTGTGGCCAATGTTGTGTTCATTAAATCTTCTTCTGCACCAATCTCTAGCATGTGGATTGAGAAACGAGCTCCACGACTGACACCCAATTACATTCCCCTCAAGGAATGATATGGCTAAATCTTTGACAAGTTAATAACAAAAAATCTAATCACTCTACTGCCTATCTAAGTAGTTGATGAGTTAAGACCAAAACATGTGTGGTATTGTGAAGACCATTACTGCAAATACCACCAAACCCAAGGTCATGACATATAGAAATGTTGAAATTTCAAGGATTTGGTTCAAAAGGCTCATTGATTAGGGTGACCTTCAAGTCAAAAATCCTAATGCTTCACCCAACCAACCACTTGATATCTTCAAATAACCTTTCCCAAATCATACAATGACAAGCCCAAACCACCACCACTTCCATAACCTAAACCCCTAATGGCCATACTATAAACACCTTAAACAACATTGATCAAGAACCTACAACTTCTCCTCCTCCATCACCAATCACATCAATCCTCTTTGATATTATTCCTTACATCTATAAACCCATCAACACTTTCCCCCACAACCATGCCAACCACATCTACATCTACCTCAACATCCATTCCTACTACTAGGACCCCATTCACAAACATAACATTTATGCCCCTAGAAGTATTTATGAAACAACCATTCTCGCCTACCTCTAGCGTTGACCTAGGTCCTGTATCTACTACGTTACCTATTATATCCACTTCATTATTCACCAAATCCACTTCACCAGATCTGGCTACCTTAGCTACATCCATCCCACATCTACCTATTGTACCATCCTCAGAATTAAAATTGGTGCCTCTTTTAAAGCTTTTTACTGTACCCACATAAACTGTTGAAATTGTATCCACACCACCTTCTTCCTCAAAACCACCTCCATCATTTGAAGAATTATTGGAAACACTTCAAACAACCTTTAATGATTCTTCCACCTCATCGACAAATTCAAAAAATTCTTCACCTTCCTTAGATTCTATCAAAGAAATACTACTTTCTACACCTATGTTGATTGTGACACCACCTTTAGGTCCTCTAGTGGAAGTTGTTTTTACTCCTCCTAAGGACACACTGTTATAAAAAAAATTCACAACCATTATTATAGATAACACCCTAGTCGCACTGGCACATCACTCAGCCTAGACTGAGCACTCACCCGAAGTGCAAAGGTACCAGGTCCCTCTTTAGGGTTGTTATAACAGGATGACACATAATGAAGAAAGAACCATAAAGACTCATGACTAATCCATCATTCTACAGTGCATGCTACCCACAGATCTATGAAAGAATGAGCTTAAACAGTAATCATGATTAAACACTAACATGCACTACTCAATTACACAGAATGACACTTAGATTCAGCCAATATCCTCCATCTATTAATAAGTATAGAAGCTCCTTACAGTATTGTGAATTCATCTTAAGGTGCATATGAATCTGATACACATATTCAGAATCATACATACATGCCTATATCCCTCTGATACATCATACAGATCTCTCTTTTACTATGCACCTAACCATCATATATATAGGGTGGGGACTTTCCCTTCACCACTTAACTACTCCAGAAATAGGTCACATGCTATTAATAGCCACACACCATTTACAATTATAGCCACACATGCAAGTGTGCTATCTATAGCCCTCTTACAGATAACTGAAGTGTTCATTCCATTCTTAGCTTGCCTCCATGCATAGACATTTGAACTGCTCTTCTAGATATAGACAATGCTTGGTGTGCACTTCTCTACATCGTTGATGTGTTCCACATGCCATCTTCTAAAAATAGATCCTCATGCCCAAAATTGGCTAAGTCCTGAAATCTGAACCTGCCTTCTGCGTGGGTCCTTCCTGTCCTTCCGTGCCTTCAATCCTGGCCTTCTACCCCACGCGGACTCCTTGTGTGATTTTTGCCAAGTATTCTTTGATCAACATTACCCCACACTAATCTCATTGTCATCCCGACAATGGTCATCTCCAAATTTTGAATGAAAGAATATGAATGAAAGAATAAGAATGAAGAATGTTGACAAATCAAGAATTTATATGAGGTTATTCAAGCAACCTCCTCAGTATCAGTTTGTAGTATCAGCTCTGGATACTCTTCCTTTATTGCAGCCTCCAAATCCTGCCATTCAGTGAGTGCTTGTTCCACTTTCTCTGGGATGTCCACAGCTATGGACTCCAACTCATCCCATGTAATTTCCCCTTTCTCATTCTACAGAACCAACACAACACTGGACATGGATGTCATCCTTCCTTCCAAAAGGTCCATCTTCTGTGCAATCAGTTTGCCAAGCTCTTCCAGCTGAGTTTTGTGTGGCTCTTGTGCTACTGCCAGGGCCTCATGCTTTTGTTTAACCATTGCCAGCCTCTCTGCGTGGCCCAAGGTCTCATCTTTCATGGCCTTCTAGACCTCATTGGTTCTCTTCCAAGGTCTTAATGTTGATGAGCACCTCTGGAGCTGTGCATATATTCAAAGCTTGATCCACTTTCTTCAAGACTTCTTGTAATGCCTGCAACAACCCTTCATATGATGTGATTTTCCTCATCACTGATGCTTTTTCCCATTTGGCATCCTTCTCTGATTGTTCTGGTGCTTGCATACGCAGAGTTTCATCTTCTAGCACCAAGTCCACCAACTTCCCCACATAGTGTATCGCTGAAGGAAATGTTTGTGGTACCTTGGGCTCCAAGTGTGGCCTAGCTCTGATTACATTGTCCCCAATCTCCTCTGCAATGCTTATGAATACTTCATTCTTCTTCTGTGTGAAGTCCCTTTCATGTGTTATGTGTGCTATCTCCATGTCCTTCATCTTCAGCTCTTCGTACAGTGCCTTGATTGTGGCAGATTTATCCATGTTCCTTCTGGCCACCTCTGCTGAAACTTTCACCAGCGCATTACTGACCTACTCATCTGACATGACAGTAGGCTTTACTGTCATGTGTCTAGCCTGGGGTGCCTTCTTTAATCACCTTGACACACATGAATCTTCACATACATCGAAATCAGGCTCATCCATGTGGGTGTGCATCGACCAGGATAGTTGTTTTCATGTTCGTACGGTCACCATATCTTCATCCATCAACTCCCAGCCAAATAGATCCTTCTGTGCTATTGTGCTCTAGAAGTGGGTGTGGATAATATTTCCTGTGTCCTCTGCATACCCCATGGCTGGTGGAATGTGCTCTCCACTCACCCTTCTAGACCTCTGCTACTTAGGAACTCTAGCTTCCAAATTTGGAGCTTGCATCTCCATGTCCTGTGTTTCTCCTGTAGTTATTTCCTCTAGTCTTTTCTCCTCTTCATCCTTCTCCTTTGTTGCCTCACCCTTTTCTTCTGTGTGCTCTGGGGGTGTAGGGGATGTAGGCATGCTCTCCTCAGACTCTTCCACCTCCTCACTCAACTTCAGCTTCCTCCTTCTTGGCGTGGTTGCTTCCTTCTGCGGGGAGAGTCAGGGTGATCTGCGCACAGAGGTTGGGGTAACACCTTGGGTCCTTGTTCTCCTAAATACCCTTTTAAACCTGTGCTCCCCTTGGACCGCATTCAAGTCCTCTTCCTCCCCCTCTTGTGGCTGAGGTGGTGTAATGGTGTGCTCAGCTTCTCTCTGACTTGTAGGATGTTTCCTACCCCTATGCTCCAAGCCGCCACTATCTTCATGCTCTTCCTCCTCATCCTACACTTTGATTTTCTCTGAGGGCTTAGGTGCTGGGACATTCTCCATTGTGTGCTTCCCTTTTGGTGGTGCTGGAAGTGTGAACTCACCTTCCACATATTTTTTGTTCTCCATCTTTGGCTTCAACTGGAGATACACCAGTGCTGCCCCCAAATCTGCTACAGCCAAGCTTATTGGCTTGATGTTCAGCACTTCAGAAATGATTCTCTCTGTGTAGGCACTCCTGCCAGGGTATACATACTTCTTCCACAGTGTATGGTAGTCACAGTCTACCTTGTCTGCATTGAAGTTTAATCTGTGCGTGTTGGTAAACCTATGAACAGACTCCTGAAAATACCTTGCAGTGAAGGCATAAGGTAACTTGCACCAAGGGCTCCAAGTTCCATCCTTCATTGGAAAGTGCATGATGCAGAAATGTTGGTATACAATAAACTGAACTTTCTTTCCTACCACTGTTGGTAGGTCCTTTGGTATGCACCATTCTTCTCCAAATGCCATGTGGAGCCTATCATACCACTTCTCCACCCTTTGTTTCACCTCATCTGTCATAGTCCCCTTGCATAGATATTTGTTGAATCTTTCAGCTGGGGACTTGTTCTCCATGGGGTATTCCCATATTTTCTCCTTTGGTCCATCTGGTACTCCAATTTCCATGAAGACCAGTGATAGGAGAACAACCCCAAAGCTGATCTTCCCTCCTGTGTGTGCTTCCTCGACTATTTTCTCTGCAATATAGCTGGCAATGTTGTATACTGTCCCTTCTGACATCTTCCATGCCACATGCAACCACATGGTGTTTACCTGCGACCACCACTCCTGATCATTTAACTTGGTAACCAAGTGTGCTGCAGCTTGTACAACTGGACAATTCTTGAATTTGTCGATGTCCATTCCGCACGGACCCTTCAGGTATCCCAACTCCTGTTTGGTCTTCAAAATCATGGCTTTGTCTGTGAGGTCACTTTTTATATCTTCTCCTGTGGCCTTCAGACCTGT
Source organism: Taxus chinensis (assembly GCA_019776745.2). NCBI lineage: Eukaryota > Viridiplantae > Streptophyta > Pinopsida > Cupressales > Taxaceae > Taxus > Taxus chinensis. The sequence goes on from JAHRHJ020001277.1 coordinate 357,137, forward strand.
CACTGATGAAACAAGTGCAGAAAAAATTCTAACTCTGCGTCCTGCAAAGTAGAAGCAGTCTTCATGAACCCTACTCATGAGCCACTGGTACAAGGGCTCATATTTCCTGAAGTATGGCAGCTCATACAACTGATATACCCCAATTTTCTTCAAGATATTTTCACCCGCATCATCATATACCGGCATGTCATCTGTCGTGTGTTTGTTGGTTCTAACCATGAGTAAGGAGTCGAGCTCCTTTTTGTTCTCTGATGTCCTATGATTATATTCACTCACCTTACTTTTTCTAATGGGTGAATCCCATTCTTGGCCAACAATAACCCCTTCTGGGTATTGCATCTCTGAAAAATGACTTTCGGGTGCAATCTCTTCCTCCTCAATGACCACCTTCTTCTTTTCTTTTGCTGCTGCTGCAGATGCCTTCTTTGGTGCCATTTTTACCTTGCCAATGTCTCCTCTTCACTCCTACAACTATGTGAATCAAACCCTAGCTCGATCCAACTCTGCCCTAGGTGGAAACCTTGTAACCTAACTCTTCTCTATCTCCTTGCTTTTCTCAAACCCTTCACCACCAGGGACGCAAGCTTCTTAAAGCACAGATCTGGTTGTCATGCTTGATTTCACACCCTTCGCACCTTAATTCGATCACTCGGCTCTTCGCACTTGGCTCTTCTCTCAAATATTCTTAGTTGCAATGGTAAAAATGAATCTGCATCCCTTCCTTATATAATTTTTTCAAATTTTGATGCATTTATTGCTCCTCACCTACCAAATATCCCTTCATTCATTGACCAAATCCATTCATTCCATGTGGTACATCTCCATGCCCAGCTATAACCTTCTAGCGTGCCTTCCTACCTTCTGGTCACAGACTTCTCTTCAGCGTGCACTCCTGTGCCCGAGTACCTCATCACTGCACCTTCTCCTGGTAGCTATCATGGCCTCCACTTACCTCGCGTTATACTGTTCCTTCATCCATCTTCATCCTTGGTCACCTTTTGAGAAGCAATCCCCTTTAAAGCACACTTGTAGCAACTTATTTCTTTCACCTTTCAAGTCCCTCAGTATTTTTCTTGGATAATGACAACCACCCCACACTGAAGGTATGTGTAGTCCTCTACGCATAAACATTCTTCATACAGTAATTAGCTTCATGCGTGCAAGCATGCTTATTACACAAACAACAACTAAATTGACAAAGCATAGCGACAATAAAGGAAATACATTAAAGAAATACCGAATTGAAAACCTAGACTAAATGGCAACACTGCCTTATTACAAACACCAAGAAGACTTATTTATAGTAGGGCTTCAGCCTACTCCCGTTAAAGTAACCAGGTAGCCGTGTTCCATCAAGTGCTTCTAACTGGCATGCACCTGAGTCAAGTATAGAGGTTATAACATACGGCCCCAACCAGTGTACTTTGAGCTTGCCTGGATGGTGCAAGAACTTTGAGTCATAAAGAAGAACCATTTGTCCAATCTCAAACTTTTTATCTCTTATGTTTCTGTCATGCCATGCTTTCTGCCTGGATTTTTCCTACTTCTGACTCCATCGTGCTATGGCTCGGTGCTCATCCAGTTGAATCATCTTTTCAATCCATTCTTCTAAAGCCTATTCATCAGCTAGACCTCCAGTGTGTGCAATGCACAAAGAAGGTAACATAAATTCTATAGGAAGAACAACTTCCGTGCCAAACACCAATTGAAATGGTGTGGCTTTATTCAATCTCTTGTAAGTTGTTCTATATGCCCAAAGCACAGCTGACACCTTGTCATCCCAATCCTTTCTTCCAACATCACATATTTTTGTCAAAGTCTGGCCCAAAATTTTGTTGAAAGCCTCAGCAGTTCCATTTTCCTGAGGATGGTAAGGTGTAGTTTTGTGGTGTGCAACCATAAACTCATCCAATAGGATCCTGATGGTCTCATTCAAAAAGTGTGTACCTCTATCACTTGTCAAGCTTAGAGGACATCCATATCATGTAAGAACATTCTCCCATAGAAACCTAGCTGCTGTAGCTACCGTACAGTCTTTGGTAGGTGCTGCTTCTGCCCACCGTGTGAGATAATCTGTGCAAGTAATGATATAGCGTGATCCAGTCCTGCGTGGCTGGTGAAATAGGTCCTACAAAGTCAATGGCCCATTTCTCAAATGGTTCAGCACTAGTAATTGGTCTCAAAGGCATCTCATCTCTTTGCCCTAGTTTTCCTAGGTGCTGACAATGATCACATGCCTTGCAATAGTCTTTACAGTCTTTATACAGTGTCTCCCACCATAATCCAACAATTAAGATCTTCCAGGAAGTCACATCACCTGCATAATGGCCTCCTGCAATACCACCATGAGCTTCTTCCATGATATCCTTGTGCTCATGCTCTAACACACAATGGCGTAATACTTCATCTCTGCCTAACTTGTAAAGGTCACCACTGATTAACATAAATGGTGCCGCGCGTATAGCAAGCTGCTTCTTTTCTAATGATTTCATCCCTTCTGGTGCCATACCTGTGCGTAGAAAGACAACAATGTCTTCTAGTTCCATGGGTGTTCGTTGTAACCTGTATAACTGTGCATCTGACATTGTTTCTTCAATTGTCTGTGCCTCCTCTCCTGTATTGATTCTAGATAAATGGTCTGGTCCAGAGTTGCTTTTCCCTGGTTTCACCACAATTGTGAAGTCAAATTCTTGAAATAGGAGCACCCATCTGCATATGTGCCCCTGTAAAACTGGCTTATTTACCAAGTACTTCAATGCCATGTGATCTGTATAAAACACAAATGGTGTTGCTAACAGGTACTGTCAAAATTTGTACAATGCATAAATCATTGACAAAGCTTCATGCTCTGTAGTTGTATAATTCCATTCAGCAGGAGTCAGCTTCCTACTAGCAAAACAAATTGGATGATCAATAATACCTTCACCAGGTTGAGCTAACACAGTGCCAATGGCCATACCAGAAGCATCCACATGTACATGAAATGGTTTATCCCATGATGGAAAGTGCAGAATGGGTGCGGTAGTAAGTCTCTCTTTTAATATTTCAAATGCATGCTGCTGTGGTTCTCCCCAATAAAATGTACCTTTCCCCTTCAGTAGTTCTTCCAAGGGTGCTGCAATTCTGGCATACCCTTTTATAAACTTTCTGTAATACCCTGTATGACCTAAGAATCCACGCACCTCACTTTGACTAGTAGGTGCTTCCAGGCCTAAAATGACTGCAACCTTGGCTGGATCAACTAGCAAACCTTCCTTGCAGATGATATGTCCTAACAGTATCCCAAATGGCATAGCAAATATGCACTTCTTTATATTCAAAGAGATACTCAATTGTCTGCATCGTTCAAACATTAAGCGCAGATTGTCACAATGGTCTTTCACAAGCCCATATACTGTCCAGTCATCTAGGTAAACTTGTAAGAAGTTGTGAATAAAATATTTGAATGCATGAACAACTATTCGTGAGAATACAACAGGCGTGTTCTTCAATGCAAAATGCATTACAGTATAGGAAAAACTACCCCATTCAGTTGTAAATGTTGTCTTTTCTTGATCCTCTTGAGCTATCTGAACCTGATGATACCCAGAAAATCCATCTGTGAAAGAATATATTTTGCGCCCTGCAACTAATTCTAGTATTTCCTCAGTGAAAGGCGTAGGGAAAGGATCTGTGATGCATGCAGCATTCAGCTCCCTGTAGTCCACACATATCCTAATCCATCCTGTCCTTCTTGATACTGATCACCATTGGGCTAACCCATTCTGACTCATCAAGGGGCTTGATAATTCCAGATTTCAACATTTTATCAATTTCTTCCTTTACCTTTTCACGCAAATTAGGATTCATCCTGTAGGGTCTCTTTCTAACTGGCCATGCACCATCCTTAAGTTTGATCTTCATTTCCCCAAGTGATTCATGTATGCCTTTAAGTTCATGATATCCTCTAGGGAATAAGTCCTGATAATCTCTGAGTAATTCGATGATCTTTGCTACCTCCGAGTCTGACCAGTAATCTCCAATTATGGCTTCCTTAGGCTCAGCCTACAAACCTATATTCACCTTCTTTGTCTTCATAGGTTCATGGTAGGTGTGCATGTCCTTGTCTGCATCATCCAAGACCTTGCACACCCCGTGTGAATGCTCAATATCCAAGTTTTCAACTTCCTCATCATCCACGATGTAAACCATCTTTCCTTTTTCTCTCTCAAGGCAAGCGCGCTCAAGTAGTTTGGAGTCTATTTCTTCTTCCTTTTCAAAACATGCTCTGAACTCTGTCTCACCAAATAATTCCTGAATATGTTCTTCTACTTTTGCACTATCTCCCATAGTTAAGTGCTTGACAAATTTTAATGCCTCTGCTACCGGAGGTTGAGTCGAGAAATAATCAAATGTCTGAATCATACTTGCAGTCAAATTTTTCCAGTTCCCAGTTTCTCTATGTAGTTCTGCATATACATACCAAGCACGTGCGCATCCTTGGAGTGTGAAATACAATTTATGCACCCAGAGTGACGGTGGTAATGCTTCCTGTCCTGCTGTCCAGAGTCTCTCACACTGCTGAATGTGATGCTGAACAGGTTGATTACCATGATAAGTACAGATTTGCGTAGGTGCATTGTTCCTTATAAACCTAGTAGATAAAGCTATTCCAATCTCTTCCCAGTTTATAAGATTATCTCTGTGGACTACCCACCAGTGTGTTGCTGTCCCATGTAGTGTATATACTAGCATCTCTCTCCTTGTAATTGGATCTCCCCACTACATTTCTATTGCCTTCAGAAAGGCATGCAGAGCTTATGTCCCTGTATACCATGGTATTGTACTTCTTATCCATCGTATTTAATGAAATCTATTCATGTGTGCGACCATGCTTTTCACCTCGCGCCCTGACTAATTCATATGTACCATGAGCCCAATTGTCACAAGCAATACTCGTAGTGTCACTAATAGAATGAGAATCCTCCCACTGTAGAATGCCTTCTTTTGATGGCTCGTTGACCTCTGGGTCCTGAATAGTGCGTACATAGACTCTGTTTAAGTCCTCCTCACTTAGAGGCTCAACATAGGGTGTAGACTTCCCATCTGTCAATGGAATCACAACCCTCTCCTCCTTGTTTTCAAAGCTGATATATCCCTTATTGAATCTCAAGTCAGCATTATTTGCATAACACCAAGGGCATCCAAGCAAGGCTGGAAAATTGTCTGCTTCTGCAAGTGCTAATACCTCAAAATCCCCAGTAAACTTGGCCCCTTGTATAGTTATAGATGCATCCTTCAACACTCCTATGGGGGTGGCCTTAGTCTGGTTCACCATGAACAACACATTAGATGATGGCTGCAATGGAGGCCTCCCCATTTGTACCCAAGCATCTAATGTCAGCACATTTACTTCCACACCTGTATCGATCAATATGTTGCTCAACAGCCACCCATCCACAACAACATTCAAAGTAATTTCCTTGTCATAATCAATGCTATCAGGGGGAAGATTTGCATGCAGAATCTGTCATCCAGTCTCAAGACTTGTGCGTGGAGTGTTCCCTTTCAACCAACTTCCCAATAGTGGAATAATGTTCTCTTAGCGCAACATCTTGCATACCTCCCGCAGATCATCGATATCAGTTTGGACTGTCTCTGATGCTTTCTTTTGTTCCTTTAGGTACTGTATCTCACCCTGAAGATTCCTTAGCACTTCCATGGTATCCTGGTAAACTTCTTTCTGATGAGCAGGATCTGGATACCTCACATGCAAAACTTCCTCCTTGGTAATCATAGGCTTCTGATGCAATGGCTCTCACGCACGCGTAGCTTTAGCACGTGTAGTGATCTTTACTGTCAATGCCTCAGGTCCTTCTGTTATCTTGGGCATCCATTGGTCTTCTACTGCATGCTGGATTTGAACCATCCTGGTGCCTTTTTTTTCTTACTTATGTTGTTTACTCATATGCTCATATAAGTCTGGGCACTCTTCATAGCTATGGTTCTTCCCACAGAAAGAACATGCATTGTTCTGAGGACATTCACACCTATAGTGATCAGGGGATCCACATGTATAACATGTTCCATGAGGAAACTCTCCTCTTCCTCCACCATGGCCTCATCCTCCATATCCACCATGATATCCACGTCCTCTTCCACGACCTCCTTCAAAATGCCCCTCATTCTTGTCATAGCGTGTTTGATTATGATCCGATCCTGGTGTGCTCATTCCTACCCTTAGAATTATCTGTTATACTTGTCTGTCATACTCCAATGTCTATAGCATCATGGATCTGACCAATCAACTGACAATCCTCAGTATCATGGGTCGTGGACCTACAAATCTTGCAAAAGCAAGATACATTCTTCCTTATCGCGCACTGTAACAAAGGACAGTGACTAGCATCATGATTCAAATGGAAAATTTCACAGTCCAATAATAATGAACGTACAGATCTGTGAGGACAACTATCCTTGGTGTGACCTTCCACTTCACAATCTGTACACCAAATTCCTGAGCACGTTTCATGGGCTGAATTTTCCGATAGCTTTTCTAACTACTTTGCCATAGCTGCAATCTGTGCCTCTAGAAATGGACTAATGCCAGTGTCAATGCTCCCAACTACCTCAACATGCAAAGCTACTTCCAGTGCTTCATGTGGATCTGTGTATGTCTTATGTGACAATGCCCTCCTAAAAGGTGTAATCAATCCTCCAACGAACCACTGTGCATGTTGGCTAGCATGTATATCATAAGACAACTTAGATAGAAGTGTCTTAAAATGAGCATCATACTCACGTACACTTTCAGTAGTGCCTTGCTTGATATCTTTGAGTGCACTTATACTCTTCTGCTCAAACTCAGGAATATGGAACTCTTTTAAGAAAGCATCCCTCAGTGCTGCATAATCCACGCAAGTTTGATCAGGGTCAAATTTCCTATACCAACTGTGTGCGTGCCCCTGTAATGTAGTAGTGAATTGACTTTCCTTTCACTCAACAGCTGTAATCCCCTTAGCGTGCCACAAAATTTCACACATATGCACATGTTTGGCAGCATCCTCTATACCTCTATACTCTGGGAGATGAAGGGACATCTCCATATAGATATTTTGTGGTTGCTGCGGACCTTGACCACCTGATCCAGAACCCCCTGGGTTTCCTCTACCTCCAGAACCACCAGATCCACCAGAACTAGAACCACCTATACCTCCTGATCCTCCACCTGTAGCTAGAGTAGGACCTGTAGATGTACTCCCCTGTGCTCTGACAGTAGTACTATACTGAACCCCTACAGTCTGTGAGGTAGCTCCACTTCCAGAGGTGAATCCAACATTCTGTGCTCACATTCTGTGTGGATGATGTGCCCAAGAATGCTCCTCCATATAACATTGAAGTTGTCTGTCCTGCCATTGATGTACTTGATCCCTGGCTTACTCCTGCTCTCCTACTTCCCAAGTTAGCTTGCTGATTACTTGTCGTACTAGATACTGAAAAACCAAGTGCAAAGGCTAGGTCACCAGGTGGATTAAGATGCACACCTGCGGCCCAAGTAGTCTCTGCTGGCGTACTTCCATGTGAGGCTGAGAAGGGATCTCTATCATGCTTTCCAAGATGGGGGAGTTCCTGATGCTCTGGCTCCATGTCCTCTACGTGAGCCGTAAATCCTTCACGAGCCATCTCTCTCCTCAATGCCATACTTTCTGCAATGGAACGTTGCTTCTCTATTTCCCTCTCGTGTGCCTCATTATACTTAAGCCACCTTTCCTCTCTCTGCTTTTCCACCGCTAGGTCTGCCATCTTAATACCAAACCTATTCCTACCTTCACGCGTGGTGAAGTTTAGTTGGCCATCGGTTTACTCTCCAGGTTCAAAGTTACCATCAAGATCTTGATCGCCAGTGGAATACCATGCAAATATGTTCCTCTTGGATACCTCAAAAACTAAAATTCAGTGACCTCTGGGCAAGAGTACGTCGAAATTGAATATTCTAGAATATAACTATTTAGAACACCATGAAACCACGTATCCACCACGCGAGTCCAAATTAGATCAGCATCATAAAGAGCCTAAAATTCTTCCTGTGTCCAAACAAGTGTGTGATATCTCCAATTCCACTGAGATGCATAAGCCGTAAGCCACTCGTAAAGTTCTACTGGAAAGATAGCAAAAAATCTCTCATATAAGCTGTCATACAGGTTCTGTTCTACCCAAGTGCGTGCGTTAAACTCAGATCCACTGCTGAAACATCGTGCATATTCTTCCTCCAGATCATGTATCCATTCCTCAATACTTGCTAGAGTTAACCGGTACGTCTTCATCGTGAACCATCCTGAAAACAACTGAAAAAGAGGTCCCGGCAATGGAACCAATGATGCAGCCTAGAATTTGCAAGATAACACCCTAGTCACACTGGCACATCACTCAGCCTAGACTGAGTGCTCACCCAAAGCACGCAAAGGTACCAGGTCCCTCTTTAGGGTTGTTGTAACAGGATGACACATAATGAAGAAAGAACCATAAAGACTCATGACTAATCCATCATTCTACAGTGCATGCTACCCACAGATCTATGAAAGAACGAGCTTAAACAGTAATCATGATTAAACACTAACATGCACTACTCAATTACACAGAATGACACTTAGATTCAGCCAATATCCTCCATCTATTAATAAGTATAGAAGCTCCTTACAGTACTGTCAATTCATCTTAAGGCGCATATGAATCTGATACACATATTCAGAATCATACATACATGCCTATATCCCTCTGATACATCATACAGATCTCTCTTTTACTATGCACCTAACCATCATATATATAGGGTGGGGACTTTCCCTTCACCACTTAACTACTCCAGAAATAGGTCACATGCTATTAATAGCCACACGCCATTTACAATTATAGCCACACATGCAAGTGTGCTATCTATAGCCCTCTTACAGATAACTGAAGTGTTCATTCCATTCTTAGCTTGCCTCCATGCATAGATGTTTGAACTGCTCTTCTAGATATAGACAATGCTTGGCGTGCACTTCTCTGCATCGTTGATGTGTTCCACATGCCATCTTCCAAAAATAGATCCTCATGCCCAAAATTGGCTAAGTCCTGAAATCTGAACCTACCTTCCACGCGTGGGTCCTTCCTATCCTTCCGTGCCTTCAATCCTGGCCTTCTACCCCACGTGGACTCCTTGTGTGATTTTGATCATACTAAAGCTTTTGCTTGGGATTACAAAGATATGAAAGGAATCCACCTAAGTATCTGCACTCATCACATCTATACTAAAAACATTAAACCAGTTAGGCAACCTAAGAGAAGGATTAATCCAGCCTTAAGGGATATAGTCAAACAAGAAATTGAAAAACTATTACAAGTAGGTTTTATCTACCCTATCTCAGATAGCCAAGTGGGTGTCTCCTCTTGTAATTTTCCCTAAAAAGAATAGAAAATGGAGAATTTTTGTTGACTATAGGGAACTGAAAAAAGCCACACTGAGAGATTATTTTCCCCTACCATTCATAGATCAAGTCTTAGACAACCTTTCAGGTAAACAGTACTTTTCCTTCTTGGATGGATTTAGTGGGTACAATCAAATCAGAGTTGCTACTGAGGATCAGGATAAAACTACATTTACATGTCCATGGGGTACCTTTTCCTACAGGGTATTACCATTTGGATTATGCAATGCTCGAGCAACCTTCCAAAGAGTTGTGTTAGCAATTTTTGTAGACCTAACAAATGACTGTGTAGAGGTATATATGGATGATGTCATTATGCATGGAGATACATTTGATGATGCCTTGAAAAATTTGGACAAAGTATTGACAAGATGTGAGAAACACAACTTGTCTCTTAGCCATGAAAAATGTTTGATGATGGTTGATGAAGGGATTGTATTAGGACACCATATTTCAAAAAGAGGAATTTAGGTTGATCAAAACAAAATCAGAATTATTTCAGACTTACCTATTCCTCAAACCCCCACAGATATCAAGTCATTTTTAGGACATGTTGGGTACTATAGACGCTTTATCAAGGATTTCAGTAAAATTGATTCCCCCATGTTTAATTTTCTTACCAAGGGCTGTGAATTTCTTTGGGATGAAAAGTGTCAACATGATTTTGAAGAAATTAAAGAGAAATTAATAATTCCTCCAATATTGAGAGGACCTAATTGGGAGAAAACTTTTCATATCTAAATAGATGCCTCAAATAATTCCATTGGTGTAGTTTTGGGACAGAAAGATGAAGAAGGGAAAATGTATGCTATCTATTACCTTAGCAAGAATCTTACTCCCACTGAAAGAAATTACACCACCACTGAAAAAAGAATTTCTTGTTGTGATCTATGCAATTAATAAGTTTAGACATTACATTACAGGGTACAAAATATTTGTACATACAGATCACTCAGCAATTAAATATTTAATGAACAAACCAGTGGTTGGAGGTAGAATAATTATATGGTTATTGCTTTTACAAGAATTTGATATTACCATTGTGGAAAATCTAGGTAAATCTAATGTGGTAGCTGATTTCTTGTCAAGACTAACCACTACAGGAGAGTAAGATCCAGTCAAGGATAAATTTCCAGATGAACAATTGTTTGTTATTTCAGCTGATACACCTTGGTTTGCTGATATGGAAAATTATCTTGCAATAGGGAAGTTTCCTCCTTCTTTCACCAAGAAACAAATAAAGAAGTTAATCAAAACCAGTGCACAATTCAAATGGTTAAATGGAATGCTATTTAAGTGTGGTCCTGATTTGGTTTTACGCAGGTGTGTAAGAGAAGATGAAATCTTTGACATCCTCCAGGCATGTCATGATGAACCAAGTGGAGGACACTATTCAGTGAAAAGAACAGCTCATAAGATACTTGGCACTGGTTATTATTGGCCATCTGTGTACAAAGATGTGAAGAGATATATCAGGTGGTGTGATCCTTGTCAAAGGATGGGACAACCAACCTTTACCAATGAAATGCCTCTGCAACCTCAAGTAGTGATTGAACCATATGAGAGATGGGGGTTGGATTTTTTGGTCCCTTTAGTCCTTCTTCACAAGGGAAGGAACATATTCTTGTGTGTACTGATTATGTGACAAAGTGGGCAGAAGTGCAGGCTTTAACAAATGCCACTGAAGAAGCAGTTGTTGATTTCCTTTAGCACAAAATTATGGTAAAGTTTGGAGCACCAAGGAGCATAGTTTCAGACCAGGGACCACAATTTATGTCTAATATGATCCAGGATTTCACAATGTATTATCAGATCAATCATAGAAATTCATCTCCCTATCACCCACAATCAAATGGACAAGCTGAAGTAACGAACAGAGAATTGGAAAACATCCTTACCAAAATAGTTGAAGCAGGAAGAAGAGATTGGGTAAAAAGACTACCTGAAGTTGTCTGGGCTTACAATACAACTTGGAAAACTATGACAGGGTTTTCACCATATGAGTTAGTCTATGGGAAAAATCCCTTGTTGCCTATTGAGTTTGAACTACAGACATTGAGGACAACAGTCAAGGTGGGTATTGAGTTGGATGCAGCTCAAAAGGAGAGAATCCTTCAACTCAATGAGTTGGATGAATTGAGGATGGAAGCACTTCAGCAGACAGAGATAATCCAAGATCAAAGGAAACAATGGCATGATACACATATCAAGAAAAGGCAATTCAAAGTAGGGGACTGGGCATTGTTGTTTGATTCTAAGTACCAACAATTCAAAGGCAAGCTGAGAACCAGATGGTTAGGACCCTATCAGATTGATCAGATATTTGACAATGGTTCTATTCAGCTACTTCCCATTGATGGCAGTAGAAGAACACTCTTGGTCAATGGACATAGGCTAAAGCTTTATAGGAAGCCTCCTACTAAGGATGAATTCTTGAAGAAGATTGAAGCAGATAGAGAATTTGATCATATGGAAGAACCCAGTTCTTCCAAAATGATCAAATAATCAGATGAATAGATCCAGAATAAAGGGAAGAGAATGAAAACTAGTAAATGGCATTCTCTTCCCCAAAAAAAGAAAAAAAAAGAAAAAAAACAATAAGGGGAGAGAATGAAAACCAGTAAATGGTTTTCTCTTCCCCAAAAAAAATTCTCTCAGAGATCAATTGAAAACCAACAATGGCGGTTGATCTTCCCAAATAAATGGCTAATTCAAAATAAAAAAAATCTTTGGAATTCCAGTTGTTTTTCTAACCGTTTTCCTTTTGTTTCACTTTTTAGGAATGATGAGTCATCATGACGGAGGGATTACATCATCAAGGATGGTAATTATATCTTTAACTTATTAAAGGTTAGATTAAAGTTTGCATGTGTGATTAGATTTGATTTAAAAGTTGATATGATGAGTCATCTATTGTAAATCATGATTAAAAGTGAGTAATCATGAGAAAGATATTAATGGAATAAATTGGTGGCATAGTTATAATGAGTTATCATTAGTGTGGAACCAACAAAGTGAAAACTAAGTTGCAGAGAAACTTCAAGGAAGAAGCAGTGAATTAGGTTTGCATTCCGCAGCTACAACACAGAAGTTCCATAGCTAAGTACAGTAATTCCAGCTAAGTACAAAATTCCACAAGCTAAAGTTCACCATTCCGCAGCTAAGCGAAGAGTTCTTTAGCCAACCTCACACAAGATTAAAGAAGAATGAATTTGAATCACCTCTGTATCATGGGGATTAAGAAGAAGTCAGAACCAGAGGATGATACCCAGCTCATTGCAGATGAAGAAGTGGCAGCTATCTTCCATCAGGCAGGATGGCTGGAATTTTTAAGAAAGTTTCCCAAGTATAATGATGAATTGGTAAGAGAATTCGTTATAAATTTAGAGCAATCTAGGACAAAGGTTAGAAATTTTTTTATTCCTTTTTCTGTGAATACAATAAGTAATGTATCTGGAGTGCCAATTGTGCATGTCCCAAACCCTGTCAAAGGGACATTAAAAGACCTGGTTGAAACCTTGCTGAAAAAGGGGGAAGCTGAACCCCAATATATTTACAACATGAAGAAAATCATAAAAGGGGTCAGAAGGGCCAACTTTCCCGAACCCTTTGATAGAGTGGCATTTTGGGTAGTCAAGTATTTAACCTGTGATGGTCAATTTGGGTCGGTAGGAAGAGAAGTTCTGAAGATCCTCATATACCTTAGATATGGAGCTACAAAACTAGAATATATAGTAAACCTTCCAGGGTTTCTTTTTGACTCCATCCATACAATGGCCCAGAGGTATTCCTGGGGTGTGGGAACAATCAGACATCATGGGTTAGTGCATTTAGTGTGCCAGCACCATTTCCTTTTCGAAGAAAAATGGAGAGGAAATGTGGAGAAATTTCTTAGCAAGTTTAAGTAGAGCCTTGATATTCTCAGGAGAGTAATAGCAACTCCTTCTGCTCCTACAATTAATTTGGAAATGGATGCCACTGTAGAGAAAAAGAAAGAACTAGGTGGAGAGGAAATACCAAAAAGAAGAAGATCTGAAAGAAGAACTAAAACTACAGAACCAACTGTGCCTCTTGAAGAAAATCCTTCCTCTGCAGTAGCTACAGGAGAGCCAATATCTGTCTCTGACAGTGACAGTTCACCGAGGCAAGAGCAAGAGGTGAAAATCAGAAGAAGCTCTAGGAGGAGACCCATTTCTGTACATTTTGAGGCTCCTCAAAGAAGGAAAATTCATAAAAAGTCTAAAGAAATTCCGGAGGAAATGAAAGATCAAGAAGGGCTGGAAAAGGAAGCTACTGATATTTTGGGCAGCATGGCCATGACTCCTCCTGGACCAAGCCAAACAGAGATAGAAAAAGAAGATGAGAGATTTGAAGAACAAGTTCTTCAAGAATTGGGTGAACCAACAACATTGTCACATGAAGAAGAAGAGTTGGCATCTTGGAGATGAAAAGGGAAATTTCCTTTGGTAGAAGAAGAATGCTCAACTCCCCAAGAAATTTTAGAGAAAGAAGAAAAACAGCAGGTTAAACAGGCTCTATTTTTGTCCAGAGAAGAACTCATTATTAGAGAAAAGGATGAGGAGTTGAATTTTCTCAAACTTAAATTAGAACAGAGAGAAATGGTTATTGAGGAATTAACAACTCAGCTCACTGACAAGACTGAGGAATTGACAAGAGCTAAACAACAGATAATGGAGAAAGAGGAGGAATGTCAAAATTCTAGAAAACAAACTGCTCTGTCAACAGTCTCTGCACAAACTGAATTAACTTATTGGCCACTTAGACAGCTATGGGATGATACTTGTAGAGAACTCAGTGAAGCCAAGACATCCAATGAGGACTTGAAAAGCAATATAGAAGAAGAGAAGAAAGCAAGAAAAGGATGGGAAGAAAAGTTTTACAAAGAAGAAAATGACAAATTTAAATATCTTGTGAAAATACAAATGGTTTGCATGATGAGTGAGAAATTGCTTGCATGCAGGAGACCTTCTCCTGCATATAGTGTGTTTTTGGAGGAACAATTCATTCACTGGCAGTTGTCAAGGATAGCATGTGGTCTTCCACATGAAATAAAAGATGAAGCTGATTTCACAGCAGCCTATTCCTTAGCCAATGCAGAGCAGAAAAATCTTCTCTGTGAATTCTATCTCTGTAATTTCATGCTGGAAAAGAACTCAGGTTTTATGATCAATTTGTATGTAGGGGAGAGCCAACTTAATGCATTTGTTTCTGTTCTCCAAAATCAGATTGCATGGAAGGAAAGGGAGTCAGAGCATCTGTTAAAGGCTAGTTCATATGGTCTTTGTATGAGAATTCATTATGGTAAACCATCCACCTTTGCTACACATTTCAGATCCCATGCATTTGATAAAAGGTTCAAGGAACCTTATCTTGCCAATTTGCAGAGAAGTATTAATGCCTTCACCTCTTATGAAGAGGAAAATTTTGAAGATATTTATGAGGCATGTGTGAAAAGATGGGAATTTCTCATGGTGGCATTGAGAAGAAGGGAAGTAATATCTCCCACAAACTTAATCTGGAGTTTGCATAGAGAAAAATCCTTATGTACGCTAATTCCTCATATCAATGAAAAGCACAGAGGCATATGGATAGGAATGAGAACAAGACCTCCACTCCTTCTCACCCCCATGTCACCATGGAAAAATAGAGAACCACAAGATTCCACTGAATTTGATGCATGGCAGAGGAAAGTAGAAGCAGGAGCAGGGTATAGTACATCTGAATTAAAGCATTGGGATATTCAGTATCAGCCATTTGACCTAAGCAATCAAATGGAATGTAATATATAACCCCAAATTTGAAGAGTAAAGTTTGTAAAGGGACTTACAAACAAGTAAGTATGGGGGAAATGATGAGGCCAGAATATGCCCGTTAAATGTACAATAAATGATCTCATCTTACTCTCCTTTTGATTAAGTCTGACTGCATTTTGTGACTTTTGTTTGATCTGATATGAGTTAGGATGTAATTGTCCATCTTTTTTGATTATGATTCTAACGTTTAAAAGCTCTGTAATTCCTAACAAAGTGTTTTGGAAACTCATTTTTGTAATAAAGCAGGTCACAATCAGGTGGAAGAATGAAGTATGAAGTGGTCAACATGTTTTTGAGAGCATTTGTTTTACTACAGTAGAGTTATGGAACTTCTAATATAGTTCTGGAACTCCATTACACAGTCACAGGCTTTATCACCTAGTTCTGGAACTTCTTAGTACTTAGTTCTTCCAGAATTATTAGAATTAGTTCTGGAACTCCTGCAGATAGCTCCGGAACTCTCTCGGTTAAACCTGGAACAATTTCCTTTAGTTTGGAACTCTTCTAGAGTTCTGGAACTGATAAGAATCTATTCCAAATGGCTGGTGATTTGTCAAATCAATGATCCTATCAATCAGGAGCAGATTAAAAGACTTTTGACTCTCCATACTTGCAGATCCAGGATAATTATCACACAGTTGTACATCCAAGCCATGTTCCAATTCAACATCTATTCTGGGCCCGATTCAGTTCCATCATATCAGTGGAACAGTTACGGCCATAAATGCACCCCTGGAAGAAGTATATACATATAGACCTGTAGATAGATTAATAATAGATATAGAAAGATAGAAGATATAGATAGATATAGGATGAGATAGAGATAGATTGATACACAGATCCAACAAGTTTTTGTAATGCAGAACATTTTATCAATAAAATAGCCATTGTTGTTTTGAGAGAAAATTAAGTTGTCAATCTTGTTTCAAGGTGGAGCAAGGGCCCACTCCTCCAAGAACCAGGATCCTCATTTTTTTGGTATTTATATTTTTAAAGCAAATAGTTTAGATCTGTTAATTCTGTATCACTTTCAATTTAAAATCTGTTAAAGACTTGTCCCTGCAGGTGTTCTAGATTAAGTTCTTATTTCTTTGCAATCATTTTCCAAGCATTCTCAATTATGTGTTTATTTATGTAATGTTTATTTTTTATTCATTTATGCAAATGTTTATTTTTTTCATTTCACAAATCAATTCATTTCTGCAAAGTGTGTTTACTTCCAAAGGCAAAGTGTGTTTATTTCAAGCAATTCATTTCTGTAAAGTGTGTTTACTTCCAACATGTTTTCATAGTTTGATTCCAATAAGGTTTTTAACCAAGAAGTCCTTAAGACATTGAAAAGATCCCCCATAAAATACAAAATACCTACAATCAATTACTAGATTGCTAAGATTCCTCTTGTTGCATATAGCTTTAGACACACCCCTGGTTTAAATATGACATCAATTTTTCTAGTATAGTAGTCCCATAAAATTATAATTTCTTTGTAGTGTAGTTAATGTGGATGATGGTAAAATGCATTTGACATGCCACCTATATGATACAAATCCCTAGAGATAATAAAAAAGGATTAAGGTCGGTTTGAGTACCATGGGAATTTGGTATTTTAGATACCTCGTAGTCCTTAGAAATATGCCAAAGAAGATCCATGTTATGTTGAAGGTCAATTATTTACGTCTATAATACCTTGAAAATAAGTTATTGAGCCCTGAGGATATGGTTCCATGGATGAGGGCTTACAGTACTTTCTTAGTGAATGTTGCTAACAAAATTTAGGTGTTTTTTAAGTTTAATTATCTCATAAATTTGTAATTCCATTATGCATATAAATTTTAAGTGAGAAATTTTAAGAATTATATGCAAACAATTAGTCCATATTTTTATCAAAATTAACATGAATTTCCTTTATATCTTCAATTTTCTGATCTTTTGGGCTTAAGTGGGTGGTGTCTCAAGTTGCTTCAAGTATATTATTTGAGTCAACTAATGGTATAATGCTTGTATGTTATTGAAATCACTAACGTGATTTTTGATAATTAGAAATAAGTTTTCTTACATTACATGATTCATTGACATTTTATTTGGGGTTTCAAGTAGACTCTTGCAATTATTGTTGCCTTAGATGAATTTAGAGGTGAAGCTAAAAAATGGTGGCTTCCTTTGTTGATATGGAATGAACAATTGGTATCTTCATTTGAAATTTTCAAAGAAAGGTAATTTGTTATCTGACCTGAGAGGTGATGGATATTTTAGGAAATTGAAATATACTTTTTTGGAGTAGAACTTTGGTGTAACATCTTATTAGGAATATAAATTTTATCATTGTTTATGTTTTTTCTTTTTTGATCTGATAGCAGGTGAGCTAACAGGAGGGGAGAGGGGAAAGGTAAGAGGGTACCATTTTGGTGTAGGATTTTGGTATTTATTTTTGAACCATGTTGTTGTTTAAGTAAATTATCTTTAAAAAGAGCCCATTTAAAATATTTTATTGATATTTTCATGTAATTTTAGAAGTGTTCATCAAGTTGGCCATGTATTTTATGCTATCTTGTCATGACATATTGATGCATTTTTAATTATGCATGACCTCAATCAACTTCACAAGAAGGATGAAATTAATTGAATAGTATGTTTGTTTGGAACTTTACAGAATTTTATGCAAGAAAACATGTATAGTAACCAAATAATAGGTGTAAAAGTTTTGTAAAAGGGTATATATGTAGATATTAGTAAAAGTGCCTTGGCATACACTAGTTGTAATCATGTGGATGATTAGTGAGGTGTACAATAGGACTTGATTTTTTTAAAATCTCTTAGTTGTACTTTTGCATAGATAAAAAATGTGAATAAATTTAGTGTAATACAATGATATCTGGGTTTTAGTTTTGTTCTTGTTTCTCAACTCTTAAAATAGGCCAAGATATTGATAAGACTTAATGTTTCATTGGTCAATGTACATGTATCTGCAGCCCGACCCTCTTGCTAATTGTTTTAGTCTTCTGTTTAGTATTTTTTAATTGTTTTAAAATAAGAAAAGTGTGGGGAGAAAAGTCTTATCAATAAAACCTACACTAAATTAGATCCTCCAATGTTTCATTTTCATAATAAATAATCAATTTATTTAGGAATATGTGACAGTATTAGATATGTTCACCAATTGGACTTCACCTTGTATTCAAGCATGTTAAAGGGTAAGAATAGTATTTGTTATTATAGGTAATAAAAAAACATATTTTTAACAAAAAAATCTTATCTGGTTTAGTGTTGCACATTCTAAGTCAGTTGTGTGTTTAAGATACAATATTGTGGTGCATTGGCCTGTCGAATCTCATGAAGTTCTTGGCATAGTTCTTATGCTTCGAGATTTTTGTATTCTAAGGCACTGATTGATTAACTTGGAGTTATTTTGCTGATGATGTTAGTGACATGTTTTCTCTCTATATCCACTTGAATTTATATTTATGCGTTATTATATATAACTTTCTTTTTACATATAGTTTCACATTCATTTCTATATAGTAAAAAGTTAAAGCACTATTTAGCATGATTCCTGGTCATCTAAGACAAGAAAATATCTTATGTTTTTAATATTTATTTGTAATTATATATTTTTACTTCTATGTTTACTTTTACATTTATTTGTATTTAATAAAGTGTTAAATCACAATCAAACAACTCCTTGATCATCTAGGAGGAAGATATCTTAAAATTAGTTTTTCCAGTTATTCAGTAGTGTGTCAAATGCCTCTTTTCAAAGTGGCCTTTTATTAATCTAAATGTGATTGGTAATTTCCTATAATAATTTTACTGCATGAAAGCAACCAAATCTTTGTTTTGTTAGTCAATTTTGAATGCACTTTAGGGTAGACATTGACAACACATAAAGAGATTAAAATTTGAGCTTTCAAAGTAAGTGCTTTTTTTTTGTTGTTACTTTTTATGTTGTGTCATGTGTAACACGAAATGAATTTGGGAGATGTATGTGGCATGCTATTATATTATGCATAATACTAATCCATGTTTTTTTTAGGTGACAAGCCCTCAACTTGATAGAGACATGAACCTTAAATTCAATGAAAGAGAAATCCATTCATCTGGATAAAAAGAGTAAGGAAACATCTATGCTGCAGATCAATGGCCTAGATGGATGAGCTTATAAAAATCATGTAGATATATCTAGGTTTATTTTTTCTAGGAAATCCATTTTGGCACAATATGTTGAGAACTCTAGATATTATAATGTGATGATTTTGGCTTCTGCAATAGAAGAATTTTGATGTTAAGAACTCCCCTCTTTTATATCAAAATTCCATTAGTAATCTAGTTCTTGTATATGGGGGCTATGTGTTTACCCAATGCTTCATAGAAATGAGTATCTATAGGAAGTTATACGAATCAAAAGAAAATTTCCATCAGACTAACAATCTACATTTAGTATGTTTGTGTTTCCCTTGAAAATTTTCAAATAAGAGGGATGATGTCAAATATTTGCTGAAGAAAAGTGTAAAAATAAATGGTTGGAGTTAGTGTTGGTTTATCGTAAATGAGAAATATGTCAATGTGTGTTGCATTCAACGTGCTGAATAAAATTCTCATTTAGTTACACATCTTAAGTTTAAGTTGTTTTGAAATATAAAATATGTTTGAAATTTAGTAACACTAGAAAACCAAAGCCATTTTAAAGGGGTCATTGATTTGGATATATGATTCGCCAAGGATTCTCTTGTGTAATTTTGTTTATACATTAGTTAATTTGTTGTACAAGTTTCGTTGATTTTGAATGCATTCCCAACATATAGTTTAAATCATGTATGCATTGAATTAGTTTTCTATTTAGGACACGAAAAGGATAGTACGAATGCACTTGTTATTTTCCAAGGTTTAAATGCATTTCTACATTAAAAAAATTAAAAAACTATTTGGTAGTATGACTTGACTAACTGATAACTTTATTGTTCTATATGGATTCCAAAGTAATGATTTATTATTCTATAGTGGGCGATGGCAAGTTGAACTTATTGGTATTAGTTTCCCTTGATTTACTATCTTGCACCATGTATATTCTCTAAAATTCAATATTTTTGCTAAGGTTGTTAGCAATCTATACTGAATGAATTACATCATCTAGATAGGATTGGATTATTATGAGCTCTGTGAATATGGAACTAATGATAGGAAGTGGTGGTTGGGTTAATGGAGATGGAAAAACCATGTATTGTGGTTGAGAAGAGAAGCTTTTGGAGATGATGAAAGAGGTGGATGATGGTGTAGGACCTTGGATTTCTTTAGAGTAGAAGGTGGCATCCATGGGTTGATGGGATGGGTAAGAAACAAGAGTTATGTCCCACAAGAGAAGCTGGAGATGATGGAAGAAAGGAGGATGAGTGAGTCGTGGAGAAGGGAAAAAGGATTTGGTGGAGATGATGAGATGAAACAATAAGAATGAAGGTGGAGAAAGTGGTGATGGTGTGGAGAGGTGGGAGTCAAGGATGGAAGATGTAGGTGGGAGAGGAAAAATTTAAGATGGGGAAGATGAGAATGCATAAGATGAAAAGAAGGAGAAGTGGTTGGTGGTAGAGGTATGAATGTTGGAAGTGGGGTAGCAACATCATATGGGGGAGGTGTTTATTGATGGTGAGAGGTAGGTGAAATTTTGGGTGTTAGTAGAGACATACAAATGATGGATGCGGTGGTTTATATGTTTTATTGTATTGATTTTCTTTAAAATTTAAATTTGTAGTTTGTTTTGCATTATTTAAATAATTGTTTATTCATAAGTGTGTATTTAATTTGGGTCAAGTTTTTTTGTAGAAGATACAAGAACAAAGGATGAATATCAATGCAAAGGTTGTTCAATTGATGGCTTGAATATGTTTAAAGTGATGATATTATTATTATCATATTGGTATGATTCATATTTACTCACAATTAAAATGTATTGGTGATGGTCGAGGGGGGTGGTAATGATTCATAGAAATAATTTTTCAATTTATTCAATGTATAGAATGGAATGTTGTATCAGAAAGGCATAACAAATAGTTATTGGAGATACGAACTGCATCAAAAAGTCTTAATTCAATTATTATTTTATTTGGTTTGTAGAAATAATGGTTATCAAAGAGAATGTTTTGTTTTTTTCAATCACACTTACAATAGGATGGCCATTGGTCATTATTGGTATTAGATTCTAGTTCTCTTAGTAGTTGGTTTCTATTCACCTATTGAGTGGGATTGGTTCCAAATTGGGATCAATTACTTGATTGGTTACTATTTGATTGGGATCCACCACTGGTGATTGGGGGTTGATTGGCCACCTATTGAGTGGTGGAAATTTTGAATATCATTGATCAATAAAGATAGAGAGGACCCCTTATTTGGTTAGTCGAGCAAAAGTATCTATCTCAATCTCCCTCTCGTTGGGTTGATGAAAGATTTATTGTTGGTCAATGCATATCCATTGAAAGGATGAGTTATTTCCTTCAGTTTGGAGTCACTCAATCTGGGGGAAGTTCCCTGAAGACTGCCCTTTCCCCTACCAATTTCTCACCTTGAATTCAAGATTCAACAAATCAACCACTTGAATCAAACCACCACTTGAGATGCTACGAGTGAATGAAATCTCTTTGAATCAATGAAGTGGGTGTGAATGAAGACATTTGATGCATTATCTAATAGATAGGAAAGATAATGGGGCACATATATGTCATCTTTAGATTTAGGGTTTTATAGGTCTTGGATCACCATATACATTGATCTTGTTGAATTGTTTGGGCATGTTTGCAAAACCAAGACCTCCCCTTATGATTTGGTTGAGTGTAGATAAGCCAATCATAAATGTAGTTTCCCCATCATTGGAGTGAAAATATTGAGCCCCTATCAAATTTATATGGGTTCTAGTATGCCATGGATTGAACTAACTAGATCCCATTTCCTTTAGGTGAATAATGGATAAAATGTGGTTTTACATCTATTTGTGTGATTGAAGACGTGATGCATTAACTAATAGATAAGCAGAATAGTGTAGCACATATATGTACAATTTAAAAGGTTGTAGTTATATAAGACCTCTCACCATACTTCAAAACATACTCTCTATTGAACTTGTTGAATTATATGGGCATATTGAGCATAAAACCAAGATTCTCCCTTATGATCTAATTGAGTGCAGATGAGCCGGTTATGGATATAGTTTTCCCATTAGTGGAGTGAAAATATTGATTTTGATCAAAGTAATATGGGTTTTGGTATGCCATGGACATAACCAACTAGATCCCATTTCCTTTAGGTCAAGAATGGATATAAGGTGGTTTTACCTCTATTTTTATCTCATGACACAACTTTGATGAATATCTGTCTATTCCATACTATCTCATCATCATGGAATTGATTGAGGGGCATCATAATATTGATCAATCACACATGGGTCAACAATCTAACCAATTAATGGAAATTTGGATTGAATTATATACAATGCATGAATCGGCTAAGATAATGCATACTACCCTATATATAATATAAATACTCTTGATGGCCAAAATTGGTTAGAATTAAGAGAATGTGCCAATACAAGTAGTGTGTTTATCTATATGTATGTGAATTGTGTGTATGTATAGTGTATTGGGTTCAAACTTGTGTTTACCCCTAGTAAAATCGATGGTTTTTAGGGTTGACATAACATGGAGATTCCATCCATTATTTGTCATGGGTTCTCAATAAAGAGATGAGAGAATATATTGAACCATTATAGATGCTTTAGTGAGCCACTTGAGTGTTGAAGTGAATATAGCAAAAACCATGATGGTAGAAATTTGTTAGAATGGGTAGAATTGGATTTGTAGAACTATTTTGTAAATTATGTATGTCGATGCCATTATAATATATATACAATAGTCATCCATTATTCCATAGGCTTTCTCGATAAGAGGATGAGAGAATAAAACTAACCATTGCAAATGACACATTGGATCACTTGAGCCCCCAAGTGAATACATAGATATGTTGTAGTTGGTTTGTGGGTCATAGCCATTGGTCCATTGATTAGGTCCATTTATTCCTTTAGTTGTATGGCATTGGTAGTGATTTGGGGGTTATAGGCCATTACATTATGGTCATGGTATTGGTAGTAAATAATGGGCTAGGAGTTATAGGTTTATCCTATGGTACAATACACCACTATATAGTAAGGAATATAGAATAGACCAATTTGACATGCATCAATTGTTAAGGATTAGCTCATCGTAAGTATGGAATGCATCAATGGCTCGACCACTACACTAGGATCATGGTATTGGTAGGGAATAGTGGGTTGGAATATAAGCCACTACACTATGGTATAGTGTGTCTCTATATAGTATATACTCTAGTGGGTGTGAACTCGTATTGGTCCCTTGTATACTTAGTAAGTTTTGGGGTTGACATAATATGGAGATGTCATCCATCATTCCATTAGGGGATCATGATAAAGAGATGATAGAATAGAAACAAGCCCCTACAATGCTTTGGTGAATCATGTTGATCCATACAATGAATACATTAATCGATTAAACATATATTCATGGAACATAACCATTGGGAAATTGATTAGATCCATCTATTCCATTAGTTGTGAGATTGGGAGTGTTATACCCTTAATCATATATAATGTATTAGATGCAGTATGTTGACTTGTGGCACACATTCCCTTGGTTATTCATATGTTATTATCATTATATATTTCATTCATATCATTAGTAGGTCAGCCTTGGTGATGGCCATAACATAGGAAGGGTATATATAGGAGATAGAAGTGTGTAGTTAATGATTTATCGAGCATCTGAGTCTGATTGTAAGGTTTGGAGGTTGCCCCCTCAAAGTGGCTAAGTTATTCTACTTGCATATTATGATCATCTCTACATTTTTGTGTTCTTTGGTGTTCTATTGTTGCTGATATTCAGATCTATCCAAGTAATTTCATTATAAGTGGTATCAGAGTTGTGATCTTGGCCAAAATTAGGTTAAAAACCCTAATTCCTTTTGTTTGGCTATATCTCCAAACCAGTAGTAAATTTTTTGGAATTTTTTACCAGAGTTGTAAATAATCATTTCAAGTAAAATCCTCTGAAAATTTCATAGATTTTTTGACTTTTTTGCAAAAGTTATTCAATTTTAGGGTTTTTCATAAAATTATTCCTAGACTGCAAATTGTGGAATTTTTCCATGTTCTTTACATTTTAGAAAGAAAATAAAAAATTAGTTTGAGTTTGTTCTTTAAATTTTTCATATTTGGTCAAATTCATATCGAAACTTCCAAACCCTAAATTTGACCTTGATCCCTAAATCCTACTATTTTGGGGCATATGATGGGGTAACAACTTCCACAAGAGGCAAAAAGAATCCCACAAATCTGGGTAAAAATCACAAAATTTATTTGAGATTAACTATTATTTAGGATTTGGAGTCATATCAGGGTAACTACAAATTCCTCTTGGTTTATTTACTTTGACAGATCATAAACTTAGCCAAGTTGAGTTTGACCTGTGAAACCTCGAGTCTAGGGTGGCCAAAAAAAAGATGTAGAAAGGATTGGACCACTAGAAGATTTCATTAGAAATTCCAATATCCATATAATTGAAATTATACAGAATCAACGATACAACCCCCTACACTTATTTTCAATGTCTCTATCTTCGACACAGCATGGAATTAAAAAGAGTTTGAATTTTTTGTTTTGAAAGCGCAAGTGTTTTAATTAGGGATGAGGAACAATTAGTTTGGGAATCCTTTGATTTAAAATTTATTAGGACTAAGCTAACGAAGGTTTTTGAGGCTCAAACCTTGCTTCAAAGGGATCAAACTAGCATGTGCAATGTTGGTTACGATGCATTGAAAGTTATCAAATGATTCACCAAGTGGTGATTAGTGATATTAGGAGATCGATTAAAGTGGTGTCATGGCATTCTTGAAGATTACTTCATTAATAATATGTATCTTTTGTCTGATTCAAATCCCTACATGGAGAATATGTCATAATTATAGGGATCTGATTCAATCCCACATGAAAACGAATTTTTAGCTAACTAAGGTATTATGAGGAGGGATGCCACCTAATTGCATCAGATCCAAGCATTCAAATTCTAGGAGCTTAATGTCTCTATTATTAGGGAAGGGAGAGTGGATATATTGGCTAAGTTTGTGTGGTGTTTATTTTTCTGCCAAATTCGCAGTACTGATTGGTGGGTGAAGCGGTGTATGCGTTAAGTATCATGGAATGGAATCACCCCCATATTTGTCCTAGTTTGTAGCCATAGGGTGTTAAAAGAAAGATGGATTTCTTCGGAGGCATCTCACAGGGCCATCATATCGCATCATTTGGGGAGATGAATCTGGGTCTATATCAAAGAAAATAGGAAAGACTTTTCCTGGGAGAGGAGTCATTTGATTCTAATTGCGAGGGCTAGGATGAATTGGTTGAGGTACCTGTCCTGGTTTGTTTCAATCTCCTTTAAATGGAGAGGAATAAGGTGAAGTCAGGGAAATTACCCTTCATTTTATCAAACCCCAACATTGATTTCAAGTTGGATGAAGCATGGAGGATTTAACCTGGTTCAGCCACTTTCGGTGTGGACAAGGAAGGGATTTCTTTCAGAATCGGTATGTCAAGTTGTCTTGTTCAAGGAATAGATCATGCAATTGTGAATATTCATTCATGGGGTGTATGCATAGCTGGGATTTGAAGGAGGTATTTAGAATTAATGCAAATTGGATCTTTCAGGGTTAAAACCACTCATGTAGTTTTGGAGTCAGAGGTTGTCGATAATTATTCACAAGAATATGTGGTTTTCTTAAAATATAGCTTAAATGCAAAATTGGCGCAAATTTGAAGGAAGGAAAATCCTACTATTATGGGGTCCCAATTGGGGCCTTCCACAATGGAGGAAGTCCCATTAGTTAAACCCTAGAATGATCTTGCGATAATTGGGTTTAGGCTTTTTTGTTTATAACTAAGGAAGGGTTTGTACTTTCGTTATCTATGGTTTCCTACTTGGTTTTGAGATAAGAAACCTTTGTTGGTTTAGGAAGGCTAGAAGGGGTCAGTTGTAGAAATGGATGTAAAAAAATTGGGATTTCATTCCAATTCAATTCAGTTCTAAGCTCATAGTCAAAAATAATCCTATAAAAAAATCATACTTCATATCAATCAAGGTGTATCTCTCATGTCAAAGTAATAGAAAAATGAGTCAGGGTGGATCTTTCATGCATGCCCAATCCAAATACAAACACTCTACAGGCCCGTAACATGTTCCAAAAGTGGAGATGTAAGTAACTTTGATGGAAAGGATCCACTCAATTGGATTAACCAAATGGAGAATTTATTTGATCTACATCATATTCCATCAGGACAAAAGGTGACCATGGCATCTTTGTATCTTGATCTTGACCATTTCATTTGGTATCGATGGTTATGTGCTCAAAGGCAAAAGAGTGGTCTCAATGTTACATGGATAGTCTTCACCAAAGAGTTACAATTACACTATAGTTCTAGTGTGTCAGATAATTACTTCAGCTAATTAGAAAAGTTAAGACATACATGATCATTCAAGGATTATATTCATCAATTCCAAAACCTTTCCTTGTGGGTGGAAAATATTACTGAAGAGAATCTGAATGACCTATTTCTTGGGGGTCTTAAGGATCACATTGAGCATGAGGTGTGTATGTTTAATCATCATAAGGTTTATGCTTCTATGATTATGGCACATAGGTAAGAGGAAAATTTTTTTCAAGTAGGAGACAAAATTTCACTAATACTAGATATCGCAACACCTTGCCTCCATTACTCCCTAGGCCAGTTAGATTGACACCTCAACAAATTGAAGAAAAAAGAGAAAAAGGGTTATGTTTTACCCATGACAGTAAATATGGACTAGGACATAACATGTTGAAAATAAGTTGTTCTACATTGATGGGCCTAGTGAAGATGAAGAGAAGGAAGAAGATGAAGAGAAGAGGTCATGGTCGAGCCAGAGGAGGAATCAGGAGATCCCCAGCCAATGATCTCATGCCATGCAATTTCAGGTATTAGCACCCCCCAAACCCTAAAATGTGGTTGGATTCTTAAAAAAGAGAGGGTCATAGTGTTGATTTTTCAGGAAGTACTCACAACTTCATCAATCATAAGTTAGGTGTGTACTGAACTGTTTTATTTATCCAACTCCTAAATGTCAAGTAATGATTGTTGATGGAGGTACTGTTACTTATTAAAGAAAATGCCATAACATTAATTCACCATGGGAGATTACATACTAAATAGCCCCATGTATGCCATTTCTATGGGATGAGCAGACATTGTGTTAGGAGTTCAATGGCTTACCACCTTTGGGAACCATTGAGATGAACTTTAAGAATTGTTCATGTGATTTCAGTCTAAAGGAAGGAATTTTGAGCTAAGAGGCTTAAGAGAAAAGTCATCCATAGCTAGTGAGCTCTCATCAGATGCAAAAAATGCTAAAAAAGGTGCAGGGGGATTTGTGGCACAACTATTTTCATTGGAGGCACATCAGTCTAAGGACATTATACCATCAATATGCAAGCAGTATTGGATGCACACTTGTTGTGTTTGAAAATATTCCAAAGGGTTTACCTCCAAAGAGAGGATCATGATCATGCTATTTAGTTAGTACCAGGAGTCAACCACCCAACATCATACCTTATAGGTACCCATATGTGCAAAAGAGTGAAATTGAGAAGATTATTCAAGATATGTTAGAAGTAGGAATCATTTGCCATAGTTAGAGTGCTTATTCTTCTCCAGTAGTGATGGTACAGAAGAAAGATAACATGTGGCGCACGTGTCCTGATTATAGGGAACTTAATATGTACATAATCAAAGATAAGTTTCCTATTCGTGTAATTGATGATTTGCTTGATGAGTTGCATGGTGTTGTTTACTTTACAAAGCTTGATCTTCATGTTTGGGATACCACCAAATCAGAATCAAGGATGAAGGATTTTCATAAAAAAACGCCTTTCAGACACATGAAGGACCATTATGAATTCTTGTAATGCCTTTTGGACTCACAAATGCACCTTCTACATTTCAAAGTTTGATGAATTCTATTTTTAATCCATTCCTGCGGAAGTTTGTTTTAGTGTTCTTTGATGATATATTAATCTATAGTAAAACATGGGAGGAACACTTGCATCATGTAAATAAGGTTTTGGAAATCCTTGAGCAACATCAACTTTATGCAAAGCCTTCTAAGTGTTCTTTTGGAGTCAAGGAGGTTGAATATTTGGGTCACATTGTCTCTCATGAAGGTGTTAAAGTGGATCCTAATAAGATCAAGGCCATGATGGAGTGGAAGGTTCCAAAAACCCTAAAGAATCTCCGAGGATTTTTGGGGCTTACAGGTTATTATCTTAGATTCGTAAGGCATTATGGAAGTATAGAACACCTCTCACAACTTTATTAAAGAATGACTCTTTCCATTGGAATGAGGATGCTACTAAAGCATTTGAGTAGTTAAGGAAGGACATGTGCACCACTCTAGTCTTGACTACTCCATATTTTTCCAAAAAAATCATTGTTGAATGTGATTCATCAGGGTCTAGTATGGGGGCAATTCTCATGCAAGAAGGCAATCCTATTGCATTTTTGAGCCATCAATTAAAATGTAAGAATTTTCCAAATCCAACTTATGAGAAGGAAATGCTAGCCATACTTCATGCAGTAAAGAAATGGAGACCATATCTCATAGGAAGACACTTTAAAGTGAAGACAAATCATGATAGTCTGAAATACTTCTTGGAGCAGCATTTATCATCTAAAGAACAACAAAAATGGGTCTCAAAGATGTTAGGATATGATTTTGAGATTATCTACAAGAAAGGGAAGGAGAATGTAGTTCACGAATGCTCTGTCTAGGAAAGATGAATTCAACTGCACATTATTATGTTTCATATCCATCTTACAGGAAGATTGGGTAGAGGAGGCAAGGTACGAATGGAGAAATGACCCAACTACACAAAACCTCATTCATAATCTCTAGAATGATCCAAGAATGTCTGAAAAATTTGTATGGAAAGGGGATGCTTTATGGTATAAAGATAGATTATACCTATGTAAGAACTCCACTCTTAAAAATAGGATTCTATCT